>OX393573.1:12481861-12579361 GCA_947652115.1 Blastomussa wellsi
GTGATTTAGACGTCAAATTAACAACACGAATTTATTATTATTTTTTTTTTTACCCGGGCTTCCATACCCGGGCCTTCAGAATCTATCTGGTAACCAGCGGTGAATTTAAAAGAACGCATGAAAACACGCAAATTACGTGGATAAATAAGTATAAAATGGCGAGGATCTTCGTTGAAGGGCTCGTTTTGTAGCCCCAGCACGCGACAGACAATGATACACACTTACGTTTGCCTCCCATCCCAACGTCTCTTCGTTCTCCTCGGCAATTGAATATTCCAATCGAACACATACACTTTTTCCACAAGATATGCATGAATACTTTGTATTCTTCTGGCAAATTGAGTACGCGGACGGCAACTTTTTTTCCGCCACAAAGAAAAGCGGGAAAGGCTCGTGAAAAAGTGAGAACGAAGGAACTGTTTGCGCATGCGACATAAACGAAATTTATCACGGGCTCAAATGATATACATTATATAAAAATTTTAATCATGTATGCATTTAATTCGATGCGCCTGTTGTGCGACGTTGAAGACGGGCTATCGCAATAATTATTATCTTATTATATTATATTATTAATAATTATTATTGTATCCGTCCTAGCCAGACGGATAAAACGTCTTGGACGAATTTAATTCCTCCGACGAATGTAATTCGATTTGTACGTCGCTCAATCGTCGAATTTAATTACCAGCAGGTCCTCGAATTAAATTCGACGATTGTGCGACGTATAAGCAGGGCCTTAGAGTCGAGTCACACATGGCCGATGCGGAGCAATCGAGCGAAGTGGACGAAATTGTCGCTGAATGGGAGTTGGCTAATTCTGTAATGCCGCCGGCCGAAGCTAGACCTCCTTCTACAGAAGTTAGACAACATAGAAAAGAAACTAGATAATCTGGACGAATTTGTCAAAGTTGTTGATGGTAAAGGAAACAAGTTACAGGATAAAGTTGAGCAATTTGAGAGATTTACCATCGACACCACAACACAATTAAAGCTAAGGTGTTGGATGAAGGAATGACGTTCGCGTACTCAGAGATCGAAAAGTTACAAAAGAAAGTAAACTCTTGGATCAAGGCATTAAGAAACGAGAAGCTGTACATGGAGGTGTATCAACGGAGGGAAAACCTTCGCTTCTACGGGATCGCAGAATCATCCAACACCCTAGAAGAAAACGTCAAAGAGATGCAGAATGAACTTGAGCAGCAGATTCATTTGAGTTTCAAAGAGTTCACCGCATTGGTAAGCACGACCCTTCGCAGGAAAAACCAAGACCGGTGATTGCTCGTTTTCTGCGTTGATTGGACAGAGAACGGGTTATGTCGAACGCAAAAAAAAGATGAAAGGAAAGGGTTTTGGAATGTCATCTGACCTTCCGAAAGAAATTGTGGATCGTAGAAAGGAACTTATGCCAAAGTTTAAAAAAGCTAAAAAAGATGGGAAGTCAGCTTTCTTTAAAAGATCAGAGCCGGACAAACTCTTTGTTGAGGGTATTCAAATTTTCTAATTTCCTTGGAACCTAATTTTATTTAAAATTCGTCATGTAAGACTTTCTCACGTCTGTCTGTAAAAACGGAGCCGCATTCGTGCCTATCAGTTTATTATTATGCATGCAAAACCTAATCTATTAGTAGCGCAATTAACAGCTTTCATCGCTGGCTATTATTTTATAGGTATGTTCAATTGTATCTGTAGACAAATTAGACAAACACAGGTCTTGGATTCAATACGTTTTCTCTTCCTTCGAGTAGTGTTGCCGGATATCAGCGACCAATTTTTACTTTATATTGTTCTGTTTGTTTCTGAATGATACGTTTCTATGCGCGCTAATCAATTTTATCCCGCCTTCATTTTGTTCCATGTACACAAATTTGTGTTGTTTTATAGGTTAAAAATAACATCAGCGGAAGTCGAGCAAGCGAGATGTATGAAACAGTGACATTTTCCCGCTGAACTTCCTTATCTATGCTTCTAATCACCGAATGATATGGTCTACAACTCAATTTATATTCACTAAAAGCTACAAAATAAGACAAAACGAAAACTTGCTATTTGCTAGTGGAAGTTTGCAGTTTTGAGAAATTGTGAGCTAGATATTACGGCGGAGGAAGAAAGAGCACAGTTTTATTTCGATTCACTTTCGACATCAGCACGCAAACAATTAACTTTTTTATATTCCCCAGTTGGTTTCCTTTCAGTATATGGACATATGTTGATTCCAGCAGTGTTTTACACTCCAGAGTGTTTTACACTCCTCTGTAAAACAGACCCAGTGGAATCTTTATCTTCACTGGATTTTCGGGAAAAAGTCACCGGGTTGGCTAATTGCCCACTGGGTCCGCCCGTTTTCTGTTTTACTTTGCAAACAAAATACACTGGGTCATAGCGCACAGTCACTGGGTAAAAACAAAATATTCATTGGGTACTGGGGAGGCTAAATTTCCGCTGGGTAGGGGAAAATAATCCACTGGGTAGGGTTTCAGTGGGTCTGTTACAGAGGGGTGTAAGAAAGCACGTCGACTTGTATATTTTGCAATTATTTTGTTGATATCCACTTTAAAACGTACTGGATTCGTAAACCAGTAATGCGTGGAGTTAAGGTAGCCCGTTGGGAATGCACAGCGTATGTCTCCAGCTCTAGGACGTTTACTGCGCATCGTTACCGCACACGCAATTCGTGTCGCAATGTCATTCCACATCATCCATCGAGCGCGCCCGCTGAGAAAAAAACAATAGGCCAGAAGCCGTTTCGTAGCTTTGCTGGTAGTTTACTCTCTTAAATGGTCGGTGACCCCTACTTTTTTTTTTCCATGAACTGATTTTATTTACAATTCTCGGCAGTTTGTCAGAAAATGAACAAAAAATCAACGTGGGAAGTTTAAAAAGTTTTTAGGTTTTCTGCCCACATGACATCGAATCCTGCCATCTTGCGGCTGGTAGGCGAGTGGAAATGTGGTCGCTAAATGCGAATTTTTTCTTTAAGGAACCACACCAATTGAATAAATTCACTTTATAGGTCCATTTAAATAATATTTGGCAGAGACACGTTCATTTCAGAGATTGTTTTGCAATATTTTTGTGCAGACACTGTAGCCGTATTCGCTAACGAAGCGCGATTTTTCAGACTTGGGGTGTTCTTCTGAGCATGTTATCTCCAAAACGAAGTCGGTGACCCCCAATTCTTTTTACATTTCTGACATCAGTTACTCATTATCTTACAGTGGTGAGAGTTTCAGAAAAAAATCAATGGTAGAAAATTTTTGCGCAAACGTTCTTAAATGGTTGTGTTCTATTGGGGTTAACCGTTTTCGGTAGGTTGGGTCGCTTGTTTCTGCGCGTTCTATTTCGGTTAGTTTGGTTGATCAACTTTTTCAACTGGCGTCAAACCAAGTTTAAACAGTTGAAAAGGCATTGATAGAGACCACTGCCGTGTTCGTGAGCTCCAAAAGCATGCTGCTTGCATGATTTCAGCTCCCACATATGGTCGCTGGCGTGATGCTTGCTGAAAACAACAATAACAAAAACAACAGGTATGTCGGCTTTTGAAAATTTCTCCAACAGTTTCCAATGCAACTCGAGCGTTTCTCTGTTTAGATGAAAATTACTTTTGAACAGTCGTCTGACAAATTTGGGACAGCCTCTTTTACATATATATCCGCGAATTCGAACAGCAGGTGTCTGTTCCTTTTCTGAAAATAATTACATCTAGTCCCTCTAGCTCATTATTCGATTCCCTTTTTCACAACATCTTCCTAAAGTTCTAAAAGTACATATGACGCTACAGCACAAACTAATGGCCGCCATGTTCTCGACTGACGACGAAGATGGAAGTCTGGTAATGACTATTCCCACGAGTTGCCTCGTTTCAACCGAAAGTGGTTGGCTATAAGTGTTCTATCGGTAAACGTCAACCGTATCAACCTAATCTGGATGTGGTCTAAATGATCGGTTCCAATAGAAAACGACCTAAGCCTCGTTATAAAACGTAAAACGCTACAGCACACTGAAAAAAGAATGTATTTTTCCTTCTACCATCCTGATTGTCCTGCCTTAGAAATTTCATACGCAGTTCTCTCGGGCTAAAAACAGTTTTTTAGATAAGGCGACATTGCGTTGATTTTCTTACCTTATACAAGGCCAAATAACCGCCGCTTTAAAACTTCATTTCCATCATAAGTTGGTGTAACCTATGTATTGCTTTTGAACAGGGTCGTGGATCCAATAAGTTTATTTTCCTTAAAATAATATTGATATGGTCCAAATGGCTAAAAACTATTGTTAGTTTGTTTGTTTCTGCATGAATCGTTTATGTTCGTTAATTAATTTTCTCTCGCCGTCTTCTTGTTTTGTGTAAACTATACAAATATGTATTATTTAGGTTGAAAATAACACCAGTGGAAGTCGAACGAAACGTATGAATCTTCCATTGATGTTTCAAATTACAACTCGTTGAAAAAGTTGCCAACACAAGGAAAACTTCATTTTGCTTTTTGTCATGTGGGAGTTTAAGGTTTGAGAAACTATAAGCAAGATTGAGGAGGGTCATGAAATAACACTGTCTTATCTCATTGTTATATTTTCGACATGTCTACGAACAATTAACGTTTTCTTTAAACAATGAAACTTCTTATCTTATATCATCATCCGTCCTCATCGCGCCATTGGACCCATATGACCTGCAAAAATGTACCACACAAATATTAGAAAAAAAAATATACCACACAAAAATTTTTGAAACAAAAAGAGTCGCTAAGGAAGAGGACGTGTTTCCAATAAGCAAAGCTTCCTTGAAGCCTTTTAATAAAAACAGCAGGTGTCGGCAGGCAACATTTTAGGGGTGATTAAACTCTGTTGTTCAATTTCTGAATCCCTCGCTGCGCTTTGTTTCTGTCAACAAAGACTAACTCCTCACTCAGAGCTTAAAGACAGGGTCTCAATGGGGTAGTGGCTGTTACGGCTAACAGTTAATTAAAAAACTTTGGCATTTCTACATCTTACGGTCATATTTGAGCCGTTTTACTGCTCCCAGTTAACATGTTTTTTAACATTATGGCTAACGGTTTAAATGTTTACCATTTTCCGGCCAACGGTTAACCCCACTGAGACCCTATAATGTTTCCGTTCGAAGTAAACGTTTCGAGCCAGTTTTGCTTTTTGAAAGAGGTATAAGGAGCTCTGTCACAAATTAATCTTGAAAAGTTCAACCGAATATTTTTATTGCAAGGTTTCCTTAATTACGATCAAACTTTTACTACAATGCCGTTTTCCGTTTTGAATTATCTGTAGTAGTTCCCGAGACATTTAAGTTAAAAAATGGTAAAATATGCAAATTAGGAGGCTGATGGCGTCATCTACTCAACCAGAATTCGCATGAAGTAAATAAGTAGGGCTATTTCGGTCAGTTTTCTGCAGAGAAAATTGGAACTTGGTACACTAATAGTTCTAAAGCCGACACACCTACGTACAGTTATAATTAAATCCTGTTTCCATTGCAACAAACTCTTTTCCAGTCCTCTCGAACCTGTATTCAGTATCTCAGTGATTTTTAGGCCAGAAAAATTGAACCCAGCCAAGAAACCTACATAACACATAAATATGCTTGCTAAATCATGCAGATTTTGAGATTGAGAAATATAAAAATGGATTGCCAAAATGGCCAGAAAAGCTTTTAACATTGGGGAGGTCTTGGATGATAATTCAAGCCACTGGTCAATACAAATGAATAATTTCCGCTGGATCTAAAAAGAATCTTTCTTTCTGACATCCGAAATTACTTCCCAGCTTTGTGAGTTTTCTAATTGAATTGGAAGTATAGCTGATGCACAACTATTTTCTAAGAACACACGGAAGTGACTCTAAAATTACGGTTTGGCGATTGGGCAGGATAACACAAAGGGTTTTTTTTACCGTACAATCAGGAGAGAGCGTTCAGAGAGCTGTTTATAAATGAACGGTATCTGGCTCTATCTCTTTGCGTTCGAGGATTATGGTACGTACCGGGTAAGTCGCTTGTGATATTTGAATTATCAGTGGCGGTTCTAGGGGAGGGGCCCGGGGTGCTCCCCTCTCTTTATTGGCGAAAAATTTAAGGCCCGAAGGGCCGGAAATTTTTTCGCGCCTCCACCTTACCCACCTTTGCAAATTTCGTGTATGAGAAAAAAGTAATTAATCATAATGTTAGTTAGTCTCCTTCGCAGCCGTTTTTTGGGATGTCACGCAACTTTGCTTGTGGTTTACTCTCTTAACCCCTTGCCTACCAGAGCCAAACACCCTGACCAACCGGTGGCCATGTTGAATTTTTGATGAGATTTTAAATTTGGCTAAGAAATAGCATCCTTTAGCGTAAAATATTAAAGTTCACCTAGATTAAGCATTTCAAATGATTCAAAGAGTTAACAGGCTAACAATGATTGCCTTGCACTACTCCTCTGCGAACTCCTTGTGCCACGTGCATTTGGACGTTCATTTTCTTCGATTGGAGCTTCTTTGCCACTTTCAACTTCGGGCCTCACGATCAAACCCCGGGCTCACGATCTTTAGAATCACTTGGTTCAAATCCACTTTCACTAAAATCGCTGACATCAGAGTCTTTTTTTCCATGAGCTGATTTTAATTTGGAACAAAAAAAATCAATGTGGGAGACACGGGGGATGTACCACCTTAATTTTGGCTACAGTGTGTGTCGCGAAAGTTCTTAAACCCTGAACCTATTAACGCTAATGAAAACGGAATTTGATACCCAATTTAGGACCAAACTCGAAAAATTCCACCCTATTCAAGGAAAACGATTCAAAACTAAGAACTGTATCAACAGGTCAACCATATTTCGTTCCTGTTGTAGACCGTTTCTTTTTCGTTTCACTTCCCATTTACGCACAATTTTAGATGATACAATCTCGATACTGGCTAAATGCATAATTTTATTTTCTTTAAGAAGCCATTCCAATTGAATAGATTCATTTAACGGGTCCTAAAAACAACATTTGGCAGAGACTTGTTCAGCTTCATAGATTTATTAGCAATATTTTTGCTTTTACAGACCCCGTAGCCATATTCGCTAACGAAGCGCGACTTTTCATATTTACGGTGTTCTTCAGTGGGTGTTGTCTCCAAAACGAAGTGCGTGAACCCCATTTTTTCACGTTTCTGACGTTAGTAATTCATTATTTTGTGGTGGTGAAATTCTCAGAGAAAAAAATGTTAGAATGTTAGAAAATTTTCGTGCAAACGAATGAAAAAAAAAATGTGCGACATTCTTTGTCGTCTGCTAGGGTTACTGGCATAACCCTTTAACGACAAGATGGTTAAGTAAATGAGAGAGACACAAAGCCGGAAATAACAGAAATCGCTTCCTTTATTTATTTTTCAGCGGAAACTAATGAAAACTACGTGTATATGTTAGAATATTTGGCCCCGTTATTAAGCTGCTGCCACTAGGGAGTTTAAGCAAATTGGCTTGGAAAGGCAACGGTAATGACAACAATAACAAGAAAAAGTAGATTTACACGTGAGCCGGATGTACAGCTTAATCTGCACGTTTCATAGCCATCATCAGCAAGATGAGTGGCGTAATGGAATTGAAGATCGGCGTTTTGTAACACGAGGACAACTACTGCAAAACTTCTCATACATTGAAAGCTGCCTTGACAGCATCAACTAATCTACTTGTAAAAACTGTAAAGGTCTAATGAATGACAGCTGAGTCGTGGATAAAATACAAATTCAGCAATTAATACTGACCTGAGGGTGGCCATTGTAATTGCTTGAACTCCCTATATATCGGCATCGCTTTAACCACTAATTTATCGCCATTTTTAATCATTTCTTAACTGCCAATATAATGACCATGAAACGCCTTTTAACATTTATCCTCCGAAATCGCGCGGAATATCGCCTGATGCTTAGCCGACGAGACCGCAAGCCTATTTTGGGCTATTTGGATTGAGTAGGATAATCGTCCGATTATACAACAAATGGTCAGCGAAGCGCTTTTTACAGCTAGAAAAGTTGCTGTTATACGGCGCTATGCGATATTTCAGCTGAATTATCGTTACCTAAAATTGACAATTATTCCACGAGCGTAGATAGCCAACGAGGCGCGTAGCGCCTCGTTGGCTATAACCATCTCTTATCCAACAAGCGCGAGTGGAATAATTGTTTCATTAAAAACTCCCACAAAATATTGTACAAACATTGCAAAGAATGCATTCTTTTACGCGTACACGTACCATACTTGTAGGTCAATGGTATATGAGCTCATATACCATTGCCTCTGAACTAATCAAAACTCAGGAAATACAATATACCATAGTTAGTTTTTAATAACACAGAATATCTGTCAAGTACAGATGACGGATAACAATCGCTTCATGAATCACGTTGCCCATATATGGGCAACGTGACAATTTGTTGAATAATAAAAAGAGGTATTGCACCTTTAAACTTTCTAAATTTTAAAAACTTGTACCCATTTGCCGAGACTTGAAGCTAGCAAACAGATCATATGCATTGTAATCTAGGTGCCCGATATATGAGTACTCAAGGTTAAAAGGATAAGATGAGACATCGAATTGCTCAGGTAGGATGGGTTTATATTGCCTTGTTTTTAGCTGTAAACAATCCGAATGTTGTATATGTTAGCTAGATTAGTGTAGGAAGACGCTGGTGAGATTCACATTTAAAACAAACAATTACTTAGTGACATTATCGGTAAAACAGGTACACCAAGCCCTAAATCTGTTTAGAGCGACTACCAGACCATTAGCCAAAAGCGGACGTACTGTGAAGGGGGTGAATAGTTTCGCGCATCTACGGATTTAGAGTTCAAAAGCACACGGCTGGCGGATTTCAGCGAAAAAGTAAGCGGATTTGCGGATATCGAAAATGCAGTGGATCACGGATTAGCTGATAATTTTATCTCGGATTCCGGACGCTGCATGCCATGAAGTTCGGATCGTGGCCTTGGCGTGTCTCCAATCTTGGTCTCAGTGTTGGATGAGACCTAAACCGCCGCTTTTACGTTAGACCTGCCGGAAAGCGAAAGCTGTTGAAAAATTGCCATCAGAAGCAACATCTACCGTCGTTTCAGTCAAACTATTACACAGCTTGAAGTTTTCAAGGAATGTGGATGCGGTTTGAACGAAAATAGTGGCGGATTGGCTGATTTGGCCAAAATATAGCACGGATTGGCGGGTTCGTGTTCCCCTATTCACCTCCCTCTACTGTAATTGTAAAGTTACAAATACAAGAGAAGTATAGATGGTTCTAACCCGACTACAACTTCTTCACTGTTCGTAATAAGTGGTTGGGATCACATGGTCTCACAGTCCAATTGTCTTATTAAAATTTCAAGTCAGTCCTTTAGTTCTAAACTGGTGGTTTCCAGAGGTCAACTCGTCGGATATTGAGCCCTAAATATTTGTTTAGTGTTAAGAAAATAGGCAAATGAATGATGATGACCATGATGATGAAGATGACTTTAAGTAGAAATCACATTACATGATTCATGTACCACAACCGTGAGGCAAAATACAACATTAAGCTACCTCCAATTAACTGCCACCTTGGAAGCAATTTGGCGACCCTTATATGCATACCTCACAATTCCATCTATGAGATGCACTGGGTATTAGCCTTTACAGATTATGCCCTTAAAAAGCAACCCCTTCACCATTTTTTTTGTTTCACCCACTTAAAATTGCGATAGCCAAAAGACATTTCACTCCAACTCATTCAAACACAACAGCTTTTTCATACGGTGAAATGGTTACTTTTGATAAAACCCTTTTGACTTCCAAGCTAACACATAAACATTCTTACTCTACGGAATTCTCAGAATCAATAAAAGGGTAATATGAGTTTAAAATAATGCATGGCAAAAAGCAAAGGCCCATACCCACCTCCCGTGACCCCGGCCGCGTGACAAGTCACACAATATACTCTGAACATGGATCAGGCTGGATCAGAAGTGCATAAAAACCCTATTTGTAAACAGCTATTCCCTTGTCCATTTATTATTATTATTATTATTATTATTATTATTATTATTATTTTACTAAGCTTGTTGTAATTTTGAAGGCGTTTGCGATCCAATACCACATCTACGTTATTTGTACTTCAGACTAAAATAATATTTTCAGCTATTTGGTCAAATATACTACTGTTAGCTGCATCCTCGAAAAAGACGCCCATTCATTTTTAACCCTCGGACGTGCATACAATGCAAAACCGTGAGAAATAAGAGGTTGATGAAAAATGCACGAATTTCGCTATTTTGCTGAAGAAAACTAAAACAAAATCGAAAATATGTCAAAAAAATATGTCAAAGAATATGTCAAAGCTATATTTAAAGAACCTGCACGTTATTATGCCGTTTCCGTGGCAACATTAAAAATCATGTACACACAGTCGACGCAGCAAATTCAGAAAAGATAAATGATCAGCTATTGAAAATTAGTAAATGCTTTATTCACTATCCACCCCTCATGCCTCCACCCCACGCCCGAGGGTATAAGCCTCTTAAGTTCGGCAAACCACACCTGCATCTTGCCAATGGTTGCAGTTGTGGTTTCTCCATCCACGATGTCCACAGTTTAGTATCGAAGACTCCGTTCCTCTGCAGCTGACATCATCCATCCAGATAGGACCAGACCCTAGACCGCAGAATGCGTAGTAAAGAGGGACCACTCCACCACTAAAACCGAGCTGACGACAAACCACATTTGCTTCCCTAATATCGAAGTGGTCCTCACACACCGTTCCCCACTGCCCGTAGACTTTGACTTCAACACGCCCATAATAAAGACCGCCATCTCTCAGACGAACTTCGGAGGAGCCATAAGAACATTTTACACTAGCATCTCGGCTATGAGTGCAGTCGTGTTTTCCCCATCCTCGGTGTCTGCAGTCATGCATGTGAGCCTCATTTCCTGAGCAGGATATGTCATCCATCCATATTGGGCCAGATCCTTGACCGTGAGCTGCGCTGCTATAAGCTCGTATCGCTCGCGTGAAACCAAGTTGCCTGCAGAATACGTTAGCATCATTCATGTCCCATCCATCGTCACAAATCGTGCCCCACTCGCCATCATAGAAAATTTCCACTCGTCCTTCGGCTGTTGGTATCGGCGAACTGTTATTTAGACGGATGGATCCTCTTGTAATGACTAAATATTAAAATACAAAACATATATAGATACGCACGTGAAGATAATAAAATTAAATGTAAAATTAAGCGGTTGGCCGATGCCATAATTGGTAACCAAGCTTTTCGGAATGGGCGTTGTTATATCCTGCTCTAGTTTAGGCTTGGACTTAAGGTCGAAACTGATTATAATTTGGCGATAGACCAATAAACACTCTCCAATTGCTTAATTGTTCATACTGGTTTGCTTGCGGTTGGCTTTTCTTTGTTGGCTTGGACAGTAAAATAGATAAAGAAAGTCATGCTATATTCTAAAATTAAATGCTGTGGGTTTTGGCGGATCAGCCTGGTAGTGTAGTGGTGAGATAGAGATGTTGGCATGTCAGAGGTTCCGGGTTCGATTTTGTTAATTGCATGACGTACTATTTGTCTTTCCTTTTTGTGGAAAAAATAGTCAAAAAAATTCCAAGTGTCGCTAAAATAGCGTCGACCGTTTACGAAAGGGAAACGTGCGTCGAAGATGCGCTCACCGATACATGTTTCCATGCAATGCAACCGAAATTTAACAAAACCGGAGTTCCGTTATTATTTTTTCTGAAGGGGCTCAATTGGTGATCATAAATTGATCCGAAACTTTCTTCCGGCACCTTCCGAATGCAATAGTTAGAGAAAAGCCCAATATGGATCTTACCTCGGTAATCTGCACGAAATCCCTGGTATTGCTTATTCTGTGCACGGTCACTTGTAAACCTCACATACAGGTTGGTCGATGAACTCTTGATTGGAAAAGGAATCGTATCTCCACTGAATCGTCCAATAACAGGAGACGACATAGACGGCCCATCGTAGACAGTTACGTAATCGTCGAACTTCTCCGTGTCAAAACGATCAAAAGTAAGTTCCACCCACGAATTTGAAGATATATTCCACTGGCAATCCAGTTCATTCTCGTATGACTCACCGAGTCGATTTGATTGTAAAACTCCATCTGTTGTTGATAGAGCTACAGTCTTGTTTGCGCAGGTACTAGTCGAATTTATAACAGGTGCTGTAAAATTGATATCAGATAAAATAGCTTACATATAGTCGCTGTAGTAGCATTCTTGGTGCATCTAGAAAGTCAGAACTACACTAAACGTTTTGTTAAAAAATGAATGGTATAGAAAAAAGACTGAAACTGGCCAAAGATGATTATCCAATCCTGTGAACCTATACACCGTATTCCAAAATGGCTACCATCTTAATATTCTTTTGTTGGTATTCAAATTAACCCTTCTTGCCTCGTTTTTAAGCTCAAAAATCAAAATAATATTTTATCTTAAACGAGGCAACAAGGGCCCATTTGTGTGTGCATAGATCAGCGGCCATTTTGGAATAAGGTGTATTTCATTTGGTCATTTAACTTGGTAACTTCGAGGCGGCGTCTTTGAACTAGATACTAGTCTTTGTTGCGAATAACGATTTTTTCCTATTTCCTTTTGCTGCTTCCGCGACGAAAACATGTTTTGTGTTATTCGATCAAAACTCTTGAACAGTTCAAGCAAAAAATTCCTAGATTTGAAGCTATGCCATTCTTTTTAAGATTTATTAATTTATTTTAGTTGATTTATGTAACGGTGATGTCATGAGATGAAGAACAGAACGTCAAGGGAAATGGAAACCGACACTGCGACTTATTTGGAAACTTACCGCCGCAATAGTGTTTGGCATCTCCACCGTATCCTGTCCCACATTTGCAAACATACGAACCAGGTACATTCTCACAATAGGCTAGTTTGTGACACGAATACAAGCCCAACTTACACTCATCTATATCTGTTTTAAGAAAAAAAATGTGTTATACAAATAATTACGGTGGGAATGGCAAAGGGAAAAAAGTATGAACTGAATTAATGGAACATTTTATGTCGTCCATAAGTACAAGTCTATAATTATTGTTCAACGTAGAAAAATGTAAAATTATCATACAACTTGAAGGCTGAATGTTGCATCCTAGTGGCTAGTATACTGATTAAATCTTAGTAATAAAAAAATGGGGGTCACAGATATCACTTTTAAGTCAAAAAAACCTTTAAAGCTAGAATTAAGGGTGTCTTTGACAGGTCATATTGTTGCTATGGTAACCAGGAATGTCAGGAAAATTATCACAACATGTTTAGAAATAATTGGGCAATAGACCAATTTCGATATTTTAAAATTCAGCCAAAAACAATAGACCTCAGAACGAGGCTCCGGGGTATAAATTATAGAGTTTGTGGGATTTATTCCCCGGAGCCTCGCAGTGATGTCTATTGTATTAGGCTGAATATTAAAATATCGAAATTGGTCTATTGCTACTGATGAAGAGTGGTAGTACGGACCAAACAAACTACAATGGCTTGAATGTGCCATACTGAGCCACCTTAAGTAAGCTGCGTCTTGTGTAAAACCCATTCGAATTAAAGCAAGAAAACGTAGCAGTAGGCTATTTCTGAGTGTAAATGAGTTTGCTTTGCACGAAAATGAACAAGCAGGTTGTATGGCTTCGCTATTATCCGCTTTTAGAATCATTCTGATGCTGAGACAAAAAGAATTCCAAAAATGGCCTATTTATTGAAGTCAATTTATTTCAGTTTGGCTGTGCGCTAATTTTTAGTTGCTTTTTTATTAAGAAATGCATTTTTTCAGCCATAATAAAATATAATTCAAAGGCGACAGACCACAATCTCAATGTTGGCTCCTGTAATAAATATCTAATTGCCATAACCGTTCATCAGTAGGATGCCTAAAATGCTTGTAATTCCACAATTGGTTTCGGCTCCATTAAATCCTATACCAATTGCAGAACATTTCAGGTGGAGCCACCCACGATGTGAGCACAGTTACTGACAAGAAAAAGGCTTATAAGGCTTATTACATCTACGCCATGCAAACTTACCAAACTAAACAGTAAACTAAACCAAATCAAAGCAAAATGGAATAGACTATACCCTATATTAGAACAGACTATTCAAGACTAAATGGAAATAGACGAAACTACGCTACTTTTAACTTTAAACTGGATTATAAACAAACCTGTGCAGTTTCCAGTGGCATCAAGACGATATCCACTTTTACATTTGCATGTGTACGAGCCATCATTGTTTACGCAATACGCACTTTCATCACAATCGTACCCGAAGCTGGTGCATTCATCGTAATCTGCATTGACAAAAAAAAATAATTATGTTAACTTTGGCTACTGTATCTAAGATGAAAAGCGTTATCGGTTGTCACAAGAAATAGTCTTGTTATTTTCCATTCTGCCAACATGGTTTTCACTTAATACGAGAAAATGATATGGCAGCATGTTTTCAATACAAGTTTTAATAAATTAAATTACCTAATTCAATAATCTTCTCAGAAAATTCCCATTCCCAATTACCACAGGGTTAATTAAACAAATAAGGTATATTTACACCTACCTTGCTTACAGGTAAATCTGTGACAGTCTGTACAATTGACGTCATTCCATTCGTAATCGTGATCTTTAAGAAAGCCCAGAGTGTGGACACAATCTTGGTTACCAATGTTGTTTGGTTGATATTTAGCCCAGTGATGGAAGTCGGCGGGTGTTCCGTCAGTCCACACGAATTTTCCTTCTATGTTTATATCAGAGAGACCTAACCAAGATTTTTCACCACCGTGCAAGCTCTGAACGAAAACGTTTTCTTCCTGGCTATGAATGCTGGGAAGGTTGGCTCCTTGCGTGGCACATTTTCCTTGACTGCTACCCCATGTATCGCATGAAGCTACTTTTCTGTAACAATAACCTCTAAAATAAAACCAGTCCTTCTCGCAGATATCTGGTTAAAACAAAATATACATTGATTCATTCATTTCATTCCTCTGCAATGTATTTAAAACCTGTTTTTCTTTTCAGTTGGGGTAACAATGTTGCCTCCTAGTTGTTACCCTCTGGGGAACCCAGCGAACAAAATGTGGCAGAATCCACCCAAATAAATGAAAATATGTGAAATTGATACATTTACAAGTGTTCTTGAGTGTTTCTGGGAAAGAATTATCTGCTCCTTTTTTCCAGCTCATGATCCATATTTTTTTTCCCAGCCAGCAATTAGAACAAAATCAAACGCGCGAAAATGGCACTGAAAACCGTTGAAATCCGCTCTTCTCAAGCTCTCGTCGAGCAGTTTCTTCAGTCCTCCTTCCAAGTTTCAATCGGCCAGTGCAAAAATAATATTTTTTTAATGAAAGCTGTTGTGAGAAAACATTTACTGAAACACTTTGTCAACCAGCAACATTTGCGCTGCGGAGCAGATAAAGAGATGGGCAGACTCGTTGGGTGCCCCTGTACCCTGAGTTTCCAAACTGGAAAGGGCCAATTCCTTTCTTCAAGTTTTATTTGAACAGATTGACATTGCACATGTGAGAAGTGATTTTCTCTCAGTCATTTGTTTATGACTTCTAAGGGCCTGATTACATGAGCCGGGCTGGCCCGGTTTGCCGGGATGGGTTTCTTTGTCGGCTAACCGGGCTGGCCCGGTTGTCATGTAATCGCGAAGTTGATTTTTGTTGCGTTTAACAAACGTACCGAGATCTCGGCAAACTGAAACAAGCCCGGCTAACCGGGCCAGCCCGCTCCATGTAATCAGGCCCTAATTTAGCCTTTTGTAAATACCGTTTTACCTTTGGTTTTTCTCTTTTCTGTAGCCCGTATGCTGATGTCTGTGCGTAGAAAATTAAAACCCAAAGGAAACAAATGTTTGCTTACCTGATAAAACTGTATATGAAACTGTCAGTGGATCGAAGCGTTGAACAAACAGTTCTTTGGCACAAATGCGGAAACCGGACTTTGTGATAAACTATAAAATATAAAAGAAAAATAGGGGATGAAGCTTTAGAATTATAATAGACTCTTGCGCACTTAAAACATTCGTCAAATGTTTTAAAATTATTCCGAAACGGCTTGAATTGTTTCAAACAAACTACCCTTTGCCACCCTCGGTCTTCTGCAGTAACTCATCATAAGCAATCATACGAGACAAAATCGACCGTTGAGACGACTTCGAATTCTTGGAAAATCAATCTTCATTCCGTTTATTATTTTTTTTCAAAAGAAGAATCCCGATGACATGGAAAAATGTTCACTCTGTATGTAACTGGTATACATATCAATCAATCAATCAACTTTATTCAAAACACGGTAAATGGCTCAGCAATCTGGTTTTCAGACATGCCGTGTAAGAATTACAAGATATAAATGCTAAAAATTCCAAAAATTACAAGAAAGGACTAATAAGCTAGGTATAACTTCGCGCTAAAATATTATTTAATATCAACGAAATTTAAGTAATAATTAGTAAGAATCATAATTTACTATATAATAATACGAAACAAGCAAAGCAGAAATGGGCCCTAGCGATGTAAAATGTGTCCTAGGATATCGCACGTTTAAAGCTTGCAAGATCCCTTATCTCACGTATTTGATTTGACAGTTTGTTCCAAGCATTTGCACCTCGATAAGAGGAAGAACGTTTACGAAAATTCGTTGTAGGTAGTGGTAATTGGAAGTCATATCTGATCTGGAACCCCTCAAGTTATAATTGTGAACTTTTTAGGTTCTATGAAAATACTCCTGGAGATACGTCGTACAATTAACATAGACAGTTATTTTTATGTACCTCGACCCAGCTTACGATTCCGTTACACTCGGCGCCTGAATTTCCACCACTTGTAGAATGTTTCGCTGTTAACAAAACGGTTGGGGGCTGCCGGAATGTCCACTCAAATTTGACATCCTGTTTATCATAATATAAAATACGTCAAAATCTTTAACAAGTTCAACCGCAAATTCACAAAATATGGGTTAAATGTACTGTCAACGCTTACCTGAAAGAAAGATGCTTTCTGAAATAACGACTCATTCCGCGAAACGCCATCGCTTTCAACATTAATCTGTTAAGACCCCAACACCTTGATTACCCAGTATATGATGATTACCTGGCAGAAGGCATAGCTGTATCTCTCCGATGGAGAAACGTCATTTGCAAAGCTGATATCACGGTGTTCTTTAAACAATGGTCTATGGAGAGTTTCGAACACTAGCCAGTTCTGTAAAAGAAGCGCAAGTAATTATTGTATAAGGTAATACCCTTCTGAATGAACAATGAACACCACAACTCTATTTTGATTATACACATCAAAGATAATTATTGTATAGACAAAGATTTCATGATGCCTCTTCATTAATGTTCTTTACCTTAATAAGCCTGCGTTTCTAGAATATTCGTACAGGGGGTGTGGTGTGGAATTAACGTATTGGCGAATTGTGAGAACCCTGTAGACGAACTATTTGAGTCATGTGGTTTTTGCACTCGTGATTGTCAGTTGCATTTTTTGTCGGATTTTTATCTCCACTTTCTTCATACCAACCACCCTTGGCATAACCACGTATTCTTCTTCGGCATGTTAGCTCTCAGTGGTTTTTACAATCCCCTTTGCTTGGAGGGTCTGTGTTTCATCTTTGAGTAATTTTGATTTTATTGAAATTGTTGTTGAAGCGGCTATATTGCCAGCCACATAACTCCACTTACTGATTGATTAACTGACTGACTGACCACGGGCGTAGCCAGGATTTTTCAAAGGGGGGTCACACCCATTGTGCTCACCAGTTTGTCATGTCAACCTCCATACTGTGTTTCACTTATTTACTTAAAAAATATATTCCAAAAGGAGGGAGGACGCCCCCCTGGCTACGCCCTTGCTGGCTGATTGACTGACTGACACTGCGCGAAAAGCCAAATATTCTGGCCAGAATTTGCTCGTTTTGAGTGGGCACACGCCTCGTATACTATAATTTTCCGACGTATTCTAGTACGTCTGATTCGAAATACCCCTGGGATGCGGCCTGTTTTTCCACATTCAAATTGAACATTCCGGGTGTGCATCACGTATTTCAATATTGAATTTTTGGTTTGCATGTGACGTCATAAAATTCTGAAATGAAAATTCGCTAGGCCTGCTAAATTTTCGTCGCCACTGGGTGTAAGGCTAAGTAAAAATATATCTTCTCGCAAATTTTCAGCTCGATTGTACCCTTCGTTTTGAAAACAGAGCATCTTGAATATTTGAGTTCTCGGCCGTATGTGACATCAAGCAGGGAACCGTGACAAAACTGTTTTGTTTAGAAAAAGCCTATCCTTTCGATTTTCAGATGTTTGAGCATTTCAGATATAATAAGTGGTGTTTATGTGTAAGTATAATAGCACATGAGTTAAAAGTAGTCGCTATTATAGCGCAACTGAATTCCAGATGGCTTCGCGTGCACTACGACGGCCATATTTGTGCCCCTCAGAAGGACACAAATATGGCGCCTCCATACTAACCTTCGTAGATTTGCGTGGAACGTTTCGGCAAATAACTCGCGAACGGGACACCACACAGGCATGAGACTTGAAGAAAATTTTTATTTATTTATCATCTACACTCTATGAAATTCTAAGCTTCTGTAGTTGAATCGTTTTGAATTTAGTTTTTCATAGCGTGACAGTGAAAACCACCAATACTCGTGAATACTCCAGGGCACTAAACGTATTCAAATCGAATACTCTTGGATACTCCAGGTGTACTTCACGTAAAGCGTACGCCTTGAATACTCTAGGATTCTATGGTATCACACTGATATATCCAAGGCTAGAAAACTCATTTTTCGCAGTGTGACTAACTGACGTATTAACTGACTGATTAACCGACTAATTTTCTGATTTCATGTCATTAACTGGCTGACTCATCGGAATTCATATAACCTGCAGTACATTAGATTAAACTCAACGGCTGACAAGTTATGAAATGTTACCTACCACTGAGATGTCGTCATGAACCCCTGCGAAGTTTTGAAGCTCCCGAAGGCAAATCTTAAAGGAACTTTTAGACACATCTTCGAGCCACAAACTGGTAGCGTCGTGCTTCAGGCGTGACCTAAAATGTTCAGCTGTGGCAAATATTGCTGGAATCTGAGAGAACTTTCCCTAAAATATAACATAAGATCACTGGTTAAAGCTGATTTACAAGCAATCCGCTTTAGTTGAGGCCAAAGCTACCACTCATTTCACAAGGAAATATTTCAAAAGGACACTGTTTTGTTGCATAATTTCGTATATTTCAGCCAATTCGCTGATGACACCTACCTTTGGAAGGGTGACCGTTTGACAACTAGTCCCAGTCCACCATCTGGAGAACATTTCTTCTCCTGCCACTCCGCCAGGTGGAGCTCCCTGGTATGCAACCCAATCAATTGTGGCGAAGCTATCTGAAGGATAGTCATTTCTCCCAGCTCGTGTTACACAGGCTGTGAACTGAGTACTGTTAACGCTTTCAACCCATGGTGTCGTGGCTTCGTGTACGAATGTGGCATCAGAGTAGTTGAAGTGGTTGACAGTGAGTTGTACGTATATTTTTTTGAGAGGGTAAAATACGAACGGTTCAAATTTGATGACATCACACTGGTCTTCAGCCCACACGGGAGAGTTTTTGAATTCGTGTCTCCCTCGCTGAATTGGAAAGCCTAAGAAATTATCAAAAGCAACAGCAACAATTTACTGTATTAAACTATATGCATTTAAAACCATTATGCACACAGCACGAAAATAAAGATTTAACTAATGTTAGAGTTGGTTATCCAACTTTGCGCTATGAATTTTTTGGCATAAAAAAATTTAATCTTTTTACTCAGCTTTATTTATTTATTTACGGATGTAAAGCTGACATAAAAAAACGCGAAGGTAGCGTAAAGCCGCTTAAAATAGACCATAATGCTAGCTTTGTCTACGCACATTTAATTTTACAAAATACAATAAGAACATTTAAAACTAAAAGCGCAATTCTGGCTAGACCGGCTAAGAAAATCCTAGTTAAAATTTTACCTGTGCAGCTTCCAGGATGGTACTTCGTGTAGTTTGCACGTCTTGTACATATGTCTTTTTGTAGCAAGCACAGGTTGTCAAAGGTGCGACCGTTTGAACCGCAGACCTGTTCTTCGTATGATGGACAGTTTTCTTCACAAATGCAAGCATGCCGGACTGGAGTGTAGGCCTTACAGTAACTGTGGTAGGTGCAGGTGACATCTCTACACGGATCAAGGTCTAGAAGTAAAATACATAAAATAATTATTAACATTTCAATACTTTCATAAAATGAGCTTAATGGTTTGAGGTAAACCAAACAATGTTGTAGTCTAATACTGCCTTATCTGTGTAAACGGGATATACAAAACTTTTGTTTTTATTTATTATATGCCGTGTGCTGCTAAACAGCTAAACAAATTAATGTATTTGCAATAAATCGGGGATGATGGTCATTAGTGGATAAAATTAAATCAGCACCGATTTGAATGACCGATCGAGTTGCTTTATTGCATATTCTCAAACTCATTAATAATTCATCACGTTAAAACAGAGGAAATTAGGACCGCAACCTTGGTTTAGAAATGTGATCTTAATTAGCATAGATTTTTTACGATTTTATTTCTTCGTTTTCTCCATAGTTTAGATAATATCAAAAACTCGAGACAGTGTTTCATGACATTTTCAAACACCTCGAAGTTTGTCAAAAATACTCCGCTGCGGGTCGTATTTTCAACTCTCTTTTCGGTGTTTGAAACACTGTCTCTCGTGTTTTTCTCTTGTGTTTTTACTTGAAATGCAGTTCCGGATAAATTAAGATAAATAAAAGGGAAATATTATTTTCATATTTACCTCCAATCACTAAATAGTTCACAGTCACATCGTCCCTTTTGCCTTTGTACCCCGCGCTATCTCGTATGCACACTCGGCTGTGGGTTTTATTTACTTCCTATGAAATAGTAACATGTTAAAAAGATATTATTTAACAAATAAAGAAGCCTAAGCAATGTATTATACTGTCATAAAACACGACGGGCATTTGAGAACACGAGGGAAATGTAGAAAACACATTTCTCGAGTGTTCTCAAATGTCTGGAGTGTTTTATGACAGTATAATATATGGCTTAGGCTTCTTCATTTGCTTTATGATATAGATTTTATACGCCGCGAGTAAACTGAACAACAAAACAAGCACGATCGATAAACTGAAGCAGTTTAATTTCGCTTTTTCTACTTTCCTCTCAAACTTAGACGCTTCTTCGACAATCTCTGCAGCCTGACTCAGAATATAGTCCGGAATTTCTTCATAAAAAATGTTCGCCGCCATCCCTTAAGAATTTTCACTAACGTAAAGCTGACGAAAAACAACAAAACAAACTATGTTTTATACTGTGATAAAACATGGGTTTTTGACCAATCAGAGCGCGCGCAGAGTCCAATCTATATTATAAAACTAAATATGCAAATATATTGTGAGCTAAACAAGCAATAACATAAGCGGTTAGATATGTTCCCAAATGAACACTTCAACACAAAATGACCATATTATTTTTGGATATTTATGGTGTATTTATTTATTTTCTTTATTTGTTAAAGTGTGTATCATTCATTGAAGTACGTATGTAATGTACGCAGCGATTTTAATTAGATAATGCAAAGAATTCAACAAAGGAAAGGCCAAAGTCAAAATGGGCATTGTCACTGTGATTCTGGAGTGTTCAGACCAATCCTGTGCTAATTAAAATCATTGCTTAATATATAATTTTGCTCGTGCAAAAAAACATGTTCCTACAGTACAGTAAAAACCCGCATATAAGAACCTAGAATTTTAGAATCTGTTAGACTAAAATTTTCGATTTAGACCCTCTTCACATAACAACCTGTTTAGGCTAGAATTTCAAAGCAGGTTCTTATTTTATTAAATAGAGACAAAACTAAAAAATACATTTAGTGTAACTTTTAAGTGCATAAAGAGTTTGTATAAGTCCATATACTGCCAAAAACCTATTTAAGAACCTGTTCAGTCTAATTTCCTGGTAAGCACAATTTACAAAGGAATATTTCTTGGCTAACTTGGAAAATCTAGGTTTTTATACGCCGGTTTTTACTGTATTTCGAAAAAGGCTTCAAATGAAAACTTAACAGGGAGAGCAAACCATAATTGTTGGTTTCTTTTGTTTCAGGAGATGGCTTGAGAATTCAAAACATAACGACAATTTCAATGAATCCACTTCCGTCCTCGCCGCCTGTAACAACCAGGCGACAGCAAATAGTTTCAGTATAGTAATATTATCTTAGGTAACAAATTAAACTAAACGGTTATTGTTTTTGGTTTTCTTTGAGCGAAGATAAGTTTTAGCTTTTTAAAGAGTTGCTGTTATGGCGTGACAACGCCCCATTAAGTCGCCCTTTGAAGAACTCTGGTACTAGGTTCTAAATGCATCAGAAGAAACCATACCTCAAGCCAAGTACTTAAAGGACCTTTGTATCTAGAAGGGATGTTCAAAGCACTGTTGCCGCCGCCATTGAGGACAGTCGCAAGTATCACTGGTGGTTTAAAAAATGGCTCTTTAAATTCGAGAGTCTGCAAGAGAAGTACAACTTTAAGTGCTACACAGCAATGGGTACTTGTATAAAGATGCAAGTGGAATCGAGATAGCTTAGTCGAATGTGTTCCTTATATAATAAGCTTTTTACCAGACTTTTTGCACAGCTGAAGGCAGCGGCATACATAATCTTCATGTAAATAACATTATGATTGAGTTTAACTGGTCATTAGGAGTTTTGCATTTCACTTTATCTCACGATGATGACAAAAATAATCTCTGCCTTTAAAGCAGTCGCGTCACGACAGTTTGATTTATAATTTGCGACGAGCCAAATTCTCCTTAAAATGTAGGAAACCTAAAAATAATAGTTTACTAAGGAAGAAAATCTACAAAGAAGTGATACTAAACCAAAAAGGAATAAGGATGGTTAAGAATGGAGAAGATTGAGACGAATTTCAAATGAAAATTTTGAAAAATTCAGGCTAAATTTTTCAAAAGGCAAAAACAGTGACGTAGCTCCTTTACTTTATTAACAAAGGTCATTTTAATTTAAGCGATAGTTATGACGTACCATGCACAAGGCATAATTCTTCTCTGCGGTTGGTTCCTCTTTCTTTGAAAACACAAGCTTGTGGGACTCTTTTGCTGCCCACGAAGATGAGTAATTCTCGTACGCCATCCAGTTCTAAAGTGTAAATTCGCATACACAAAATATAAATAATTTTGCTTTAAAGGGAGCCTCGGCTCTTGAAACAAGTTGACGTTAAGTTGACTAAAATAGTGTCTAAATTTAAATTTTTGTCGGATGAGGGAGATACAACATTTCATACTCACAAAACGAGAAAAAAGGTTATCGCTTTTAAATTTCCCGCGCACCCCTATTTTGTATTCAGTGCGTTGTCCCATTGTTTCATACAAAAAAACCTCTCATAACAATATGGACAACGCAATGACGTCATATAATCCAACATGGCGACCTACAGGAATTTTAATGACCGATAATTTTTCTTTCTTTTTTTTTTTTTTTTTGTCATTATGAAAAGTAATGTCTCCTTTGTCCAGTAAAATTCGTAATTTAGACACTATTTTAGACTAAAAGTCAACTTGAGCCGAGGTTACCTTTAAACAAATTCATTACGCATTTAATCAAAATAGAATCAACTAAATTGTAAAGAATAAAATGCACTTAATAATTTCGTTAAAAAAATATCTGATAGATTAATGTTCGGGTGAACAGCAAATAATCGCGACTTACGACTGATATTTTGTTGTGACCTCCATCTAATGCCCTCGACTCTCGCAAACAAACTTCAAACTGACTTCTGGTTACATTTTCCATCCACACACTCATGGCGTCCTGTTTTTGCTTTTTGGTACCGTGTTGCACAGTTAGTTGAACCCTTGGAACCGATGAAAAGGCCTAATAGAGAAAAAAAAAAACAAAAAATGGAGTAGAGATGAGCAAATAAGAAAAAGTGTACCTTATTTTGTATATACACTCTTGTTCAGTTAACATAAGCACGAGCATAACAAGAACAAACACACTTGTTTTTCTCACTTTTCACTATGAATAATAATAATAATAATGAACTTTATTTGAGTGTCAACTGTACATGCATCTAGCACTGACGTACTGATTGGCTACGCAATTATTTTGGCCAATCACAGAGGACGGAGACAAAGCAGTGATCCAATCAAAACTCGAAGCAATTACACGCAGCCGATACAAAGCGCGGGAAAATGAGAAATCGTGAGTCACGATTCATTTTGGTTTTACATGCATCCTCATTGGTTAAAAAAGTGAAATCCTGAATTGCTAAACCGATTGCACTTGAGAGAAAACGTTATGCCGCTTTACACTGTGACTCATTCAAGCGAAACGCGGGGGTTGGGGGGTACTCCCATATATGGGCTATATGAGTATGTGTCGCGGGATAGGGCATAGTTTCTCAAGGTTCTCGTCCCTCAAATAGGGTGTCAGTTTTGCTTCTTTTGACATTTTTAATGTGATCCTTAAATAGGGTATCTAAATTGTTTTATTTGGCCGTTTTGCAATTTGCAAACGGTCTGTCAAACTGAAAACGTTACGGAACGACAAAAAGTTGACCCGTTTACATCTCTCTTATTTTCTTTCCTTGAAAGGGGTGTCATTTTTCGGATGTGGTCCTCAACTAGGGTATCAAATTCCGTTTGCCTTATCCTTAAATAGGGCCAGGGTTTAAGAAAAATTGCGGCACACACCTATCCTAAATTTAAGGGAGTACCCTCCCCCATCCCCGGAGCGAAAACGCCCTAAACTTAAGAATTGCCCTGAATATTTTAATCTCACCTGGGGAAATTTTTCTGTTTTGCACTGCGTACCGGTTGTAAAAAGATTAAAACTAGTCTCTCCGTCATAAACGCCCGACTGAGAACCTTCAAATGCAAACCAATCGATGGTGGTGTTGCCGGCATTGCCCTGGCCACCTAGCACGAGGCAGGTCTTGAAACCGCTTGTTGTCACATCTTCAACCCAAATAAAAGCCGTATCATGGACAGCCTGTGGAACTTCTCCGTGATTAATCGACGCAAATACTCGAACAGAAGATCCCTTAGCGAAACTTTTAGTGAAGGTTACATCTTGGCAGTGAAGACCATTCTTTCCAGTTTGTGGGACATGAAGTTTTCCCCACTTAGATCCTAGTAGAAAAATCAGTAAGTGAGTATCGTTTTCTTAGTTGAAGTCAGTATTAACTGAAATGAAATCTTCAAATATCTAGTCGCAACTTAAACTTTACTTTGAATGCCACAGCATTTTCGAGTCAACATTGTTTGATTTCAAGGGAGAATTGGGTCAATTTTAGACTGTACTTTAAGAATTGCCCAGTGTAAGGCAACTTAGCTTCATCGTGAGGAATTCAAAGAAAATAATACATATATTCCATAATGTTATTTGCTGTACTCTTTTTTCTCTGTTTTTTTTTTTCCTATAGCGATTTTTCTTGTCTGTAAACATTGACGTCACATTTCTTTTGATATTCAAATTTTCCAAACACAGAACAAAAGAAGTAATTGTTTCAACAGCTAACAGCCAATTAATTTCTGGTTGGTACATTATAATAACAATGGGTGACATCACGACAAACATCGCTTTTGATCAATCAGGCCATGGCCATGTGATGCGATTTTAAGAACAACAGTGAATCAATGAGGTTTATTAGGCCACGCGTTCTACATTTAAAACAAAAGGCGCCCAAAGTGGTTGAAATGTACTTTTGAAAATCAAGCTATTTCATAGGCGGATACATGCGATATTTCATTTCACTACAAAAGATATATTTATCAGTTATACCCTTAGCCCTTCAAGCATCGAGCTCTATTGCTACTCGAGGACTATTACAAAAGAACGGACCATTTTATTTTTGAGGGGGAGGGGGGTGAGGGTGGGGTGGGGCAATTTTTTGCCTGGCAAGAATTTTTTTCACTTTCAGGTTGAGCAATTACAATATCTTTTTTGGGACTGTGAGCTTGTGCAAGATTTAGATAAAGCTGTGCTCTCCCTAGTTTTCAGTACAGAATGTGAAAGAATATTTCAAACTGGTTAAGAAATTCTAGGGAATCACAGTGAATCAAGACTGCTGTTGTAAGGGATATATTTCCCGTCGCTTACATAGGGTACTATTTGAAAAATCGGCGATTTCATTTCGTCTTTGCCACATTTTTTCCTGGCTTCAAAAACTCGACATTTTCAATGATGTAGCTGAAGGGCTATATTCTCAAAACTTCTTTTAATGTCGTCTTAAAGGGCCTTTGACACTTTTCTGCGCATGTGTGACTATTTGATTTCTGGTCCGACGAACCAGAAATGAAAGTTAATTTATGCGATTAAAATCCTCTTCCATCGACCTCACGAGGCTTGGAAAAGCTATACAAATTGAGATGATGGATTACTTGGTCATCTGTGGAAGTTTAAAAAGTAATATCTCGCTTGGATTTTCATATGAACATCACAGGAAATATGATGTTCTTGAAGGGAAATACACTGAGCGGCTCGGGATGAAAGCTAAGACAAAGGGATGTAGTTAGACAAAAATGTGTTCGAGCGTACGTGAAAACTGCAAAACAATTACAGGAGGCCACGGTAATTCATGGCAGCGTGCAGTGCGCAAACTTGCCAAGTTTCTATTGGTTGAAACACTTTCTGTGCTAATTAACGCTGCACATGCGCATTATTGTGACAGTGGCCCTTTAATGAGAACAATTTCATAACGGCAGAGATTCCAACCCCTGGCCTGGAGCTATGTTCGGACCCAATTCGCCAATACGAGCGGCGAAAGCGCGAGACTCCAGGGGATATGGGGGGCATGCTCCCCCGGGAAAGTTTTAAAATGTAAGTTTTCCCAAGTGCCTTTTCATGCATTCTGACATCATTTCAGATTGCAAAAAAAAAAAAAAATACGAAAGATTTGCATTTTCTCCCTTCTTTTCAGAATGTCGTGATAAATAGGGAGAATTTGATAACAACGGGAGAGCGGGAGACATCCCGATCAAATCGGGAGGGTTGGAATCTCTGCAAAGGAACGAAAACTGTCAAATTTGCCTTCACAACGTGTGAAACTACTGCTTATCGGCCTGTTCTCGAAAACTGAAAAGTGAGTTATATTTCTCGCTTCGAAAAGAAGGTAGCAAGTTAAGAGTATCACGCTTTCTCTCACTGAGAACATCTTCAGATGGCTTGATTTACTTCGAAGTGATTACCACTCCTTGAAGCGTTGACTCTCCCATGGTGCACTTATAACGTAAGTAACAAGATTCCATGATTGGAAACTTTTCTCGGTTAATCCTGCGTGTGCGCATTCAAGGAAGTGTTTCAGCGATAAATAAACACAATAGTGCTTGGGCGAGGTCAAGAGGGCAATTATATCAAGAAAAAGAATAAACCTAAAGAACGTACGCATGCAACAGCAATCAGTCTTTAGCTAAAAATAACCCAGTTTTCTGTTTCAATATTAAAAAAAATAATAATACCTAAAAAATACGCCCAATACCAGGACTGCTTCATGTGTCCATATATAACTAACCGTTAGATATCAACATGGGTAATATACGTGTGAAAGTGGGTATTCAAGTAAGGGATTAAATTCTCCTAACAGATAACTCAGCACCTTGGCAAAGTCTTTAATTTTAGATCATTCAAAGATCGAAGTTTACCGTAAAAAAAGATGTTTTAAAATCCTCTTTCTGCAAGGCTAGCTATAAGTATTTAATCGTAAAAAAGATGCAAAACAGTGCTCCGACAAAACGCAAACAGAAAATTAAAAAAAAAATAGTTAAAAGAAAGCAAATACAATCAAACAAGAAACAAAAACACGGTGTAATTTCGCCGATAAGTTAGCATTAATAAAGATTGACGTTAACTAATAAAAACATGACAGGATATTTTATAGCGGTTTTACTTCCACCGCGAAATAGTGACTGAACCATTACAATTGACAAAGACACTAACACTAACCATTTTTTCCTTTAATTTTGACTGTTTAAAACTACTTATCAGAAGTTGCCTTTTGGCGTATTAAAAGAAATCGCTCTATGTTCATATTGGTGCGAGCACATTAGGAAAGAAAGTGCTTCCTTACCAGGGCAAAGGGTCGGCAAAGTCAACAGTTGACTTATCGCAGCTGACATGTCGGGCTGAAACAAACGCCAAGCAAGCGACTCCCTTCTCTGAAAATACCATGACTCATGAATTTATAAAGTAATTTCCCCTGCAGTAACAGTCTTATCCTTTCGCTCAGAACAACTCCTCATAAAAAAAAATCTACCACACTCATATGATCGGCAGTTACATGAAGGGAAAACACCCTTAAGTATCAAACATTGTTTTTGAAAATAGTAACCCTTTCAGTCGTATCAGCGTAAGTTAGGCACAGTGGATTCCTAATCTTTTAAAAATCAATTGAATAACACAAAATAATGGTTTTCACACTTGAGACAAATTTCTGAAATGTGGGCGTACAATATTTGTGTCAGAACTTGTCCGAAACTGAATTAAAGGTTTGTGGTTTAGAGTCGCACTTGAAGACACAATCATACTTGACATCACGCAGCGTAAATTACGCCAACAAGCAACACAGTGCTCCGACATGATCAAACGGGCAATTAAACAAAAAGAACATGATAAAAAATTTTTAACGAAAGCAAATACAGCCAAACAGGAAACAGACACACGGTGTTCGATGTTCGCGGGAGTAAATATGTTTTTGGCCCGACTCGTACGTAAATGTTTGGGCGTTTTGCAAATTTGAGGCTAAATTTTTCAAACTCGTCACTTGTAATCCGTTTTACTCTTTTACATCCTTAACTATCCTTGTTCCTTTTTGGCTTAGTATCGCCTACTTGATGTTTTTTCACCTTAGTAAACTATTATTTTGAGGTTTCCTACGTTTTAAGGGTAATTTGGTTCGTCGCAAAAAATGACTCAAAATATTGTAGCGTGGCTACACGGTTGTTTGTTTATCATTTTACTGTGGGACCTTGTAAAGAGCTGCGTCTGCCCCGATGATGTTGTAAAGTAATTTTCCCTGCAGTAGCAGTTTGAGAATTTCGCTCAGAACCGCACATTCTGTGAAAAGTCAACAGTTGACATATCGCAGCTGCCCCTTGCACAAAATAATTTCTATAAAAAATCTTTTTTCTTTTTTCTATCATGATCAGGGAGTAATAAGTCAAAGAAATATGACTGATACCTTCAACGCTGCTTGCCACAAGGCAACAAATTAGGAGAATCACGCTCTTCCTCGCCGAGAACATCTTCAGATGGCTTGCTTTATTTCGAAGTGATTACCACTCCTTGTAGCGACATGGTGCAGTTATAACGTCAGTAACAAGATACGATGATTTGAAAAACCTGTCGTTTAATCCTGCGTGCGCGCATTCAAGGAAGTTGCATATCAAGTGTTTCAGCGATAAATAACCAAAATAGTTCTTGGGCGAGGTCAAGAGGTCGATGATATCAAGAAAAATATGAAACATAGAGGAACTTAAACATGCAACAAAAATCAGTCTTTTTTTAGCTACAAATATCCCAGTATTCAGTGTTAACAACTACGAGCAATTCTTTTTGTTCAATCCACTTTATTATTTTTAACTCTGCTTGGCATGGACATTGATTTATTTGCCCACCTATTGTTGCCCTTCCAACTTATCTTATACTGACTAAAAAATGTCGCAGGCACCGATTTCTTTAAAGAGATTTTCCTCAAGCGAGCGAGCCGCAAAATCAGTGACCAAGAGAGTTTCTACAACAAACAGAATCAATGTACAAACTTACATAGCATTAAAAAAACAAATTATCTTGTTTCCTGATATATTCACAAATAAGAGAAATCTTACAACTTCTTGATCTACAAGTTAAGAAAATGCGACGAAATGTATTTCCGGAAATCCAGCGTGGAAGGAGTACTCGGATGGACTTTTCGCGCCCATAGCATTCTTCTTTAAAGTTTTATTATATGGTAACGTATTACTATTCTCAAGCGAGCTCGAAATCCTAACTCGAAATCCTACTCAAAATCCAACTCGAATTCCAATTGTATCAATTGTCACAATTTTTTCTTTCTACCAGTCAGTTCTGAGGGCTTTTCAAAAACTCCTTAGCTTCCAATATGACAGTTATCAGAATGAATAAGTTGCTTCTATGGCGATAAAAAGCTTTTTTTCCAATTCAATTTTCCCAAAGAAAAAAAAGGGCCGGGAGATCGGTGTGAGAAGTTTCAGCGAACATTTAATCATACTAACCAAGTAAATAAACCGTCAACTTTCCGACAAAGAGCTACACGTGTATTTCTTCTTAACCCTCAACAGTTTGATTTAATTATAGTATACTGTAGCTGCACCTTGCATAAAATAATTTCTATATTTCTTTTTTCTATCATGATCAGGGGGTAACAAGTAAAAGAAGAATCAAACCTTTAACGCAGCTTGCCATTAGGAAGCAAACTAGGAGAATCACGCTCTTCATCCTCGCTGAGAACATCTTCAGATGGCTTGATTTTTTTCGAAGTGATTACCAGTCCTTGGCGCGAAGACTCTCCCGTGGAATGGTTTTACATGGTGCAGTTATAACGTTGGTAACAAGATACTATGATTCGCGCATTCAAGGAAGTTGATATCAAATGTTTCAACGCTAAGCGTTTCAGCGCTTGGGCGAGGTCAAGAGGGCGATGATATCAAGAGGAACTTAAGCAACAGAAATTAGTCTTCTTTAGCAAGAAATGTCTCAGTCTTCTGTTTCAACATTTGAAAATTTAATACCTAAACGAAAAATTCCTGGACTGTTTGATGAATCCATAGCGATAAGATAGCAACATGCGTAATATACGTGTGCGAGCGCGTATTCAAGGAAGAAAATCTCATCCGCGCGCGTAACGGACAACACAGCACTTTGGCAAAGTCTAGAATTATCATGTTATCAACGGTAAAAGTTCAGATCCAAGTTTTCTATAGACGGTAATCCTTTTTGTGCAAGCTAATGATTTGAAACACCTGTCGTTTAATCATATTTTTGCGCATTCAAAGAAGTTGCATATCAAGTGAAAACACAGCACCTTGGCAAAGTCTACAGTTACAAGTAATTATAAACGGTGATAATTAAGATCAACGTATACCGTAGAAGATGATGGAAGTATGTCGTTTAATCCTTTAATCCTTTTGTGTAAGCTAAGTATTTAAGCGCGTAAAAACAAGTAAAACAGTGCTCCGACAAGGTCAGAAGGGCAAAGACACAAGCCGAGAAAATGACAAGAATAAGCAAAATCACATCGTGTCGAAATAAAGGTTTATTATTTATTATTAATATTAGTGCAACCAAATAAGAAACAGACACACAGTTTGATTTCCCCGATATATTAGCATGTCTAAAATCTAACATTACTTGTGCGAGTGGGTACCTGAAGGAAGAAGAAACTTCGCGTAACAGACAACAGCACCTTGGCAAAGTGCACAGTCATCATTATCAACGGTATAATTACGATCGACATATATTGTAGGTGATAAGCATGTCATTTAATCCTTTTTGTAAGCTAAGTGTTTAAGCGTGAAAACAGGAAAAAACAGTGCTCCGACAGGGTCAAAAGAGCCTTGACACAAACAGAAAATGGCAAGATAAAAATAACGTTAAAAATAGGTAAGAAAAGAGACAAGAAAGAGACACACCCCGATATGGCAGCATTTCTAAAAACTGACATTACAGTGCAAGGAAGAAAAACCTTCCGCTTAACAGACAACACAGCACCTTCGCAAAGTCTACAATTATCATGAACAATAATTGAGATCGAAGGATACGGTAGAAGAAAATATAAGTCTGTCGTTTAAAATCCTATGTGGTAAAGCGGAAGTACAAGCAAACAGTGCTCCGACAAGGTCAAAAGAACACAACAGAAAATGAGAAAAAAGAAGAAAAAAACAATAAAAATAAGCAAATTAGTACACGGTTGTACTTCCACTGTGAAATAATTTTCGAAAAGTTTAATAAGTTTCGAAATACGTATAACGACACCACCATAATATAACATTGAAATTTCATGTTAAAAAATTAGTAACATCTAAACCTGAAGAAGGCTGGTCTGGCCAGCCGAAATATTTTTCAAAATATATCACGTTGTTTCAGCCTTGCAGTAGTCTTTGACTTATCATCGTTTACTAACACTACCCATTTTTTCCTTTAGTTTTGACAGTTTATAACTCTGTAACTGGTTATCAGAGGTTTCCTCTTGGCGTAAAGAATTCCTTCTAGTGAAATCCTGTTTGTACAAGCTAAGTGTTAAAGCGGAAATACAAGCAAAACAGTGCTCCGACAAGGTCAAAAGAGCACAACAGAACGGGAACGTTAAAAATAAGAAAATACACGGTTGTACTTCCACCGTGAAATAGTGACTAAACGATTACAATAGATGAAGGCGCTAACACTGTCCATCTTTTCCTTTAGTTTTGACTGTTTATAACTGGTTTATATCAGAGGTTGAGTCTTGGCGTTCTATGTGGGCGTGATACACATTAGGAAAAGAATTACTTCCGTGTAGTGGATGTGCATATGACAGCGATGAATAGCCTCGAATAGCCTGTCGGCAATCTTGCGTGCGCGCACAAAACAAACAAATTCCATATTAATGTTTCAGCAAACCACAAACCCGGTGTTTAGACAAGGTTAAAGAGAGCGATGACACAAACAAAAGTAGAAAAATATTGCAAAACGACTACCCAAACCACGCAATAGACATAGGGGTACGGCCTGGGAGGGGAGGGGGGGCGGTGTGGGGGGGGGGGGGCTGCAGCATCCCCCCCCCACAAAGTTTGGGCAAAGCCGTTTTTTTGAGCAGCATAAGAACATTTGGGCAAGACAACTAGCTTCGAAGAATTTTTCCGCATAATCAACCAAAACAGCACCCGAGTAGTACTACAAGACAGAAGTATACCAGATTTGTATTCGTATACCATGAAATCGCATTACAGTCACCATTGTCATGACACTCTTTATAGCCGATTAATGATTTCGAATGAAAATGTCTTCGACTTAGCTGTTCTCTAAATTTGAATGGCAACCAGTTGAACATCGATCAGAATGCAAAAAGAAACTCTTTTTTTTCGAAGTAAAAAGATCTTAATTCAATCTAAAACGTCCCGCTATGGTGTAACGGATCGGAATGAGACCATATGGTCGACAATTAAAAACTAAAATCCCCGCATGTTAAAAAAGAAACGTTTTCATCATTGATTTGTATTAGACTTATGTTAGTTTGTTGTAGCATGGAAATAATCTGATGTTGTAACGCATTCAATTTAACGCGATCAAAAGCACAAAAAAAAGAACAAATTAGAAAATTACCTAACATGCTTTAGAACGCTGGTGTGGTAACACAACGTCTTTAATTGCGGCCTCACTGCTGTATACAATGGTTCGTTTTCACGACTTTTGACATGCAACGTTTTACAACTCTTGCACGGAAAAGCGAACACAGCGCGAGACTCACTTTATGTTGCTGCTAATACTCTCACAGGTACCCACGGGGTGCTATTACAAGTCAAATCTGTTAGGTTTCTTCTTGCCTACCCTTTCGGGTATAACGGGCTGAAACAAACGCCAAGCAACAACAAACTAACAGAAAGACGGCTCCCTTCTCTGTAAATATTATGACTTATGAAGTCAGTAGCAGTTTGAGACTTTCGAACACAACCACTCCTCAAAAGAAAACTACCACACTCATATGTGAACGGCAGTTTTAAGTAGAGAAAACACAGAGTATAAACTATCAGATGTCATTTTGGATAATCGAAACCGTTTCAGCCGTTCCAGCGCAAGTTAGGAACAATGGGTTCCTAATCTTTAAATCAACTGAATAATAACATGGTGATGGGTGTCGCATTTGAGGCAAATTTCTGAATGTCGGCCGACAATGAAAATGTTGTGGTTTAGGGTCGCACGCACTTGAAGACACAATCATACGTGATCAGGGCTCCTGACGTGACATCATCATAAATTAAATAGCAGTATCACGCTATTTTTAGTAAGACATCGAAAATCCAAGGGACGCTTTTCGGTTAATAGAAGCTGCATTTTAATGATAAAAAGTCATTTGAAAGACTGTCGTAATGTAAAGAAACTGTTTACAGATTTTTTTGCGAGCGGATGGCAGAGGTCGAGATTGATGCCAACTTGAAAAAGTCGGGCTAACGTTTTCAAGTTTTCCCGTTACATCTAAAAATCAGTCTCGTCCTTCTGTTCTAAATTCACTTGATGTTATAAAATTAGTGATTTAGAAACGATTTCAGTATTAACGAGGTGTTAGAAGTTAAATTTAGCCAATTCTAAACAAAAAACGTGATAAACTTCGTGAGACTTCCCCTCTAAGTCAACGAGCCTTGTTGAACTCCCTTGCTCGACAGTCCAAAATCAATGTTCACGGGCTGTGTTTCGAATATCTTGCGCTTATTATAACGACATGAAGTAAAGTTTGACATTTGCTTCAATTTATAGCATCTTACATAAGATGCTTCCGATTAGGAAATCAGGATCTAACGCAATTTTACTTCATCTGACGTCTTTAAGATGACGCTGATCTTGGATTCCACTATTTTCTAAAACGTCAAAAATAAGCGAGAATGCTATTTTTAGCTGAAAAAAAGGAAAATAAAGTCGATATTTCGCTAAACCTGTATGCCAATACAGGATTACCATGGCAACATCAAAAATCATAGTCGCAGGGTTAATAATAATCTTTTTTTTTCGAAAAGGGAAGATGAACAGCTAGTACCGAGAGTTTAAGTGTCATAACATCAATATTCATTTGAAAATTACGGTTAAATCTCATATAGTTGAGAGTTCCGTCAACCCCAGTGACCTGTTTCTACCCCTAATATACATGGAAAAGTTACTCGATTCTGATTGGCTGAGAGCAGTGCAGTTCAAGTGTAACACCAGTACAAAAAGTGTAACACAGTGCAAAAAGTATAACACCGGGTTCAAATTACACATCGAAATTCTGGATGTTTTAAACGATCCACTTTGAAATCGTAGTATTATTAGCTGATCTTCATCAACCAATCCGTAAATAAAGTGTCAAATTCGCATCAAATGCTCGCTTCCTGTCTGCAACACTGTAAGATCTTCCGGTACTTCCTCCAGGCGAATTTTTTCATGTAAGTGGCTCGTGCAATTTCAGGTTTTTGAAAAACTCTCTCGTGCAAATTAATTCCAAATTGAACTCGAAACCGTACGATTACCTATACAAACCTTTTCAACATTTAGTACACGATATTTTGCATTTCAGTGGCCTTATGCTCCACTCAAGGAACAAAGAGGATGAATGAATGAATGATTTTGCATTTCAGGTTAGAATTGCATTTGTTATTGAGCGACTTTTCTTAATTTGACAATTCCAACGGTATCTCGGCTTGTTCACGTTTCATCCATTCAAGGAATTTGCAAAGGGAATGGTATGGCCCATGGTCATGGTCATTTTAATGGTCCAGGAAATGGTGACTGTAATTGGCAGTGGCAGTGGCAGTAGCAATGGCAATGGCAATGGCAATGGCAATGGCAATGGCAATGGCAATGGCAATGGCAATGGCCATAGGAGTGGTCGTGGCAATGGCCGTGGCCGTGGTAGTAGCAGTGGCAGTGGCAGTGATAGTGACAGTGACAGTGTACATAGCAGTGGCAGTGACAGTCAATTTGGTAGTGGCAGAATAAGTAGCAGTGGCAGTGACAGTGGCAGTGACAGCGACAGTGATAGTGACTGGCAATTGCAGTGGCGGTGGGAGTGTAAGTAGCAGTGTCAGTGGCATTGGCAGTGGCATTCGCAGTGGCAGTGGCAATGGCAATAACACTGACAGTGGCAGTGCCAGTGTACGTAGCAGTGGCAGTGGCAGTAATAGTGACGTTGACAGTGGTAGTATACCACCGGCAGTAGCAGTGTAAGTGGGAGTTCAAGGGGTTGTGGCAGTGGCAATAATAGTGACAGTGAAAGTGGCAGTGGCAGTGGCAGTGGCATTGACAGTGGAAGTGGCAGTGAAAGTAGCAGTGGCAGTGGCAGTGGCAGTGGCAGTGACAATGGCAATGGCGATGGCCGTAGCAGTGGCAGTGGCAGTGGCAGTGACAGTGGCAGTGACAGTGACAGTGTACATAGCAGTGGCAGTGACAGTGACAGTCAATTTGGTAGTGGCAGAATAAGTAGCAGTGGCAGTGGCAGCGACAGTGACAGGCAATTGCAGTGGCAGTGGGAGTGTAAGTGGCAGTGACAGTGACAGTGGCAGTGGCAGTGACAGTGGCAGTGGCAGTGGCAGTGGCAGTGGCAGTGACAGTGGCAGTGACAGTGACAGTGGCAGTTGCAGTGACAGTGGCAGTGACATTGGCAGTGACAGTGACAATGTACATAGCAGTGGCAGTGACAGTGACAGTCAATTTGGTAGTGGCAGAATAAGTAGCAGTGGCAGTGGCAGCGACAGTGACAGGCAATTGCAGTGGCAGTGGGAGTGTAAGTGGCAGTGACAGTGACAATGGCAATGGCAGTGGCATTGTAAGTGGCAGTGGCAGTGGCAATAACACTGATAGTGGCAGTGATAGTTGCAGTAGCAGTGATAGTGGCAGTGTAAGTAGCAGTGACAGTGGCAGTGTAAGTGGCAGTGGCAATGGCAACAACAGTGACAGTGGCAATGGCAGTGGCAGGAACAGAAATAGTGACAATAACAGCGACAGTTTCATTGACAGTGGCAATGACAGTGTAAGTAGCAGTGACAGTGGCAGTGGCAGTGAAAGTGGCCTTGGCAAAGTCAATAACAGTGACAGTAGCAGTGACAGTGATAGTGACAGTGGCAGTGGCAGTAGCAGTGGCAGTGGTAGTGGCAGTGGCAGTGGCAGTAGCAGTGGCAGTAGCAGTGGCAGTAGCAGTGACAGTAGCAGTGGTAGTGGCGGTGGCAGTGGCAGTGGCAGTGGCCGTGACAGTGGCAGTGGTAGAAGCAGTGGCAGTAGCAGTGGCAGTAGCAGTGACAGTAGCAGTGGTAGTGGCGGTGGCAGTGGCAGTGGCAGTGGCAGTGGCAGTGGCAATGACAAAGCAATGGCAATGGCAGTGGCAGTGGCAGTGGCAATGGCAATGGCAATGGCAATGGCAATAACACTGACAGTGATCGTGGCAGTTGCAGTGGGAGTGTAAGTAGCAGTGGCAGTGGCAGTGGCAGTGTAAGTGGGAGTTGCAATGGCAATAACATTGACAGGTGCAATGACAGTGGCAGTGACAGAGGCAGTGGCGGTGACAGCTGCGGTGACAGTGGCAGTGAAAGTGACCGTGGCAGTGAAAGTGGCCTTGGCAAATTCAATAACAGCGACAGTGGCAGTGGCAGTGGCAGTGGCAGTGTAAGTAGCTGTGGCAGTGGCAGAGTAAGTAGCAGTAGCAGTGGCAATAACATTGACAGTGACAGTTGCAGTGGCAATGGCAAAAATCGATTTTACAAATCGATTTCCTTCGAAAACAATTCTTACAGTCCTTTTTGCAGTAGCTTTATTATTATCTGGCAAAATTTCAATGAATTTAAATTTAAATAATCTTTCGGGCCTATGGTCACGGTGGTGGCCTAATGGTCCAGGTAATGGTGACTGTAATTGGGAATGGCAGTGGCAGTAGCAGTGGCAGTGACAGTTGCAATGGTCATGGTAGTGGCCGTGGCCGTGGCAGTGACTGGCAATTGCAGTGGCACAGGGAGTGTAGGCAGCAGTGTGGGATGCACTGGCAGTGGCAGTCGCAGTGACAGTGACAGTGACAGTGGCAGTGTAAGTGGCAGTGGCAGTGGCAGTGGCAGTGGCAATGGCAATAACACTGACAGTGGCAGTGTAAGTGGCAGTTGCAGTGGCAATAACAGTGACAGTGGCATTGACAATGACAGTGGGAGTGGCAGTGTAAGTTGCAGTTGCAGTGGCAGTGGCAGTGGCAGTGGCAGTGGCAGTGGCAGTGGCAGTGGCAGTGGCAGTGGCAGTGTAAGTTGCAGTTGCAGTTGCAGTGGCAGTAGCAGTGGCAGTGTAAGTAGCAGTGGCAGTGGCAGTGGCAGTGGCAGTGGCAGTGGCAGTGGCAGTGGCAGTGGCAGTCAAACTGGCAATGACAATAAAGGGCAATGACATACTTATAATTGCATTAGTAATAGCAAAAAATGTCAATGGTATTGAAAAAGGTCATGGAATTGGCCACAAATCGCAGTGTTGATGACAATGATAAGGGCAATGGTAATTGCTATTGGAACAAATAGTAACGGCAATGGCAATGACAATGAAAATGAAACTAGCAATGGCAACAAATGGCAGTGAGGATGACGATGGCAATGGCAATGACAATGGCAACAAAAGCTGCACGAAACAGTGATGGTAATTGCAATAGTAACAAAAAGTAATTGCTATGGTAATGGCAATTGTAATAGAAATGGTAGTGGCAATGGCAATCTCAAGATCAATGACAATAAAAAAATTATATTGCCAATTTTAATGTCAATGTTGAGCATCATGATAATAACTTGCATAGTCTCGACGCTGATTAGACTGACGCAATATACGGCGCGAAATTACACAGCTTTTGGAATTATACATTTGCCCGGCTTCTTAGACAAGCGTTATTTGGGTCAAATTTAAACGAATTTAGACTGTCGCTATTCCCACAGTTTTTAGAACCACACAATTTTTGTAGTATTCAGATTGAATGAGTTTCCACAGTATTTACATTTTCACAGTTTTTAAACGGACAAAATTTTGGCAGCGCTTATACGGAGCAATTTTTCTATAATTCACCTTAACTTTTCACAGTTACCAGGGATGGTTTGGCGTGTTAAAATTTTCACTGACTTTTGCCAATTTATCTGGCATAATTCTATTTTGTTAAAGATGACAAAATTTCTAAATTTAAAAAAATATCAATTGATGTCTTCCTCTTTCTCTATTTCTAATATAAATTATAACGCTGGGTGGTGCGTATCTCGCACTCTGTTTTCCTTTTTGCTGGCCAAACAAATCCACTATTTAGACCAGCGCAGCCCGATTCGAAATGACCGAGTGGCCCAATTGTCACTTTAATTTGTTCAGACTGGCACTATTAACACAGTATTAAAACTGGCCAATTCCCCATGTATTTAAAATTTTCACAAAATACAACATGGCAAAATTTACACATCATTCAATTAAATTTCACAGGTTTAAGACGGTTGAGCTAGCGCGAAATTCGCGGTTTTGACGAAGGTAAAATTTCCTCAATATTTAGCGGAACCCCTTTACAGGTTCAAATTTCACAGATTGTTTTCACATTAATAGATTCGCGCACTTCTAGACTAGTTTTAGTATTTATATTGGTGCAATTTCCAAAGTGTTTGCAACGGCGCAATTTTACAGTATCCAGGCTTGTGAAATTAACATGTACAACATCCAATTTTGCGCACTTTCACAGTTACTGACGGAATTTTTTCTGGCACCTCTTTTTCTGCATTTGGACAAGCGAAATCTCCACTGGCATGATTCAATTATATTAAGACTGGCAGAATGTTTACAGTGTTTAAGCTGCCAATATGTATTTGGCAGTTAGCTAAAATTGGTGCAGTAGAGTATTACTTGATTACAGCAGATTTTCTGTAGTATTGCGATGACTGACACTACTACCATAGGACATATTAGACTGTTTAACGTTACAGTCGATCTAACAGTATTTAGACCAGCATTTCACCTCTTAAACTGGTGCGCCTTAAGCAGTCCCTTAGACTGGCACAATTTTTAGTTGTAACTTTTTCAGTATTAAGGCTAGCGTAATTTCTAATTGACTTTTCAATATTCACGACTTTAGTCTAACTTGATTTTCACATCTTTTAATTGACGCATTTTTTTCAGTATTGAATTAAGCGCAATTTTCACTTCTCGGCATATTTTTTTCACTCCAGTTAGAAAGGCGCATAATGTACTTTTTCTACTGGAGCAAATTCCACAGTTTCTAACAGCATTTTTCACAGCATTTTTTTTCCAATTTGTTTCCTGAAGTCTTTACTGCACCTAAAATGGTTGTTGTTACTTACTGAATACAGGCGCAATGTCCACATCATTCAAGCTAGGGTAATTTCCACGGTACTTAGACTCGTATAGTCTTTACTGTTTTTCTCGCTGCGTCTTACCCATTATTTCAAACTAGCACAGTTTTCTTTGTTTTCCACTGCCTCTAAACCGGCTTAATTTCTACATTTTAATAGTCCGCGCATTTCTCGAATGGTTTAAACTTCCACAATTTCTGCACAATTTTATAACTCGCGCAATTTTCATAGTGCTTATAACGTACTGATTGTGGACTCGCATAATTTTCATACCAGTTGAACAGCTGCGCTACCATTCACAGAATTTATATCCTCGATATTTCTTCACTTTTAGCATAACAGTGGAAATTCGACAATCTTTAGGCGCGCACAATTGCCACAGCATTTCTGATTTATCAATTTACGCGTTATTTGAATTTAATTCTTAGAAACATCGAATCGGTTCTCTTATGAATTTGAAACAACGTTAAATACTTTGACCAATAAATTCGTTTTGCTTACCAGTGCTTTGCGCATCATTCTGTTGTAATACGCGATGGTGCTTGGACTCAGTTGGCAAGACTGAAACAAAAAAAAATATATATATATAAGGAAACAAGTCCACTCTCTCTAAATTTCCACTAAACGAATTGTCTCACAATAATGACCAGCGACACACATTTAATTCAAGTTATTTCCACCATTTGAGTTAAAACGATCAGCTTCGGACTTTCGATTCAGTGTTTGTTGCCAAAGTTGATTTTAACACATTTATACAATTTTTCCATAGTAAGGAAAAAATCTAGGTTTGCTAAAAAAGAACAACATATAAACTAACCATGTAAACAATGTACATGTAGTCATTACCTGGTATGTAAGCTAAACCGCTAAGGAAGACGAGGTGAAATATAACATATTTCATCTTTGCGGATATAGGCAGATTCAATATAATATTCCAACTGGAGCAAATGTTCTGTAACGTGGAAAGTTGACCGCGTCGCCTTGTATCCGAACTGCTACTGACTCAAAGAACGACAGTTTCCGATAATATATGCAGCACACATAACGAGTTATTACGAGAAACGAACCAGGAAGTAGTACAGTCATGTCTAGTCTTCCTTCAGTGGAAATAATTCGGCAGTTTAATACGAAGGAATACCTTCGCGAATAAAAGAGTCCCAGATTAGTATTAGTTGCTATTTTTCAATCTCAAAAAAACGAATATATAGTCAGTTGATTCGTCCTCTCTATATTCGCTATTTTGTTTTGTTTTTCACGGGAGTTTTAAAACAATGCTCATTATTTTTGTTTTGACTTCAAGAAGAAAGATTTCTTTTTATGGACTATACTGTATATGAAAAAATTTGGGTCCAATTTATTGCTGGAGTGAGAAAGAGGTTATCAAGATGTTGCCAAGATCTGGTTTTTGTTATGTTTTTATTTTTCGTCATCTGGATATTTCAAATCATGGAGAATATACATTCCAAATATTATATTAATATATACATATTCCTTATATGTTGTGATGCCTGTCTCGATTAACAAGCGTCAAGCAACATCGTGAAAGAACAAACTAAAAGTCTAAATAGCTACAACTGTTCCAATTTCGAACAATGCATATATTTTGACATATCTGCAAAGAGAAAATAAAATATATTTTTGGTTAAAATAGCCGCGTATTGACGAAAATCAGAAAGTGGAAATTGTTTTCATCTTATCAACGTAGGTCAACGTAGGTTATCTTAAATATCAACCTGGTGGACAAGAACTGTTTACAAAAATGGTAAGCTCTAACTCTCGCGATTTCGACAGCCAAAGGTCACACGTAGCTTGTTTGTGTGGAAGGGCATGTTTTTAAATGAGAAACAAAAGCAGGTGGCATGGTAAACACATCGAGTTTTAAGTCAATTGAAGACGAAAGTCTAATGATATCAAACTCTAATCTCGCGATTTCGACAGCCAAAAGATCACACGAAACTTGTTTGTGTGCAAGAACATGTCTTTAAATGAGAACCACATCATGTTTTTAGTCAATTGAAGACAAAAGTTTAATGATATAGCTAAACGTTCATTTTGAAGCCTTAACAGAATGGACCTGTCCTTAGCTAATGGTTTGATGGCGGCATACATGATCTTTCATTCTGCTAACAACCGAACTTTCTGAGCGTTTAGGCAGTCACTTCAAACTCTATCAAATATTCACTTCCTTGTTTTCGCTTCCACAAAACTTTTGTTAAGCTCTTAATTTTTGTTTTGACTTCGAAGAACAATTAATTAAGGTTGTTCTGCACGAACAGTGAAACTGAAAAGAAAATGTGATGACGAGTGACAGTAAATGTCGTAAAAATTTGCATAAAGTCGACTCATAAGTTTGGACAGATCTGCCTAAAGCGTTCTTAGAAGTGCTGGTATTTCTGTATTACACGAAACCGAAAATGTCATTGTCACACCATGGTCACTAATTACTCAATAGCAATCGTTTTGATTTCTTATTGGGAACTGTGTCAGTGATTTGTTATGAATAATAAGAAACTCTATTATGCATTCAAAGAACAAAATTGTGCTTGACTATCCAAGACAATAAGGCATAGGGAAACGAAGACAATTTTAGGGCGATTTTTAAATTTAGAAGAAAACCGTCCATCTCCGTTAGTTTAAACTTGGGACCAGTTAATTGCAGGCATGAGTGACAACAAGGTTATCAAGATGTTGCCAAGATCTGGTTTTCGTTTTGTTTTTCTTTTTCGTCACCTTGATATTTCAAATTGTGGAGAATATACATTCCGGGGAAACAAATGATATGCATTTTCCGTATATGTTGTGATGCCTATCTCGATTAGCAAGCGGCGAGCAACATCGTGAAAGAACAAACTAAAAGTCTAAATAGCTACAACTGTTCCAATTTCGAACAATGCATATATTTTGACATATCTGCTAAGAGAAAATAAAATATATTTTTGGTTAAAATAGCCGCGTATTGACGAAAATCAGAAAGTGGAAATTGTTTTCATCTTATCAACGTAGGTCAACGTAGGTTATCTTAAATATCAACCTGGTGGACAAGAACTGTTTACAAAAATGGTAAGCTCTAACTCTCGCGATTTCGACAGCCAAAGGTCACACGTAGCTTGTTTGTGTGGAAGGGCATGTTTTTAAATGAGAAACAAAAGCAGGTGGCATGGTAAACACATCGAGTTTTAAGTCAATTGAAGACGAAAGTCTAATGATATCAAACTCTAATCTCGCGATTTCGACAGCCAAAAGATCACAGGAAACTTGTTTGTGTGCAAGAACATGTCTTTAAATGAGAAACACATCATGTTTTTAGTCAATTGAAGACAAAAGTTTAATGATATAGCTAAACGTTCATTTTGAAGCCTTAACAGAATGGACCTGTCCTTAGCTAATGGTTTGATGGCGGCATACATGATCTTTCATTCTGCTAACAACCGAACTTTCTGAGCGTTTAGGCAGTCACTTAAAACTCTCTCAAATATTCACTTCCTTGTTTTGGCTTCCACAAAACGTTTGTTAAGCTCTTAATTTTTGTTTTGACTTCGAAGAACAATTAATTAAGGTTGTTCTGCACGAACAGTGAAACTGAAAAGAAAATGTGATGACGAGTGACAGTAAATGTCGTAAAAATTTGCATAAAGTCGACTCATAAGTTTGGACAGATCTGCCTTAAGCGTTCTTAGAAGTGCTGGTATTTCTGTATTACACGAAACCGAAAATGTCATTGTCACACCATGGTCACTAATTACTCAATAGCAATCGTTTTGATTTCTTATTGGGAACTGTGTCAGTGATTTGTTATGAATAATAAGAAACTCTATTATGCATTCAAAGAACAAAAGGCATAGGGAAACGAAGACAATTTTAGGGCGATTTTTAAATTTAGAAGAAAACCGTCCATCTCCGTTAGTTTAAACTTGGGACCAGTTAATTGCAGGCATGAGTGACAACAAGGTTATCAAGATGTTGCCAAGATCTGGTTTTCGTTTTGTCTTTCTTTTTCGTCACCTTGATATTTCAAATTGTGGAGAATATACATTCCGGGGGAAACAAATGATATGCATTTTCCGTATATGTTGTGATGCCTATCTCGATTAGCAAGCGGCGAGTAACATCGTGCAACAACAAACTAAAAGTACAAATGAACAATGCATTATATTTTGACTGATATCTGCAACAAAGAATTGAAAAGATAGTATACTTCAGGTTGATATAGCCACGAAATGACGAAAATCAGGAAATGGAAATTGTTTTCAGCTTATCAAAGTAGGTTAATCAGTTGTTTTTTGTTTGGTGGACAACAACTGTTTAGGAAAATGGTATCAAACTCTAAATCTCGCGATTTCGACAGCCAGAGATCACACGTAGCTTGTTTGTGTGCAAGAACATGTCTTTAAATGAGAAACACATCATGTTTTTAGTCAATTGAAGACGAAAGTTTAATGATATAGCTAAACGTTCATTTTGAAGCCTTAACAGAATGGACCTGTCCTTAGCTAATGGTTTGATGGCGGCACACATGATCTTTCATTCTGCTAACAACCGAACTTTCTGAGCGTTTAGGCAGTCACTTCAAACTCTCTCAAATATTGTGAATTGGCCACCGTAAAGAGATTCGAGAGCTGACGTTTCGAGCGTTAGCTCTTCGTCGGAGCGAATCGACGAATCTCTTTACGGTGGCCAATTCACATTATCAACCCAGTTAATAAAATTCGCGCGATTGCTTTTCGCGTCGTGAATTCATATATAAGGTAAGGTAAGTCTGCAGTCGGGCCTAGTGACCCATCAGGCCGGAGCTTTTCCCGGTTTCTGTAGCATGAAGCGACAGAGAGTATTTCTACTCCCCCCTGGATGGGCAGGGTTACCCCCCAGCAATAAATTCGCCGGTACCCATTTATACACCTGGGTGAAGAGAGGCACTGTGAGAGTAAAGTGTCTTGCCCAAGAACACAACGCAGTGGCCCGGCCAGGACTCGAACCCGGACCGTCCGATCCAGAGTCCAGCGCACTAACCATTAGGCCACTGCGCCTCCCACGAATTCATATATCGTTACATGAATTAATAAGGCATTGGAATTTACAATTGCACGGAGATTAGAGACAATGGATAGGTATAATTAGAACCGCAAGCGACTAGACGGAAAATAAGCACAATGTTTACCAAAGTTGAGGCTACAAATTGGCAGCCTTAGAATTGATAATATCAACTATTGGTTAATCTGCCTGAAGAATAATTTTTAGAAAATTTTATTAACCGCTTTTTAAACAGTGACCATTTTCATAAATATAGGGTCAATTTTGACGAAAACGCAAAATAACACTTCACCCCTGTTGATATTCAAGCCAGTGTTTCCAGAAATCGAATAGAACGATTTTGCTAAGATTTTAACCAAATGTTATTAGATGCTATTTAATTTATTTCAGACCAAAGTCATCTGACATGAGGCCTGGTGAACAAACGTTTTAATAGCATTCAGGAACTAATACGATTTTGTTGTATTTTAACACCTTAAAACTTCGCCATAAATTTTCTCGAAATCGCTCTTATAAAAGACCTCAAGAAAAGTATGTCAGGTCAAAGATCCAGGAAGGGTTTTCCAAAATTATCTCTTGGTGACAAGTTATTTGATCTTGAGTAAAGTGGGGCATGACGTCACTGCGTTGCTATGGTAACTCCGATTACGCTAAAACGTATTTCATCTGAAACTTTGATCTTTCTCTAGTGCTCTTGGAACAATCGATTTTCTGTCAGATACTCTTTGGCGGTACACTAGCTGCTCAAAGTTGAAAGGTATCGTCACTCAAAACTCCGATAGAGCCAACTTACATAACAACCTGCCCTCGTAGCTCAGTGGTTAGAGCACTTGTCTTGTAAACCAGGGGTCAAGAGTTCAAATCTCTTCGGGGGCTTTCTTTCATTTGCCTATGTTCTTTTTTGATTATGGATGCTATTTATTTTTCTTTTCTTAAAGATGAAAAACTGTGACCACTACATATTTGTTTCTCTTGACCGACGCGGAGCGAAACGCGTTTAACTGAAAGAGAAAATAAATAGTATTGACCAGGATTGGCAAAAATTCTTCTGAACCAACCTATTACAAATGCAAAATTATTTTAACCTGCTTTCACCAAAATTTCATTTATTAATGATGTTATTCAATAAGCTCTCGTAGCTCAGTGGATAGAACACTGGTCTCGTAAACCAGGGGCCAAGAGTTCCAATCTCTTCGGGGGCTTATTTTTACTTGTTAGATCTAGAATTTTTATATTGATAATGAAATGATGGAACATGGAATTATTTTTTCATAGAGTCGAAAGATTTTCTGCAGTCTTTATCAGGGAGCAAAGTATCAGTAGCTAAGGCGGAATGCACCTTGGAAGACAAAATATACCAAACAAGAAAAGAACAAACAACAGAATCAATAAACTAGCACTAAAAACTCGTTAGCTTCCAGTTGATAACCAAATCCCGCCTCACAGATGAGACTGAACCCCTGGTTTTCGTACCTGAAGTCGCTAAGCAGCAAGACGTATTCATTATTCCGGTCTCTTCAGGGTATTCCGCTTCCTTGAGCAGAATACTTTGAATATAAATTAGCGACTCTATCGAACGGACATTTGGGTTATTCCAAAGCAATCTATTCTTCTTCCAGAAATAGGGTTTCTCGAAGGTCACGAAACGTTTTCGCACCCTGAAACCATAGAAAAATCTCAAAACGTCTGATTATACAGAGCTATTTTATTCACATGTTTTTGATATGAACAGTGGTTCCTTTCATACAAAGTTTCAGACTTTTTGATACAGATAGAGCTTTCGAGAAACCGGCCCTCGAATCAACACACCCAGGGCAGACGCAGACTCGCGTGGGTAACGCGCGAGCTTCGTGTACCTCCCAGCATTCTTAGCAAGGGTAGTTCGTCCATGTTGTCGTGCTGTGGTGAACTGAAAACGTGGAGCGAAAATGCAAGGTTATTCCATAATAACCCAAACTTGAGCTTGTTTTCATGTTTCATTGCCTCGTTTTGTTCTTAGGGGATGATTTTTTTAATTTCTCATTTTGTTTTCTGTTGATATTCAGGTCAAGTGTGTGTCTGGAGAGTGGTGTTGGCGCGAGATGCAACCCTGAGTACTGGTTTATTAAAACAGGTAAGCGTTAATTTACATCGGATAATCAGAGTAAAATTATTGTACGTTTCAGTTTATGTTGTTATATATGCGTGTTTATCCCTGTTAGTTCCCGGGCAAAGCGTATCCTGCTTTGCAGTTGGTTGTGGGGGTTGTTGCCCTGGAGGGGGAGGGGGGAAGGGGTGGGGGATGAACTCCCCTATAAAAATGACGATGGTTTTCGTCACACGTTTTATGGGGGGGGAGGGGGTTAATGAATTGGAACTGCTTAGGGCACTTTACCCTAACATTAATATTGAGCCAAAAGATTAATGACAGGAACTGCGTGACTCCGCTGATTTTTTCTGAAGTTTCCATTTGGATGAAACCAAAGCCAATGGACCAAGTGCATTCAGATGCAAACTCTAGTATGGATTTGTGGAGATTTCCATTAGTTAAAATGCTATGACATCAAAAAATTTTTGTGATGTCATAACTTAATTTATAGTATTGCGAATTTCAACAAATCCATATCACAGATTTTACATCTGAATGCACTCTAAGACTAATAACTAACGATTACAGCTAAGACTAAATTAAACAAGACGTTCGTATGGAACGTGAAGTGCCGCTCTTCAAATTTAATGATGCCACATGGGCTTGTATTCTATTTAATGGCGGCATTCGAGAAAGGCAGCAATTAAAGCAACAATCAAACATACTGTACATGTAAAGGCTTGCACTCTACTTTCGAAAGCGTACCCGAAATCAGTATTCATTTAGCTGGTCATCAGTCAACATTCAATCATTTTCAGGAGTCGGGCTAGACAAAAGAGCTGTAGTTACTGTATAAGCTGTGTCATGTCAAATTCCTGCTGAGACTTTTCAAATATCTATTTTACTGTATAGAAATAAACACAAGCTCTTGCTTAATGGCACAAAAACGAAATTCTGTTCATTCGAAAGCCGAAGAGGGAAAAAAAAATTCGGCAAATATGAGAAAATCTTAACTGACCACTATTTTACTTGAAAAAGCAAATGGAATGCAGACAGGTCTTTCAACGTCATTCCCCTTTCATGGTATTGTGATTCAGCAAAAATTGCAGTATGTTGAAGTGTAACATTCAGATACACGAGGTCAAACATTGCAATCGTCCAAGACAAGAAGTCATCAAATATAATTTGTCTCTTTGGTCTTTGTCATACTGCTTGACACAAAATGTGTATTTCACGCTAAACAGATAGCCAACTAGTCTCAACGAGAACTTAAAATTCAAAATAAATGACAGCTGACGAGAAATGGCTACAGCTGTAGATCAATCCGCCAATTTAAAAGGAATAACACAGAGACGTGTGGGAATGTTTTTACCAGGTAAACAAATTCCGTTGATGACGTGGTGCTCTTCATTTATGAACGTCACATGTCTAAACATGTTTTGGCCTAGCCGGCTACACGGCTCGCTGATGTAATGCCCTTTTTAGTGTATTCAATATTCCCTTCGAATCCAACGCTTTGATAAAACCAAAAGAAAATAATATTTTATACGCAATAAAGAAAATAATATCCTTAACATTTCCCGTACATTAATGTTTCAACAGCTTTTGGCAAATAAGCATCACAGGTTGTGTGATTCAAAGTTTGGGCGATGTAGCAGCTTTTCTAACATGTAATGTGATTGGTTTGATACCCCAGCCCTAAACAAAAGACTCAACAATTGAAACAATGACTTTGTCTTGAAAACAATAGAAGCTGCTTACAATAACAAACAAAAGTAGTTTTGGATATGTGCTACACTACCCCAAAGTTTGGCCGAGTGGATCCACATTGGCCAAGTAGGGGCATGGGTCTGGTCACCGACAACGGAAAAATAAATTCTCCGGAGCAAGAGCCGCCCAGGCCTATAGCCATTCGGCTAAATACAACTTGCTTTCAATAATACCCGGCACCCACCAGAGCTCTGGCAGGTACTCTCTCCTAAATTTGACCTGCATTAACGTGCAATGAACAAATAAATTGGAACAAGCAATTCACCTTGATTTTTATTAGAAAACTAATAAAAACGTTAAAAACAGAACAATTCTTCGAACTCTCCCTTGTGATTTTATCGCTGAATACGCTTCAAGTTAGTGGTACCTGATTTAGTTTGCGTTGTCGTAAACATCTTGGTCACTGACAGTCACACTCCAACATACTTCACATAACATACCTTCTGATTTCTGGTGCCTTTGTGCCATCAAAAATCTCACTCTTTGCCAGCAAATCAACTTTGTGAAGAACCTGTCAGTGGGCACTACAGAAAAATAAACCAACCAAAAGTCAGTTGTGGAAATGTTCACTTTATTAATTCAATAATATACCGTATTTACCTGTGTATAAGTCGACCTCTCACAACCTAAAACTCAGTCCAAAAAATTGCACTCGACTAAAGCTGCTTTTTCATCTTTCACAGTAAGAAAGGTTTGTCTGCAATTGATATATTTGATTTCGTAAGCCTATTTCAAACATTATGGACAAAATGCCCACATGTACGTGTGTTGTTAAAGCGATTGCGGATATGCGAGAATATTAAAACTTCACATTGAAACTTGCGGTGATTGTTTCATATATCCATAGTACTTACCTGAACAATAACTCCAAGAAATACAATATATTTATTAAGTTTTCTAATAGAATAAAGAAAACTCAGTTTTTGGCCCCAAAATTAGAGGGTTGACTTGTACAAGAGGTCGACTACGGTACAGTACAAATGCAAACTTGTTTTGTTGAAAAAGCTGACGACGCTTAGTTCTTTTGTATGTATGCATGTACCAAATGTAGGCAACCACAAACCGGTTTGTATTCTTTTCAGTCTTATAATAAACAAACAGCATGATTAATAAATATTTTAGTAATTTTCATTATGACATGCCTGGTTATCCAATGTATATGCACAACTGATGATAAAGTTTATGATAAACACATTTCTTCATTTACTGTGCATTCAACCATGCACAAAATGTTCCTTACAAAAATAATGAATGCTTGGGTGTTTTCAATATTTTGCGTCAAGTCAATGGAAATCGCATTCTCATTTCTGAGCTTTCTAATTTCCCCTAGAGGAAAAGGGGCAGAAGGCCCCTTTTAATTGCTCTGGCAGGTGCTAACATTACATAGCCACCCACTTGAAGTCTGAAAGCACTGAAATAGCATGTTCAACATATATTTTAACAAAAAAGGAGCCTGGGCTTCCTCATTTGTGAACCTTTGTGTGTTGCTTATATATTCACAATGGTTATTTGTATATAATAAGCCCAATTATGGACACATTTTGATTGGTTCCTTCCTGTGATCTACAGTGTATTAAAGGACACGCAGTGATGATTGTTATATTCTGTTTCTTTAATTTATTAAATGAGACAGATACTGTAGATTCCATGTTGCCGTGCATCTATTCATTAGTAGATCACAGAAGACGTCAAAATGTAGTAAGAACATCAGAGACCCAGTTGGCTATCGCCTCGTGTGTCACTTTTTGTTCCTACTACATTTTCACATCATCAGTGATCTATTGCTGAACACGGCCACATGGAATCTATTAATTTTGTTATTAACCTGATTTATTAGCATTACCCAATCATGACATTTTGGTCTGTGGATTAATGTACCTATAAATGGGCTCATTTAGGCCAATCAGAATGATTCGGGTCAATGAGACTGGTTGACTGACTGATTGACTGGTTGATCAATCTATATCTTTCCTAATTTAACCCTATTAATTAATATAATTATTTCACCACTAACTTATTTGCATTTTGTTATCTTACTCCTGATAGTTTCTTGCCTGTGTAACTCACTGAAGATGTACAGTGTGTGAGGAAACCAGCCCTTACTGGAAAACATTGGTTCTCTGCATCCTAGAAATTGAAGTTAACTTCTAAAAGGTGAGTTCAGTTTTTTCCTGTTCCAGTATGCATGGTCATTGAACAAGTTACAGCAGTTTCGGGAGAAATTTCGCTTGCCATCAGTTAGTTTTGGCCAAACCATGTGACATTTTTTGCGTATAATGGATCTATTATTTTTGTTTCACAAATCTACAGAACAATATGGATGATTCATTTGAACTTGTTAGCTTTTAGTAAAACTTAGAGGAGTTTGAAATCACCCTATATAATGCTTTGCAAACCGTATAATGCCTCATGCATGCCTATGAATTGTCTCTTTTAATGCAATCTGGCGACTATACATTTGAATTTGGTGACTATTTTTTACCACTTAGTCTATTTGGCGACCAAAGGATTTTTTTAATTTTGAAACACTGCACCTATTAGTATAATGGGTGCAAATGAATTGTCAGGAAAATAAACTGGCAACCACAATTTCCCAATTAACAATTAGACTACAAGCCCGAGTTTTCTATGAGCGAATAGTCAAGGAGGCACAGCCGATTTCCTGCAAGGTGGCAATACACTGAAAAATTTAGATCACCTTGCCAACGACTGTCTTTTTATCTTTCTGCTAATTCCTGTTAATCTACAACCGTGATGATTTCCGTCATCAGAAGGAGGAACGATTTTCGTGACCACAAATTACTAGCTGACTACCAAAACTCTTTATTAAGTCACCAACAATACGCTGCAGTTGATAGTTTATATAAATATAATTTGGTTTTATCAACTGGGTTGATAATATGAATTGGCCACCGTAAAGAGATTCGATAGCTGACGTTTCGAGCGTTAGCCCTTCGTCGGCGATACTCTGCTAGCGCTCGAAACGTCAGCTCTGGAATCTCTTCACAATGACCAATTCACATTATCAACACAGTTGATAAAACCAAATTATATTGTAAGTTGTACTTCCCACCGGCACAGCACCACAGTTTCTTTAGAAACTTACCCCCTCTATTCGATAGTTTATATATCTTATTAGACGTTTTGTTGTGTAGTATCACGAGTTATAAAGCTATATTGGCATTTCTGTGCCGATCAATAAAGTCCAGCCAAACCCTTTTGGTAAGTGGACAGGTGATGAGTAGGTGTAAATGCTGGAGGGACTCACTTTCTGCACCAAAGAAGTGCATAAGGTCATGGTAACCAAACCAAGTTTATAAAGGAATGAGTTATCAGTAACCAATGTACCAGTAATTTATAGATGAGTGGCATTATATTATGCAGAATTTTTGTTCTTTGAAGACCAGTCGTGCACAAGCATTCTGTATCCATTGTAGTTTATTTACCAAGCAATCTGGGCAATAATCCATACAGAAGGTTGTTGCAGTAATCTATACAGCTGGTGATGAAGGCATGGACAAGTGCGTCAGTCGACTGTTGTGAAAGATATTTCCTGATATGGCAAATATTGTGTAGTGTAACAGAAAGAAGAGCTACAGATCTTTGTGATGTGTGTTGCCATGCTTAGACAGCCTGGAATCAAACCAGGAGCCAAGATTTCTCACAGTGGCACAGGCTGGATCTTCACATTCCAAACACAAATACTGACAATATCCAACTTCTCCAGTTGTTGTGGCATCCCAATAATGAGTTCAGTTTCGTCATCATTCAGTTCGAGGTTATTGTTAAACATCCATCCATCCCTTAAGTACAATGTAGTCTTCGATACTTTTCAGCACAAGATGTTGGTCAGACTTGCCATTTGGACTAAGGCAACATAAATTTATGTACATGTATCATCAGCGTAACAGATGTGCAAGAAATTACTCCACATCTTAAGAGATTAAAACTAACTAGAAACAGAGTGGCTCAGAGTGAAGCATCCAAAAAGGAAACGGGCACCATGCTAAGGACATGAGAATGGGAATTATATGATGAGTGTAAACTTTTGATTCTCAAAATCTCTCTCCAGTTTCCTGGGAAGTCCTGGTTCCATTACAATTTGGCTTTTCACAAGGATGCTGCCACTTCTGGTGTGGTGGAGTGGTCCCGGATGAATTTGATTTATACAATTATCTTACCTGGCCATCGTCTCAGCTTTAACCAAGCCAGCACCCACTCTTGACAGCACCAGCTTTTACATTGCCATTCCCCTAACCTGCCTACATGTATTTGCCAGAACAATGTTGACACTTGTGTGCAGCTTTTGGGGAATGGGGTATCACCCTTCTACTTGAGAAAATGGAGAGGCCCTCTATTTGTAGGACTGTGCTTGGCATTGTGTTGGATTTGCTTCAGGGCCCCTCTTCTGCATGAAAAGTATGATCGCATTGCCAGCCTCCTGGAGTCCTGTCTTGAAAGCAGCCCTGCACAAAGAAGGAGCTGGTAATCTCAAACATGCCTGCAAAGTTATCCTCCAGCAGCATACCTGCTGTATGATAAATCTGCTGTCTGCCTTTAGAAGTGACAATCATCCAATTGCACTCAACCATGAGTTTCATCGAGACCTTTCTTCGTGGCGTGGATTTTTGCTTTCATGTGATGACCTCAGTTTTCTGCTCTCCCCTCAGTGTGCTCCCCTTCCTGATTGTCATGTTTCAAGCAATGCAGCTGACTCACTTGGTTATGGTGCAATCTTCAATCATTAAAGTGCACCTAACACCAAAATATTTTTTTCGCTGAAATACACTTCTGTACCAGTAAGAAACGCATTTCACCTTTTGTTTCTCCTTTTCACCAAATTCTGGCTATTGATTGCATTAGGAAAACTGTTCATCATTTGTTCCATGAGCAGAGGACTAGCAACCCCCTCCCATAAAAAATGAGCTTGATACAGAAACTACATCAGTATCAGGTGCTATCCACGATCAGACCTGGGTGGCCTGTGACATCTCAGATGAAGGTTTCTTCCACTGGGGTGGAGTGCCAATGATTGCTCCAGGTGAAAGCTGCAAGGAAGCCAGAACCACAACAAGGTTGCATGAACGATCCCTCCTCAAACCCAAATACCACTAATATATGGGATGCTGGAATGTCAGAACAATAATTATTTATGCCATCTGAAAGACAACAGTTATGAAGGAGATGAGAAGGTACAATCTGAGCGTTCTTGTGCTAAGTGCAGTAAGGTGGACAGGTTTTGGAGTAGTGAGGAAAACCACAAGCGAAGCAATCGTCTACTCGGGACATGAAGAAGGACACCACAGTGATGCTGCCCTAGTGATTGAAACAATACAAGGAGACATCTGATGAAATGGAACACCATCACTGACAGGATCATCAGTGCACAATCCTACTCTACGTATAATAACATGGCAGTAATTCCGATCTGCTCTCCCACAAATGAAGGTAGTAATGACAACGTCTTCTACAAGATGCTTCAGAAGGAGATTTATGCCAGAGCACTCCACGCCCTATTGATTCTGCTTGGCAATCCAAATGCTAATCTGGGATCCATCAACACTGGCTAAGAAGGCACAATAAGCAATGAAGGATTTGGCACCATGAATTATAATGGACTAACATTTCAACACTCTTTACATTTAAAAGAGCCTTGTCATAGGCAGCACTTGTTTCATGCATAGTGACATCCACAAGTATACATGGACGTCACCAAATGGCCATGGCAGAAATCAGATTGACCACATGGGGATTTAGGAGCTCACTTCTCAATGTCAAAGTACAGTGAGGAGCAGATGCTGCAAGTGATCATCATCTTGTCAGATGCAAGATCTGACTGAAGCTGGCAAGAAACCAAAACTAATGGCAAGGACCATCTATGACATTGCAAAGTTAAAAGATGCTTTGCAAAACCAAAACGTCAGCATAGTCCTGAAGAATCGCTTTGAAGCCTTAGCTCTAGACAATGAAGGTCCAAGTGTGGATGATGCACGGACATGGTACAGAGGCTACTGCAATGCAGTGGCCAAAACATCTGGAAAAAGAGCAAGAACACGAAAGGATTTTTGGAGGTCCTCCAACTGGAACTGCATCAAGGAAAGGAGAGAGCTAAAACAAAACATCATGAACCTCCACTCAGTGTGAAGAAACAAAAATGCATGAAGGAAAGAAAACAGCAGATGTACCAGCTGAAGACAATGAAGTGAAGAAGAGATCTGGAGACCACAGGTGAGAAACCTTTGAAAGAATTTTGGAAGAAGCAGAGTAAGCAACATACCAGAACAACCTGAAAGATCTATACATGACAATGAGACTACTAAGTGGAGGCCTCAGGAAACCAAGCACTGGAATACAAACTAAGGATGGTAAACTTGTCACCACAGAGGAAGAAGTTCTTGATAGGTTTAAAGAGCATTTCTGTGAAGTGTTGAATGTGGCTTGGGAAGAAACCGAGAATCGAGACAAGCCATATCTCGACTGAAGAATGGTTAATATCCTGGTGCAGACAAAGCCAGCCCTGCAGTCCCCTTAAATCAGCTGCTGAACATTTTCAGCCAAACTCTTAACCAGTTCAAAGGTCCATCTGACTGGAAGAAAGCTCCACTGGCAAAAATGAAAGAAAAGTGACCCATCTATATGGTGACAACCACTGAGGGTTATCCTTACTTTCAGTACCACACAAGGTCTTCTACAGAAAGTGCCTCTCTAGGATGCAGGAGGGAGTTGAAAATAGATAACGACAAGAACAGGCCACCTACCATAGTGGATGGGAAACAACTGAACAGATCCCCATCCTTAGAAACATCTTGGAACAGAGTGCTGACTGGCAAATGCCCCTGCTCATCAGTTTCATTGATTTTAAGAAGGCTTTTGATAGTTTTTGATAGTGTGAGAAAAGACAAGATCTGCATAACTTTGTCAACATAAACAGGAGCTTTACAAGTATGTTGGAAGCACCTGTTGTGTTGTTGAAAGGGGACGTACATCTGCCTGGTATCCTGTGGAGACTGGAGTCAAGAATGATTGCATTATGTCTAGATCTGCCTTTCTATCCAGCATGAACACTGGCTGGATAATGAATAGCATCAACAATGCAAGGAGAGGTCTGACATGGAGGCTCCAGGGATGTAGCTAAGAAATTACAAAGCCGGCCCACAAACAACCTCAGGGACTTTTCTGACCATTGTAGCTGCAAAATTTCTTTGGGTCATTGTTTTCTATAGTGAAATTTACGCCGATGATAAGCTCTCTTTCAGCTGGTGAAATTAGCTGGTAGCTGGCCCTTAGCTACATCCCTGATGCTCACCAGAGTCCTGGAAGATCTTGACTATGCAGACTACATAGCCCTCCTCTCAAGCTGGCATATAGATCTCCAAGAAAATTGCAGCTGCCTCCACAATATACTGGACTCCGCATCAACACAAGACAAAGGTGTGAGTTCCATCAATGGTCAAGAAGTTAAAGATGTCAACTTCCTCATCTACCTAGGAGCCAGGTCCACCATATGCTATCCTCTATCCTGTCTGGAAATCAAAAATGTACGGCAAACACACCAAACTGAGAATTCTCAATAGCTGTGTGACCTCTGTCCTCTTCTTCGCCAAGTATGTGCCAGTGAATTCACTGAAAGTCAGCCTGCAGTGTTTTGTGATGCATATGCGCCAGTGCATTTGTTAAGTGCCTACATTCCCTTGCAGTTTGTTGTGTTCAGTCATGCACATTCACAAGTGCATGCTTAGAGCTAGCATTGGTATTCCTACTTGTTGTAAAGGAGCTCCATTGTGGCAGGCACAGTGGTTGGGCTAATAGTTAGTGTGCTGGACTTCAAATTGACCATCTGGGTTCACTGTTATTGCGGGCCAAGACTATTTACTTTCGTGCCTCTCTCCATCCAGAAGTAGAAAACAAAATGGGTACTTGTAAATTGCTGGGCGATCTGACCGAATGCTGATGAGTAAGTGGCCTGCGATGGACAAACATCCCATTTCCAAGTAGGGGTAGGGTAGCAATACTCCTAGCTGCTTACCCCCATTCTGGTACCCCCCTCACAGTCCTGTCAATCTCCTAAATTTATTCCTTACATTTTATCCTTTCCACTGTACTGGTGAGTAAAAAAATGATTGATTTATTTTTCTTCAGCCAACAGCTTCTGGACAGTAACATTGATGGATCAACTCATAAAAAGGAAAGAACTTCTCCATCATAACAAAACGTAAGTACAGTTTCCCTTTTGCCTTTTTAAGAAGATTTAGTCTGAAATCTCTGGACTCTTAAGGTGGCTCAATACAGTTTTTCTTGACCATACCAGATCAATATGAAATGTGGAAAAGGTATTGGTCTTATATTGAAGTGTGATATAATACACTGTATATATCGTAGGGAAATAGATATTTCCATGGTAGTAATAAATGGTAAACCAAGAAATCAATTGGAATTTTGTGTATGATTTGTATGATTTGATGTAATGAAATTAATACCAATGTCTGAGACCTTCACATTGCACTGCAAGAAATTGGTATACTACGTCAAATTCGATACGCGTAAAATTCACTTTTTGCTGATTTCTTGGCTTTTGTTTATCATTTCTGATGATAAAAGGTTTCGTGAAGCACTTTAGAATAAATGTAAGCGATATAAAAATAGAACGACATTTCGATGACTCCATGTCATCATTATCAAGTTCGAAGTACACGACAGAATTGATTGCATATATAGTAGTAGTAGTGTGAAAATATGTAGGGAATTAAAAAGTATGTTTACGCTGTATGAAAAGATCTCAGCGAACTCGGCAAGAAAATTGGAAGTAATTTGCGCCCATTGTTTACTAGTAGAAAAATCGTTGACATCAAAGGTGTGGAGGCCAAACCTCCCCTAATTAACCAACATTGCATTGTCTACAAATTTTCATGTGATCTGTGCGATACAGATTATGTCGGATACACATCCAGACACCTCTTTCAATGCATGGCCAAACATAAACATTCTTCTATTGGTAAACACTTGAAAGAAGAGCACAGGCTGCAACCAACTAATCTACAAGACCAATTTACAGTTCTAAAGAAATGCCGCACAAAGTTTGACTGTCTAATCTATGAGATGCTGTTCATTAGGAACATAAAACCAAAACTCAACACCCAATCGGATTCAATTTGTGAAAACTTTTTACATAACAGTTGCATATTTTAATACCCTTTTTAATTCCCTACATATTTTCACACTACTACTACTATATATGCAATCAATTCTATCATGTACTTCGAACTTGATAATGATGACATGGAGTCATCGAAACGTCGTTCTATTTTTATGTTGCTTGTATTTGTTTATCATTACCATGGAAATACCAATTTTCCTTAATGCCTATCAGAAAGCCCGCTAAATGGCCAATTGAAACTGTGTGGTATGGTCCAGAAAAAACTGCATTGAGCCACCTTAAATGGAATGAAAATCACTGTAGACTCTTTTGCATGTATTTAGATTAGCAAAAACTAACCTTGTTTTTGAGTTGGTAATTCAAAAGAATTTTTACTGCCAAGAGAGGTTAATCATGAGGCTAAGGAAAATGCTTACAAAAGGATTTTAAATTGGCAGCCATTTGTGAAAAGGGTCCGTTATTAAAGTTCCCTAATCAGCCACGCCCTTGTTATTGTTTACATGTGAAAGTTTCAGTATTACATTTTAGGGGAGCGTGTCAAAATGAAAGAGACAACTGAGAAACTTGCTAAAAGTAATTTAAACACTTCCAGTACATAACTTACAGCAATGCATTATGATTTGCATAATTTCGATGGCATCGAAAATGGCAGAGGCTGACTTGGGCCCTTTAGTCAATGAAATACGGTAATACCATAGTTGACCATCATCTAATTTCTCCTAACACTATCAATACATCTTCATCAGAGTGGTGATGAGAATATAGAAGATGATCATCTCTTTGGGATATTGTCTTCATTTAGCACCAAAATTTGAGATGAATGTAGGAAAGAAGGAATTAAAAGGGTAAGGATAGGGCGTGAATTAAATTACAATCACTGTACAAGCTATATTTGCATAGTTGTTAGGTGATTTCTTGAATGTAAGAATAATTTACATTCAAGTCTTCAGATTAATGTTTATTCGTGTAATGTAAGGAGGAATCTTTCAACCATGCAGTATGTGATTATGTGGATAATTGTAGTCTAATGGCAACATGGCTAAAAAGTACAGAATTGTAAAAGTCATTTTTTGGTTTTTGGAGAACGTTTAAAATAATTATTATGATTTGTTTCTTCTTTCAGGTTCATAAGATATTGCAACGGAGAGGGAGTGAAGATGCCAGCAAGTTGAGGAAGCAGACTGAAATGTTTTGAACTTGCTTAGCATAGTGGTTATCATAGCTTTCAGGAAGGAAGAAACAAAAGGAACCAATAAAAAAGTCGAAAGAAAAACTAAGTCTTTTGGCGGGAAATATTCGCGCTTTTAAAAGGGATCATGGAAAAAATCGAAAAAAAAAAACTAAGTCTTTTGGCGGGAAAATTGTCCTTGGAAAAAAAAGTCTGCGTTATTGAATGTTGTCTGGTTAAGAGTCAAAAATATACTAAGTCTTTTGGCGGGAAAATTCTTGCACTGTGCAGTGAATTTACCCCTTCAAAAGTCTAAGTATATGTTTGATTTCTGACTAGACTCTGTTCAAACTCGCAGAATTTTTTTTCTTTTCGGCAACCCTACATAGACTAAATGTAGTGCTAGAGATAGCCTACATTTTGACTAGTTTCCAGGCCCCTTTTAAAAGCGCGAATTATTTTTTGTTCCTTTATACTTTTCACGAAGTCAAAAACAATAAATAAAAGACAATTGAAACTTGAAAGTGTTTATTTATTGTTGATTTTAATTTACAAGACAATCTTTAATTAATCAACATTTACAACGCTCAACTACAAGCAGTGTTTACAAGTATATAAGGATTATTTAAGTCTGCATATCACGATTGTAAAGTCAATTCCTAAAGTACAGCAAACATAAATGAAAACTGACATGAATTTCGGGCTAAATTTTTCAAGAAGTCACGTTATACAAGTCTTGATGAAGAGTAAAGAAAATACTGAATGCTCTCGCTTAAAGACACCTAGTAACGATATAACCGACGTACACTGATAAACTGGTAATCAATGACCTTCGCGGGCATTTTCCGCCATTTTGAAAGAGGTGGAAGCTTTACGCAAAATACAGTGTCCGAATAAGAATAGGATGCCAAATAATTCCCGTTTAATTCTGTTAATGAAGTGTTCAGGCGAAACCAAAAGATTTTACTGATCATGTTCGAGAGATGTAAATTTGCTTACATACATCAAACTTGATCAGTAAAATCCCAAGTTTACGGGCTGAACATTTCAGAAATAGAACTTTACTTCGACTATTTGACATCAAATTCCTATACAAATACTGTGTTTCACACCCTGTTTCCACAACATTCAAGACGGCAAATCAATCTGCGAAGTCATCCTAAGAGATTTGCTGTATAAAGTCCAACTTGACCGGCCAAAATTTAGATAATAAGCTGTAAATTATGAGGTGATGGCAAGGCCGTCGAAAATTCAAGGAAAACCTATTGTCTTAAGCTCGCTAATCCTTGATGCACTGCTTTTAAGATGTTCTTGTCATGTGATTACCTCTAGAAGTAAAACCAGGCTATCTCGTCGTGTGTTCGTCTTTCAGAATTCTTGTCTTCAGTTGTCTTCGCTGTCCTGGATTATGATTCGCATCATTAAGTAGCGCTGAAAGACTGGAATAGAACAAATGTACATGTTAAAATGAATGAAAGAACTTTTAAACCAGTTTAATTCAGCACTAAGCTGGCTAAATGCATACCGAATCGCGAAAACAATTTTGGTCGAGGTGGAATACCAACCAAAACTACAATTATATTTACAGACAGATATAGAACGCTAGAATAATTTCCTTTTTTGAATCACTAAATTTCTATATATTTTAGTAGTTATCGGGAATTGAAACAACATAAATTCACTGAATGTCTTCGAATCTTCATTGAAAATATTCGGTGGCCTTCGGAAATTATCGAAACCTTTCCATAGGTCTTCGGTACTTCGGCTTTTAAGATGTTCTAACAAATAATTACCTCAAGAAGTAAAACCAGCATATCTTGTCTTGAGTGTTCCTGTTTAAGAATTCGTGTCTTCAGTTGTCTTGGCTGTTCTGGATTATGATTCACATCAGCAAGCAATTTTGACAGATACTGGAATAGAACACAAATGTACACGTTAGACTGAATGAAAGAACTTTTAAACGATTTTAATTTAACACTGACACCAAGCTGGCTTAAATTTACAAACAGATACGCCGCTAAAAAAGGTTATTTTTTAATCCGAATAAGATTCTACATATTTTAGCAGTTATCGGGAATTGAAACAAAATAAAACCGAACTGTACATGTCTTCGGATCTTCATGTTTTCGGTGATCTTCGAAAATTAATCGAAACCTTTCATAGATCTTCGCCACTTCGGGTCTTGTCGGAAATCGTCTGCCGCCGTTCGTGACTTGCACATCGCATGGTTATAAGTATAATTTAAAGCAATCAAATCTGAAACCCAACCCTTCCCAATTTGAATACTCAAGAGACTAACATTAATCCTAACTCAGAAAAACGTGTTTATGCTTTGTTTTCACGATAACGCCTTCAATCTTGCCCATAACAAAATTCTCAGTTCTTATTGGTTCTGCGCGCGCCTATTTGTCACCTAATTCCATTTTTAAGAAAATAATCCAAACTATTTCGGACTCATTTCATAACGCTATTCAGAGTTCAGTTTCGAACAGCCTTATTACAATTAACTTCAGTTCAACTCCAACTCCAAGTCATAACAGGGCCAATTGCGTCGGGAATTAAATTATCGCAACAAAAGTTAATCCAAATTAAAAGAAGCGCACGTTCCTGAGTTTGCAAAATATCAGAGCCGCGTTAAGTCAAATTGTCCAGTGTGTTAAGATGGTTTACTTAAAAATTAAAATACAAGAGAGTTGGCTCTCATCCTGGAACACCGTCTAATTTACATTTTAGTTTTACACATGGAGGTAAGATTTTTGCAAAATTCCTGTACGTGTTACAAATCCACCACAAACATAAATCCTTACAATTTTTCAGATTTCCTTGTTTGAACTCGGCAATGTTTAGAAAATAATTTTGTATGACCTTTAAGTGAGTTTGACTCTCGCGAGGTTTGCGTCATGTCGGTTTTTCCACGAGAATTTTCGGTTATCTTCGTAAATTGATTGAAAACTTTCAAAACAGCTTCGGTACATCAGAAATTGTAGGAAATAGTCACATCTCAAATCAGTGCGTTTCCCCATCAAATGACTTATTTTTGCATTTCTTGATTAATATTTAATTGTTCCATTGTGTAGCCTAATGAAATTATTTGATCAAGAGATTAAGGTGGGTCGACTGTATTTTTCGGGGCAACACCACTCAACTTTGAGAATTCACTACGTCACCATTACTAACGCTTTCGAGAAACGATTACGACAGTAAAAGAAAGTTGAAAATTGTTATGATTAGTGTTATAATGGCATCGGAGTTCTCATAGGAACGTAATAACGTCTTTCCGTATTCCGCGACACCTGCAGGAATCGCTCAACGCAGATTGTTCCTTCCATAGTTGCCTCGATGTTGGAAAAGTTTGAAAAAATTGTGTGAACGTTTTATCTAAATTTTTGAGGCTGCAGTTTCGGGGGATATAAATACGGTAAAAACATACTTGGGATATAATTGGGTATAAATTTCGGCCTTTAATGTACTTAACGTTTCGTGTTGACAAGGGAGTCTTCATTATTCATGGTTATTGTTTTCAATTTTCATATCCACGTGCGCAAAGATCTAGAATAATTTTACATTAAAATGAACGCTCTAACGATCAGAGAAAGTTAGGTACTCGATTGCAACCTGTCAGATTTTTGTGGATTTATAAATAGACGAACGAACGAAGAGCTTTTCTAGAATTTCGTTTTTTAACGAATATGCAATGTTACAAAACTATTTCAAAGAAATAAAACGCTGTTTTTTAATGGTCGTTCTATTTAACGACATTTAACTTCACTACAACTCGTTCAAGCTAATTCCTTTGGGAATTGATTTTCACGAATCAAGTTTCCCCTAGAGAAGCGAGTTTTTGTCGATTGATAAATGGACGCAGGAGTGACTTGCTGTCTGTTGAATTCCATTTTTTGTTTGAAAATAATATTCAATGTTCCAAGCCTGGTTTAACAGGCCGTGTTTCGAATGGCCGTTCTAAAAAAATGACATTTAACGTACCGCACGGACAAAAATCGGACTGTTGAAAAAAACCATAAAGATAGTTTCTCTGCTTAAAGACTATTTCTTTAAAGGATGAGTTTTCAGGGATTAAAGAACACAGAAATGTCACACTTTTCCAATTTGGAGCACCTGAGGGTGTGAAAATTGGTTAATTATTAAACGATCTAAAATCAAGAAATTTGTATCTATCTTCACAAATAGTAGTGGACAATATTTTGAAAAGTGCTTTGAAATATATTCAGCAGAACCGTTTAGTTAGCCCCATTTGTAAATGTTCAATTTCAAATTTGAAAGATTTTATTAACTATTAATTTTTTCCAACTCGTAAAGGCTAATTCCTTTGGGAATTAATTTTCACAAATAGGGGTCACCCTAGAGAAGCGCACCTTTCACGAATTTTGCAAATCTCCAGAGCCGCGTTAAGTCATATTTTCCAATATATAAAATTGCATTTGAATCGAATGAAACAACCTGAAGTGGCTTACTTAAGAAAATTAAAATGAAAGGAGTTCGCTCTCCTCCTTGAACACCATCTAATTTGCATTTTAGTTTTACACGTGGAGGCACGAATTTCAAAAAAAATATCTTGTTACGTTTTGCAAATTATAAATCCACTTTAAATATAAACCTCACAATGTTTCGAATGGCCGTTCTAAAAAAATGACATTTAACCTACCGCATGGACAAAAATCGGACTGTTGAAAAAACCATAAAGATAGTTTCTCTGCTTAAAGACTATTTCTTTAAATGATTATTTTTCAGGGATTAAAGAACACAGAAATGTCACACTTTTCCAATTTGGAGCACCTGAGGGTGTGAAAATTGGTTAATTATTAAACGATCTAAAATCAAGAAATTTGTATCTATCTTCACAAATAGTAGTGGACAATATTTTGAAAAGTGCTTTGAAATATATTCAGCAGAACCGTTTAGTTAGCCCCATTTGTAAATGTTCAATTTCAAATTTGAAAGATTTTATTAACTATTAATTTTTTCCAACTCGTAAAGGCTAATTCCTTTGGGAATTAATTTACACAAATAGGGGTCGCCCTAGAGAAGCGCGCCTTTCACGAATTTTGCAAAACTCCAGAACCACGTTAAGTCATATTTTCCAATATATAAAATCGCATTTGAATCGAATGAAACAACCTGAAGTGGCTTACTTAAGAAAATTAGAATGCAAGGAGTTCGCTCTCCTCCTTTAAAACCATCTAATTTGCATTTTAGTTTTACACGTGGAGGCACGAATTTCAAAAAATTCTTGTTACGTTTTGCAAATTATAAATCCACTGTAAATATAAACCTCACAATTTGTCCCATTTCCTTGTCTGAACTCGTAAACTTTCACAAAAGATAATTAGCAACATTGACCGAAGAAGTGAACTTTAAGCCAGTTTGAATTCGCGCGCGCTAGCTATGAAAATATTGTGTCAAAAAGCAATTATCTCTTGCTTGTTAAAAGAAAATCTCTCGAAGCGGCTTCGACCGTTTAAATGCATTAAGTGTTATTTAGAAGAAGCTATTATCGCAAACAAATAATCGTGTTTAATCTTATGGAAGTGAGTTTTTCATAAGTCGTAAATGACCTAACCTTTGAAGTTTACAAGAAAAAAACTAACAACCGAGGCTAATACATGCGAATAGGGAAGATATTTGTTTGCAAACATTGTTTTTGTTATTAAAATTGCCAACAAGTTAAACAAAAGAGCTCTTTGTTTCACCAGCAAATAGTTTCTGGTTGGCACAATAATAACAATAGGTGACGTCACTGATACCTTCCCTATAGTTAACTGTAAAAAACAATGCTAAACTTCTTATATTTCCTTGTTAAACATGCAAGACTGGATTCTATCGGATGCAAGTTGAAGATCATGACTTGCTTTGTAGTTCACATATAAACTGCTTTCTGTGCTCCAAATTCAATTCTTAGGCAGACATTCAATCAAATGGTTGGTATTTCAGCGAATAATACAAAACTACTTGAAATTTCCAACCAGCAACCACAGGAAAACCAGCCCGCATGTAAGAGTTTGTTTCCAATTATGGTACTCACCATGTTACTAGCCTGTGTTTCTCTCCTCTTGCCAAGTGCTGTCAACTGAAAGGTTTCTTGATGATTTTTACCTGAATATACCAAAAGACAATATCAGACCGAGGTGATAAAAATTCATTGAATAATTGAACCCCTCTCTAAATCGAAACAATTTAATTTCCCTGTGTTATTGTTTAAGAAACCAGGTACTTTGCTTTTCACGAATTTTTAACAGTTATTTATGCGGTTTGTTGATTAAATAAGATAACTTTTCGGCTGTGAATTATATAACGAAGATCTGTTAAAACGTCGAAAATTTGCAAAAAACAAGTCTGGGGGTACATATAGAGAGGCTCAAAATTACTGTTTAGTTCTGGTCTGTCTTAACAATTAAAGTACGCCCAATTAAAGTACGCCCCCGACAACCAAGAAATATTCCCCTTAACAACAACAACACAACAATCTTTATTTGCCTTATAAGTTCTAATTTGTAAGCGACATTTTTCGTTAAAATAGATTTAAGGATCGGAGCTCTCAGTAAACCCTGATGGGCTCTTAAATATCAAGTGCATATCTGGAAAATAATTTTGTTATCCCTTGGTATCTTACCAGCGCGCGTCCTTAAACTACTTAGCGAACGAGGCTTTAAGCTCAGACTTTTGCGCTTGGTTCCAATAAATGTGCTATGGAAGATCAATTCATGTTGGGGCACCTACTGGATACTTGTTGAACTGATTTGCTTCTCCTAGACAGCTCGATCTTCCTTCAGTGTCACAACGTTAACAAGGTTATTAAACTCTTATAAACTCTTACCATGTTTCGCGGCTACTCCACCAGAAGTGAGTTCTTGGTCCATACCAACTCTTCAAGCGCAATGTACTCGGCAATTCCTTCTTAAATTTGATGAGTTTCCTTAAGATTTGTCAACAAATTTCACCCCTTCTTCGAAGGAACCAAACACTAAGTTCGAACCACGAGGAACCGAAGATTAAAATGCAAATTATAATCATCACCTCGATTTTGCATGTGCGAAATGCGAGGCGAGGTTCCCTAGCCATATTGGTCCCTGACTTCACTTTTTCCGAGAACGCTGCGTTAAGGCAGGTTTGGTTGAAGCCGGAGTAGTCTCAGGCTACGTTAAGGACGTTTCCGCGAAAAGTTTCTAACATTCATTTTTTTTTCTGAGACTTTCAGCACTGTAAGATACCGAGTTAATAATGTCAGAAATGTACAAATATCGGGGATCACTGACTTCCACATAAAATTCGCGGAAAAACACTCGGTAAAATCGGGCTTCGCCAGCGAAATCAATATGGCTAATTTATCTGTAAGCCCATATAAAATATTGCAAATAAATATCTGAAGTGAAATGTTCTTTGCCGAATATTGTTTAAGGTTATCTATTTAGTGAATTTCTTTAATTGATGAGGTTTCTAAAAGTTAGCGACCACAATTTCACTCGCATTAAAGCCAAGATGACAGGAAATTTGCAGCTTTCCAGACTGAATTTTTGTTGAAAATTGTAAATAAAATCTGTTTATGGAAAAAAAACAACAGATGGTAAACTGCACGCTCGATGCCTGACGTGGCGTGATTTGGCGACACGAATTGCGTGCGCAGTGAGGATGTACACAAACACTTAGCGCGTACTTCCAAAAAGGAAGCCTTGTTGAACTTGCTAGTGGTACGGGAGCCCTCCAGGGATGACTATTGACTCCCTTTCCCTTTATACGTGTCACAACGACTGAGAGAACTTGTGTAAGGAAAATCGAAACTGGTCATAAAGGTTAGACCCGCGGGGAGGGGCGATGGCAAGGAGAGGCTAGAAGGCTTGAAGCAAAGAAAAATTTAAGGATCGGACGGGCATTGAAGAAGTCTAGTTACAACCAGATGAGTCATTACGGAAAAATGAGAGAATGGCAAAAAATGTGAAAATGTTGGCAATTTTCACCTCCATAATCTTGCTTCCCGTTTTACGTACAAAGTATCATAAGTTCGCACGTTTGTTATGTCAACTAACACTGGGCGAAAACATGGATTTGACCACGGACAAACGTGGTTGAAATATGTTATGTGTCCCAGGACAAATAGAATAATTACGCATTTGCTCTTTTGACAAACCTAGACAAATATGATATAAATGTAAGAGAAATATAATATTTGCTATGTTTATCACGTTGGCAAAGGGGTTAAAATGTCACATTTGCCAGGTTAAATGTGAAGCTTATGTGATCTTTGTCAAGTAAAATTCAGGTTTTCTCTGATCCCACACCATGTAAAATGGGTTATATTTCTTCCTTGATTACCACATGTTGATTTCAACAGGGGTTTTAATGTTGAGGTAGGTAATCCTCAGTCGTAGAGCCCTGGGGTATATAAAGCCTTGGTTTTAAATTTTACACAATTGAAATGAAAACTTGAAGATACAGCAACTAACACTTTTGATTTATGAATTATCAATAACCAACCTACAGGAAATATATACTAGGTACAAACTTTACTATTTTTAAGTGATCAAAATATACAGTGTCTTGAGTTTACATGACAAGGTTACCTATTTTGCCAAGTTAAGAGTTTGAGTTTGATTTTTTGAGCTAGATCAACTCTGGATTGCTTGCGATTAGTTCCACTCTGGTTTACTTGCAGTTAGCTTTCATTTGTCGGTTGGACAACATTCTCCATACAGCATATCACTTTATGCTTTCCTATCCAACTCAAAATCCAACTTGAAATCATAACTTGAAATCCAACTTGAAATTTTAACTTGAAATTAACCCAGGAGTTCAGAGTAAAGATTTTTTTGGCTTAATTTCCTTCCAATACCACGTATTTATCAAAGTTGGCGTGGCCAGAAGTTATTTGCGCTTGCCATGTTCATTACATTTTTGTTGATTTTGTCAGTTCATGGCCTAACGTCGAGTATATAAATTTTCGTCAATTCCCATGTACAATAACCCAACAGTTCGAGGTTTCATTTTATTTACAACAATTTATTTATTAACAGATTATAAGGAGGTTAGAAGAGCTTGTCCCGCAAATACTTGCAAAGCTAGTCGAGGCGGGACAAGATATTAACGAGAAACATAATTAATAGACAAAACATACTGCAAAAAGGAAAACTTAGCTTTACATAATAACGCGACCAAATTAACTAATTGTTAGCCTAATCTCCTTCCGAAAACGCTGCATTTACAAAAGTTGAAGTCGCCCGCGATTCTCTACGCGTGTCGTGTCCATTACAACTTTTTTGACTTCATCTTCTCTGGCCTAACGTTAAGTAAATTTTCGTCAATTTCCCAGGAGTTCGGGATTTCGTTTTCAAGTAATTGTTGCCCTTATTTCTTTCCAAAAACGCGGTATTTACAATACTTGGCGTCGCCTGCGATTCTTTGCGCGTGCCATACCTGTTACAACTTTGCTGATTTCATTAATCTCTTGCCTAATTATCTCGAAAATGTGCTGGGCTACCCTCAATTTTCGTTTTGGATTTTAATAGCCCTTGTCTTGCATAGTAATCGGCCGGACGAAATACCTCGCCATTAGGAGGCACCGTCCTTTCAGTCCGGGGAATGAGGTTGCACTCCTTGTTGCTATATTAATGACGAAGAGCCGGTTTGGACGTAGATCTGGATTTAGTGAATATCATTCAAAGCTGCACCACATCATTTGATCGTTAATCTTCGAGGTAAGCCCAGCGTCGACCCACGATTACGACCGTCGGTATCATTTTTGTGGACCGCGCGGTAGTGCATCATGAATGCGAATCCAACGGGTGAAAAAAAGCCGACCTAAATGTTAAGTGACCTCAAAGGCTCGGCGACATTTTACGTCGCCCGATAGCAAATAGTAGCGTTAACAACAAAATATTCGGAGGTGACTAGAATTTGGTTGAAATGTAGACTTTGAAATAACTCGATTAACTAAAAAAGCCTAGCCAATAACAACGGTACGGAATCTACGTTTTGCAGAATTAATTACTTCCAAAATAATGCAGGTAGATAATAGTCAAAAGGCCACCGCAGGTACAGCTTAACTTCAACACTCCAGAACAAAAGGCAGTGAACACAAAATCACACTGGCTTTTCTATTTTAGATATATATTATTCTAACTATTCTAACAATGGGCTTGCTAGCCGCGAATCCCTGATTCAAAATCTCCTCCCTGCCAGCAGACTGATTTGTCTTCGGTGGTTCTAAATTTAACTCCTCCACCTTAAAAAATAACCAACTTGTCTGCTTCCTGTTAGTTGTAATTTTTAACAAGTTTCTGTTCGATTTTCAATATTTTTTCCTTATTCACAATGTTCGCAGAGTCTAACACAGAACACAACATGAGAAGCGAAGCTAGCAATTAAAACTCGATTATATTACACAAACTAAGTTCAAAACATTCGTTTGTTAATGTCATTTCAATTATAAAAATACTGGCAGGCCACTTCGCGGCCCTTGGATCAACAGTTAGCACCCAGTCATTCTACACAAAAACTGGGGGTAAGTTTCTAAAGAGAAAGTGGTACTGCGTCGGTGGGTCGACTGCCATATGCCTTTCCCTTCACCAAGGAGACACGGAAAGCCGCAAAACTCTAGAACAAAAATTTATTTTCCAAATCGGCATTCTTAATCCTCACGGTATCAACGAACGCTTTTCATTCAACTAATTTATTCCGTTGTTTTCACGTTACCAGGCACCAGCCAATAGCGAAGCTCCATCTTTCTTTATATAAAAAACACACGACCCACAATTCCTTGATTCGCTCCGACGAAGGGCTAACGCTCGAAACGTCAGCTCTTGAATCTCTTTACGGTGGCCAATTCACATTATCAACCTAGTTGATAAAACAAAATTATACACAAAAAAGTGCTTAGTACCGTAAAGTTTTCCATATTTCATCCGGTAGGATGAAATCTTACAACAATAGGCTAGTACACTTTCTCCGTGATGTAAAGTCAAATTTGAAAATTTATCGTGAACGCGACTGGTAAACCTCTTTACACTGGTATTTAAAGGTGCTGAGACAAAGCGTGTGTTCTGCTTTTGTTTGATATTTAGTTCCAACCTTTAAAACTTTAAAACTTTTTAATCGCTTCCACAGTAACCGAGGTAGCAGGGATTGGACGATGGTGTTCCACTGATGAAGTAGACAAAGTAAGAACCACAGTTTCTGACTTTTATGTTAATACTCCATCTACAGCAGTTTGACCTCCAGTTGAAGCAAACCTGTCTCGTGACATGACCCTCCGCCGCTGAAGGATGAACGCCATTCAGCCAGCCTGCAGCATTGGTTCCGCAATGATTCTCAGAAACACACGAAGTAGGCATTTTAGTTCCAGCGGCGCCTTGAAAACGAAACCAGCCCGGACCGAGGAACTTGTCACACTGAGTGCTAGCAGCATCCGCAGTTTTGTAGGTTATTTTCCTGTAAGCACTTGTCAGGTTTTGGTAGTCGTGGCATTCTGGGTGAAAAAGAGATAACACACCGTAAGCTAACAATGATGATGATGATGATGATGATGATAATGATAAAAATAATAATAATAATAATAATAATAATAATAATAATAATAATAATAATAATAATAATTATAATAATGATGATGATGATGATGATGATGATGATGATGATGATGACGATGATGAGGATGATGATGATGATGATGATGATGATGATTATGATGATGATGATGATGATGATGATGATAATGATCATAATAATAATAATAATAATAATAATAATAATGAGGATGATGATGATGATCAATCAATTCAACCAATCAATCAATTTTTTGTTTACCCACGTTACTTCTAGGAAAGCTCACGTTTTTTGATTAACGAAATGACTTATTGGCGTCAAAGTATTAACTTTTGTGCTTGTGTTACAAAGATACAGTTCTAGAGGTAGAACTTGATAACGAAGGAACACAGAAGATGGTTATGAAGGGGTTTGTGTGTATATGTTTGTCTGTGTGTGAATTAATTATTATTATCATTTTTTCTTTCTTTCTCTGCACTAACTTAGGTTAAAGTGTATGTTTAAACTGTATGCTATAATCGGAAAATCAATAAATATCATTAAAATACAAAAAAAAAAAGAAATATAATTGAACATACTTGTTAAGAGCTTGTTAACACGTTTTATATTATATGCATATCATGCTGAAGTCCAAATGTGATTCAGGTTTGATAAAAGTATACCAAGTATACCATCATTGTCATCGTCATCGTCATCATCATCATCACTTTCATAATTGTCCTCATCCTCGTGGTCGTCGTTATTATTGCTATTATTTGTGATTATTATAATTTTAGCGTTTCTCTCTCAGAAGCCCTTGGCACGCTTAATTCAAATTGGACATTCGTAAAAAAGATAATTAGACGAAGGTAAATACTAACCAATGTGCTTGTCGCTATATACTTCCACCCTTAGGCAATTCCAGCTGTGCCTATTGATCGGGTGAAAGCGGATGTACCTTGCAGGGACGATTGCTGGTAACTTATGTTGGTCAATAGCATTGCTTCTACCTTCTCTGTGAAATACCTTGAAATACCCAACAAATATATATTAAACTTCTATCTATAAAGGGTAATCGTTTTATATTATACCAGAATGTCAAAAGTGTTTTGGGGACTGTATTGCCATTACATAGCGCTCATGTTTCATTGATACATTACTTTTACTTAATCAAGATGTCCATGCATTACCTGGTGTTTGCCATTTGGATCTTTGAAAGTTGTCCAACTTTTTCCATCGGAGGAGTAAGAGACCTTAAAGTCTGTTACCCATTCATTACCGTTAACATCTCCCTGTGTCGCGATAGCGCAGACTTGGATTATTTTAGTGAAATCAACTTGTAGCCAGTCATCATTGCTGTCATGGGATGCCGAACACCATCCGTCGCCTCTGGTGTCATGGAGGCGGCCGTTGTAAGCTCTGTAACTGCTGTAACTGGTGGTGGTGTATGAAGACGCTGTCATCTCATTGTCAGGAATTGTATCAAGGGAGGAGACACCAACAGGAAAGTCGAAGCAATTTATCGCTAAAACGTTTAGATAAAAATGTGTTAATTCTTGTAACATCTGAGGCGTCACATGGCGTTAGCACCTTACAATCATGATTTATCAAATGCTCATCTTTATGGGATGGGATGGACGTCTCTAACTATGAGCAGAGAACAGATTGAGGTGTCTTACACGAAGTCACGAAGTGGAAGCGTTGGAGCCTCAGCCTTTTTCCGTTGCTGCCGAGGATCCAACGATTCCACGCCTCGTGTAAGACAACTCAATCTGTTCATGGATAGAAACGTCCGTCTCGACCATCCCTTTGAGCCATCAAAATTTTACGTTCCAGATGTGGAGTACCTGCTTTGTTTCTATCATCAAGGAGTACCTTTATACAGGGAAATATTGTGACAACTTTTTTCCAGATTTTGGCCGAAAGGAGACGTCAATAGAATGTACTTATTCGTGCGATTTGAGTTTACTTTTTGTTTTGCTTATTCGTTTATTTGCTGTTTATGTTTCTGCTGCCTGTCGGTCAATCCGCGATCGATCAATCAATATAATTAATCACTCATTCTGAAGATGAGTGTGCACTGATCAACAGCCGTTCCGTTGGTATGTCACTCTTTATCTTTGTCTTCCCGTCTCTCTCGTCACGGTCGCTTTGATGGCCTTTCAGGCTATTAGCCTATCCGTCTACCTCTTTCTATAGAGCTCCTGCTCTATAAGACGCAATTATTCTAAATAGATCAGAAACCTCTGTCTTAACAATATTTTTCTGCTGTGGCAAGTAAACATTGCTTACACAAGGCCACCACAACGTCCCATTTCAGAGAATGGCGAGGGGATATATACTTTTTTTTAAATGTGCACTTTTGACCATCTCCAGTGAATCCAGCGTGGCACAAACACTTGTAAGCCCCATGAGCATTTATAAAGTTAGCTTTAATGTCACACAATTGGACAACACCGGTATTAGCGCCACATTCGTCAGCGTCTGAAGAGAAATTAACACCCCCATAGTTGCACTAAGCGAAGTTCCACCACAAGCAAGCTTTCAATTAAGCCCAAAGCGTAAAATCTATTAAGACTCTACAGTAGAAATCACAGTGAGTAATGAGCGAATTACTTCGATTCTACTTTGTTGTGTGCCTCTTATTAAAATGTGAAGTTTCTTTCCTTCTGGAGCCCGGGGATAGCAAACTCTGCACCCCTCCCTTGCAACTTTGTTCCCAGGTAAATTTTAGAGTAAATTTCAAAATTTCGTAGCTTTTGGTAGAATATCGAAAAAGTTATAAACGTTCATGGTCAGGGTGGGCATCCCCCCTCCACCCCACCCTCGCACCCCATTCGTCTGAATATCTAGGGTTAAGTCTCCCTGCTCCTTGTTTGGCTCCTTCACCCGCCTTGATTTCTTTACAACTTTTAGCGGGAAGCTCAAAAATGGAACCGATGGGGACTAGATTCCAAATAAAAATCAGATTTACTAGTAAATATATTATATATTCTCACTGCCCTATTGTCTTTTGGCAAGGAAACGTCATTCTGTTCATTCAGAGGCAGTTAATGAATTATAGATTCAAGAAAGATGCGGATGACCATGTGGGAATTTTTACTTCTGTAGAATGGCCGCCATCTTGGATGTTTTGATTTTTCGTAAGGGTCAGAAAACCATAAAAAACTACTCAAAAGTTTTTAAACTCAACAAAACATTGTTAAAAAGTCCCAAAATGTAAAAATAACTTCATTAAAGTGAATGGCTCTTACTGTGTTTACTGATGTCTTGACCCTTTCGTCTCGTTCGCATGCTTTCTTCACAAAAGAATATATTATCGCAGACTCAACTTCAATCACACTTATTCATCCTATTTACCTCTATTGTGATATTTTGTAAAATAATATCTGCGAAAGTCAGGAACGAAATCTTCAGGTCTGGCGTCCTTGGTGCGGTTGTTCAATTCACACGTGTACTGGGAAATTACATAGTTGAAACTTTGACATCTGACGTCCAAATTGCATGCTTTTAAGCATTCACGACCAAGAGATACTCCCTTGATGGTCTTAAAAACGTGTCCCCGTAGAGTCATGCCCAAGATGGATTGGTCGCCTCCACATTGCAAAGAAGTTGCTTGTGGCACCAACTGACAAAATATCAGTAGAGCTGAAATGCACAAAACATTCTCTGGACCCATGTAAACTGATAGTACACTGAAAAAAATATATATCAACATTGAGTTACTTATTGTTTTGTCTGCGCTATCTCCTACGTGTGACAATAAACGATAATTGCGAATGAATTATATCTGTTATATTGGAGATAAGTTTTCAAAGTTACCATTTTGCAACATTTTCAAGTTTCATTAGCTAATAATAAACATGTAAAAATACTCGATTCTGATTGGCTGAGAGCAGTGTTGTTCAAGTGTAACACCAGTGCAAATCACACATCAAAATTCTGGATTATGATTGCAAATGTTTTAATCGAACCGCTTTCAATTTGTAGCATTGTCAGCTGATCGTAACCAGTAATTAAAATGAACTGTGAAATCCGCGTCAAATGATTTCCTCCAGGCCAAATTTTTTCATGTTTATGTTATTAATAAGCGGCTCGTACAATTTCAGCTTTTTGAAAAACTCACACGTGCAAATTAATTCCAAATTGAACTCGTAACCGTGTGATTATTACCGATACTAATTACTAAATTAAAGAAAGGCTCCAATGGCGGATCCAGGGGGAGGGAAAGGACATGCAGTATATGTAGTGTGCATAAAGGGAACATGTAATTAATTGTAGAACGTTTGTTTTAGTTTGACTTTTGCAACAGAAGATAGTGAAAGAATAAAGTTCCTCAGATTTCCCACAAAGAGCTCTGTTCTGAACCGAATCAAGTGCAATACAGCCAAGTCAAATATTCTACGAAAGCATTGACTCGGAGTTTCGTCAGCCGTGGACTTTGTAAACAAATTGGCATTGCCGTGTATTATTCAGTCCGACGTCGAGGAGTCTTTTCGCATCTGCAGAAAGAAGGTACGTCAAGGGATCGGGAACATCCAGAAGCCGTGAAAAACAAAATCCTTTTGCAGACGACTAATATACATGTAATTTTACCGTCCCAAAAAGTAAAATATTTCCACTTAAACTACGCAAATGCAGCCGTAAATTACAAAGCAACCAAGTTCAAGTTTGGAAGCAAAAGAATTCAGGAACTCACTCTCGAAGGACGAGTTTGGAATTATCAATGGTCTACAAAATAATTACATGTCAGTTATAGTAAAAACAAAGAAACAGAGGGAAGCTTACCATCTCGTATAGGAAAGGATTTAAATTTCCATGACAACACAGGAGATCACCGATTTCAACTTTCACGGAAATGTGACAATCATGCTGCAAACAGAGAAACGTCCAAGGACGACTTGTGTCCACTCGGACGCCAAGAAAAACATCTCTCTGCTTGCCCAATGTATCAAAGTTCAACAGTTAATCAGAGATCGGGAGATAGTGAAACAAAACAATCGATGTCGAAAATGCCTAGGAATTCACCATACTAACGTCTGCAAGAAATCGGACAGAACAACGCTCACCACACAGCGATGGCTTTGTACCAGCAAAATCCAATTTGGATCCCCAAGCCATAATATTTGCAACAAACACTGTTCAGGAAGTCAGAAGTCACAATTTCTGGGAACCAGAAATGTCTCCGAGCAAATCCTGCAAGCCGAAGGCAGTAACCACAATGTACAAGAAACTGGGAACGTCCCTGGTATGGTGAGAGCTCTCGCCTTCCACCAGTGTGGCCCGGGTTCGATTCCTGGACCCGACGTCATATGTGGGCTGAGTTTGTTTGTTCTCTACTCTGCTCTGAGAGTTTTTATCCGGGTACTCCGGTTTTCCCTTCTCCCTAAAAACCAACATTTCTAAATTTCGGCAAATTCGATCTGGAACGCACGGTCATTTTTAAAACGAGCGGAAGCTCTTAAGTGTATCGTGGGCAAATAAGTTTTTTTTACATTAAAGGAGCTACGTCACCGTTCGTGCACTTTGAAAAATTTAGCCTAAAGTTTTCAAAATCGTCATTTCCAATCCGTTTCAATCTATTCCATCCTCCGCCATCCTTGTTCATTTTTGGTTTAGTATTACTCCTTTGGTGTTGCTCTTCTATAGCAAACTTTTATTTTTAGGTTTCCTACATTTTGAGCTTAATTTAGGTTGTCGAAGAAACGAGTTGAAATATCGTGGCGTCGCTCCTTTTAATATAAGGACGGAAACTTCGTTGAAGTGTTAGTGGTTCTTATACAAGTTTCATCTCAAAGAATGTAACAAAGAAGCTAGGTTTAAGCGGTCTTAAAGTAGATTTAACAATGAATCTGGCTGGTGGTCAGAAGAATCGCCGCTTATATTAACATAACTGTTGTTCCAAATTCAGAAGTCCATTCAGGTTTATGCAATCAAAAAGCCCTGCAGTCCAACGAAAACAGTGTCTAAAATGTAGCTATCAGCATTTATAAGAATCTCAAATAATCTGCATTTATCTGGAGAAACAATAGACTTGTTGATAGTACACATTTTGCAGATGCATTTGTTGATACTCATGTAATCTCAGGTGATCCAAGAGAACTAATAGCGAAGAGAAATTTGTTCGGGTGGTACGTCCTGGGCCAATTCTCCGACCTAGAGAATCAGTCTTCTGCGATCAAGGCAGTTGTTGTAGGCACTGTCAGTACATAAGAAGACATGACGAAACTCGTTGTAGGGTGTTCAGGATATGTTGGGAATCAAGGAAACAGAATTATACACCTGTAAAGACAACGAGTTAAGAGAAAACAATTTATCAAATCGATTGCAGATTCGACATAACTCATCGATGGGTGTGTTCAAGTTCGAATGCCATGGTCAGGAGGCGGGCCCCTGAATGAGAGCAACTACGAGGTTGCGTACCAAAAAATGATAGCCCCAGAAAAGACCATCAAGAGAAAGTATTGCCTCAAGGAAATACAAGGCGAAGTCCAAAATTAAAGCTGCTCGATCAAGAGTTCGTCGTTGAGATACCTGCATACAAAATTGATCACAACGAGAGGACAGGATCTTAGTAAAACTTGATTGCTGTATTGGAATTCAGCCTTTCAGATATCTTAAGTTTTCCAAATTTTTGCACGAACAAAGAAACTCTATCTAATTTCTTATTCCTAGCTTTCACGATCCGACTCATCTCAGCTGCGAACACCTAGTTTTCGCATAACAATAACGTTTATCTTTAGAAACTGAAAACCGATTAACTTTAGCTTCCCACATAAATATAGCTGCTTTGATCAGAGTTGCACACTCTCGGTAGACACGCTGTAGTTCTGATCTTCTGCGTAGGAACCTCAACAGAATAAACAAGTTGGACTCTTAAAATCTGTCGCGTAACATATGTCTTCATGAGCGTTTTCTAGTGCAATTTTTAAATTCGGATTCAACTTGGTAAAGCATGTCAAATTCTTCATAAAGTTAACCATATGAAGCAATTGTGTTATCTCTTTTCGTTATCAGCGTTTCAATACTCTCAACTTCAGGTGGAATTTTAATTAATAACGTACGTGCACAAAATATTTATGTAAATTTAGATAAATGAAGAATGTCTTGGTTCTCAGCAGGTAGATTTTGCAGGTTGCAGGTTGCAGGTTCAAAATGTAATAGTATTGGGAAAACGACTTCCCGTTTCCATTAGTGGCAGCGGAAGTTTCCCAATTCTAATTACATTTTGAACCTGCAACCTGCAAAATCTACCTGGCGCTTCGTTCTTGGTTCTCCAAAACCAAGCATCAGGTTCCTTAGATTAAGCTAAATAAAATAATTTTGTTTGAGATAATTTTGTTTGATTCGTCAATGTGAAAAATTATAATTGACATGCAACTATTTTGTAGATCACTGCTAATTCCATGTCTCGTCCTTCGAGAATGAGTTCCTGAATTCTTCTGCTTCCAAACTCTAACTTGCTTGCTTTGTAATTTACGGCTGTATTTGCGTAGTATAAATGGAATTATTTTACCTTTGGGACGCGGGAAAATTACATGTATAGTAGTCTTCTACAGACGGATTTTGTTTTCCAAAGCTTCTGGATATTTGTTTGGCCTTCTTTCTGCTGACACGAGAAGAGTCCTGTACGCCGGACTGAATAATACACGGCTATGCCAATCTGTTCACAAAGTCCACGGCTCACGAACCTCCAAACCAATATGTTCGTGGAATTTTTGACTTTCGGAATAGAAGGTATATAGTGCAAGAATAAAGTTACTCAGATTTCTAAACCAAATTAAGTGCAATACAGTCAAAAACGATTACATAATCTACACCCATTCAGAATGCTATAGATCTTGTATAAAGTGCGGATCTATCGTGCTATATTGTTGTGTAGAGTTAGAACCTACGTGGAAAATTGAATAATTCAAACAGTCATTTATTTGGTCGGTTTAACAAAATACCTTGTACAAACCCTCCTCAAGGAATCATGTATAGCTCAGTGCCAAGGATATCTTCTTCCAGGAATTTACACGTCTGAGGATTGCAAGACAGTGAAAACTCAGAGCTTCGTATATTTCATAAAAGAGGACTTGTGAATCCTTATAAATCATTAACAACATCACTAATTACAACAACTGCTAAAACAGCCCTCGATTATTGTCATACAAATTTGGCATTCGTTTAGATGTGGGAGGCGGCGAAAGAGTGGTTCTCTTTTAAAAAAATAACGCAATATTTAACATGCGTTTGCGTCTGTATACAAAATACCATAAATAATGAAAATGTATCGAAGGATTTCATTCAGTTTGATGCATGCACAAACCTCATGATACCGGTTTTTGTGGGCATACAATATTTGGATGACATTAGAATTTAAACGGAGTTAGTTAAGCTAGTTTAGAAAGCTGAACATGTTTTTCTATTTCTATTTTAAGCTACCAGTTTTTAAACTCAAATTTAACGTATTTATCGGGGCGCGTGGAACCTACATGTACAATAGCATACCGTTATTAAGAAATTTAAGCAATTATATAAACTCTAGCTTGGTCTTCGGCCATCGTACCTTGATTAAAATATAACACAAACAGCGGTGATAAACATTTTAAGAAATTTCGTTTTATGAACTTGACGTTTCGTATGCTTGTCAACATACATTTTCAAAAGTGTACGTAACCGGTAAAATTGGGCAAGCTATTTATACTGTAACAATGGGGTCTGGAACCTAGACAGAAAACATCTGCAGTAGAAATTTTAAAACGTTTCAATACGGAAACTGATAGACAACGAGCAGTCCCTTTTTTTCTTAGTCCGTCGAGTGCGAAGCGAAAAAAATGTCCGCGCGAAACCTAGGAGACGCAGGACAAAGGCAATTACCGTGTTCGAAGAACACTTGAATCTTGGCATACTGCCAAAACTGTCGGCGCAGACAATTATTCCAAACCGTTACCAAGACAATGTTCTATTTCATTGTAATTTCATTTTATTTGCATGTTCATTTTTTAGCTTTCCACTCTTTCATTGTATTCTTAGTTCCAAAACATTTTTTCACACCCTCGTCTGTATATATTTCCTTTCACGCGCTTACTAGCCGAAAGTTCATTTTTTTTTTTTTTAACTTTTTAAACCAGAAATCGCTTTTCACTTATTAAAAAAAATGGTAATAGTTAACATTAGAGCTGCCCCTTGCTGTGAAGAACTTGAGTGTTTTGATGGAGTATTTTTTTTTCAAAACTATGTTTTGGTATTATTGAATTGAGCTTACTTTACGAGAGGGGGTAAGTTTCTAAAGAAACTGTGGTGCTGCGTCGGTGGGAAGTATAACAATATAATTTGGTTTTATCACCTGGGTTGATAATGTGAATTGGCCACCGTAAAGAGATTCGAGAGCTGACGTTTCGAGCGTTAGCCCTTAGTCGGAGCGAATCAAGGAATTGTGGGTCGTGTGTTGTTTATACACAGAAAGATGGAGCTTCGCTATTGGTTGGTGCCTGGTAACGTGAAAACAACGGAATAAATTAGTTGAATGAAAAGCGTTCGTTGATACCGTGAGGATTAAGAGTGCCGATTTGAAAAATAAATTTTTGTTCTAGAGTTTCGCGGTTTTCCGTGCTTCCTTGGTGAAGGGAAAGGCCGCAGACTGCCATGTGTTGCTTAGAATGATTTGGGAGATTGAAGTGTCTCGCGACCGGTTTCGCTGCATTTTTGTCGTCTTTCTCTACGTCCCGGAGGTGTTCTCGGAATCGGTCGCCTAGTCGTCTCCCTGTTTCGCCGATGTATAACTTTTTATTAAACCGCACCTAGCCCCAGCCTGTTCCAGGCTCTCGGATAGTGGGGGTTGAGGATCTTTACACCCAGAATCGTACCCAGAAGCTATTTACGGGGTTCAGGGAATGAGAGAGGATTAGACACTAGGGAGACTGGGGCGCGCGACTAGTATTCAATCTTCTCTCGCCCCCAGAACCCGTAAATAGCGCCTGGGTACGAGTCTGCCTTACCCCGGTTTGGATCCACCTTCGTCAAAGGTCAGAACAATATAATATCGACCTAAGAAGGTGGACGGCTGGTGATGAATTATACCACATAGTATAACAATGAGTACTAGCGCTCGGTTAGCCTGGGTAGCACTCTGGGTTAGCCTACATAGAACTCCGGTTACCCTTCTCAGTTGTCACGAAACCCTTCGGAACCTCTAATTTCATTGGATCTTGTTAGCACGAAGCTTTATTGTTTTAGGGCTAGGGTCCATTGTTACTGTTGTTTATCATTTTTCAGCCAATCCTGAGAGACGTTCCGAAGAGCTTCGTGGCGACCCACCCTTCTAAGCACTTCGGTTGGGCTATATAGCACTACGGTTAGCCTAAATTAGCTTTAGGTTGCTTGCGGTTAGCCTTTATATTAAGGTCATTCCCCTGAAATAGAACTGACAATAGATTTTCGTTCAAAATTTGCCCATTTGTTGTTCATCGAAAGGGAATTTAAATTTTGTAATGAAAAAGAGGGGTTCCCATATACCTTTAGGAGCAGGAGCACCTTGAAAATATCCCATAATTCGTTAAAATATCAGCTTCAGAAATGTTTTCATTTGACTAGCTCATGCTACGTCTTATGGAAGAAGAAACAATAGGGAGAAAGCAAAACAAGGGAAAAAACTATAGATATACTGCATCGCCTTCAAGGATCAATTAATTTAATATATGTTTCATTATGAAAGCACGCATTTCCAGTCGACCTTGATTCAACTTGTTACTAGTACGCAGTAATCTCGAGGCCACAATATCTGTTCAATAAGTTCACGTTTCCGTCGATTATTTATTTTTCTGCAATGGGAATTTGTTTATATTCCTGTTATAGGAAGAAAGTGATTGCTAGTCTCAGAAAAAGGGTAAAAAACTATAGGTCACCATACTCGTTTACGAGAAAACGACGATTTATCTCCTTCACGAGCAAAGCCGTAAATAAAACGCCGCAGTTTTCTTTAGGTGCGCGCGCTGATGACGCAATAAATCAAGCGCAATAAGGATGCGCAATGCAATACAGGGGAATGACCTTAAATAGGGTTAGAGTCGTGTAGCCAACAATAGCTGGTCTCGGTGGTGTAGTGGGGATGATTCCCGCTTCATAATCCATCGTCCCGGGATCGAGACTTCTTGGGGTAACATTTTTACCTTGAAAAATAGAAGGTAAGCGTGATTTATACCTTAAGTATGGCAATGTTAGAAGTCTCGCACAAGAAAACCTCCGGTAGGTCGATATTATAATGTACCAACTTTCATCAAAGATTTTCTGTGTTTTCAATGACCATAACAATATGTTTTTTTTTTTTTGCACTCGGCATTTGACAAAATCTAACTTAGACACTTAACAATAACACCAAATGCTACAAACAGCATGAAAGAGATTCCCAAAACTATCATGAAGAGTTATCATCGTTGCTCCTACTGAAAGAACTAGAGTTAATACCTTACATCGCAGCAACTTTTATTTCGCTTCTCATAGGAAGATGTGTTACTTATTTACATAAAGCGAAATAATAACTAGTTTATACTAGCGTATCCATACGTTTAAAGCATAGTCTACTTTTTCTCGATCCCATTCGTGATTAGCGAACTCCCTATCGGGCCTTCCCGGTTCTGCGAGAAGATAAGGTGTTTTAACGCCCGTTACTGTAATTCCGTGACCAGCGCCTCTACAAGCACTACCTCCACCTCCGATCATCAGCACAGCGCTACCCCAGCCCTGGTTACACCAGAAGCCAACCTTGTTTGCGCTTTGCCAATTTCCATCGCATGTCGCCTTTTGGAAACCCTTCGTCTCTTGGTACTGCCCACTGTAACGTACATTGCAATTCCCACGGCAATAGGATCCCCAAGGTGAGCCATTTCGGTAGTCGCCATAGCTTGTGACTTTAGACCGAAATGTCTGTCCACCCAGACAGTCGCTTGTGGTCTGCAGTAAAGGCGTGTGCTTGGAGTCGTCATTGCGCGTGACCTTGAACTCGTTGCCACTGACCAGCCAAAACGCAGGCGATATCATGTCAGCATCAGGCGATGGATCGGTGGTTATCCCGGCAGATTCAGTAGTGTCATACCACCAATACCCAGTGTCGTTCAACCAGTGTTCGGCATCATTGTTCGAAAACCGAGCAATAAGAATCCAGCCTTTACTGCCTAGTGTCATGTCACAGTAGACCTGATGCAAGGCAATGATATATGTTAAAGCGAGTTTCAATTGAGTGTCGTAAAACTAATACAGTGCACCAATCAAAACTACATTACACGACGCCGACCAAAAGCGCGGGAAAACGTGCGACCGCGAGCCATGATCCGTTTTGGTTTAACTTCTAATTGGCTTAAAAGAGTGGCGCGAGATTTTTGAAGCAGTCACTGAGCGTAATAATGCAATACCAAAGCAATACAACAACAAGGTTTATTTATTTTTTTTTGAACTGCATTAATTGACAATAAATGATTAAACAATAAATAAATTAAAAATACATACAGCTGCTGGACACCCAAAATAACCAAAAAGCTTAACTAGCGAATTTCGCTAATTAATTTCGACGCTCACTTGAAAACCGCTCTAATGTTCTATCTTTGATTATATAAATCGCAAACGTCTTTTACTACATTTAAATAGCAGGGCTGTTTCGGGAAAATAGAAAGGTTTCGATTGTTAATAGTATATCAATCTTGAAGTACATTTTGTCACAGGCAGATGACTTCATTCGGTACAAACAATGGAGTTGATTCATACAGGGTCTGAGCGAAATAAACCGAGTTACTTGTTATAACTCATGAAGTATTTGTACCTTCAATTGAAAAACGCTTCTGTTCGCAGCTTCACTACAACGGTGGCCAATTCACATTATCAACCCAGTTAATAAAACCAAATCATATATATTCAAATATTGTTTACCTGAATGGCTTCTTCATTGATTTTCAGCCAGTAGCTTCCGCTGAGCACAAAACCATTTTCATTGGCGTGGATCTCTGCACAGGACGAAGCAGGCATCAGGGCCATGGAACCTAGAGGAACTGTGTGATTGCAACCGCCATTGGTCAAAAATGGGATTAAATAATCTTCGCGGGTTGCGGGTTACAGGTAAACGGTGCGGGTCTCGGGTAAACAGCGCGGGTCGCGGGTAAATGGCGAGGACCACAGAAAAGTGTCCGATCGGGGAAAACAACTGCAAAATTAATAAACTTAGCTCAAGCTGAAGCGTCCGCTCAGCAGAAATTTGATCAAATTAGTCAAATTACTGATGTCTGTTGATGAAGAAGCTGGGAGTCTGGAACTAATAACCAAGACCGAAGACCAAGTCTTTTCGCGCGTCGAGCCAAAGGAACATTAAGATAGGTCTGTTGGTCTATCGAAACCTTTATTTCAGGTATTCTGTTCATGATTATTTTTTTGCGTGACCCGCACCATTTACCCACGACTCGCACCGTTTACCCGCGACCCGCGCTGTCCACCCGTGACCCCCGACCCGCGAAGATTAGATACTCCCAGTAGTGGTAAGATCTTACACTGTTTACAATAACTGACATCACACCCCTACAGGATTTAGGTTTGCACCAATAGCTTGCCTTTGCTATCCTTTATTGCGTGTTCATGCTGCGATATTGTCCCTGTTACGTGTCCTCTAGTGTCAACAGTGCTATGTGTCGTGTCGCTACAATCCTTGCCTAGACTACATATAAGTCGAAACGTTTTTTCTTTTGCGATTTGTTTGTTCGATGGAGTTATGTGAATAGATCACTTTCTAAGAGTAAGTCCGGTTATACTGTTTGCAAGTAACCATGAAATCGACAATAAAGACCGCGAGGAAATTATTTGGTCGACCGTAAAGGATGGCCCCGCGAAAACTTGACTGCATCTTTACAAATTTTATCGGGTCCGGACCACCTTTCTGACGGATTCGGTCCAATTTTTCTTGTCGTATAAAAATCCTTTTATAGAATAACACAGAACGAAAGACTGCTCGTTCCACGATGAGCGTGATCAGCTGTCCGTATCCAGTGGTTTAATTTCCTGCAAAGTCTCGCCTACGAGCAAGTTCTCGTTTGGGTGACACTCGTGATGGAAATCTGCACAGCTCGCGTGATATGTCACCGACAGATAACTCATGGTAGATAGATTTCTCTTCCTCAAAAGTACACCCTCTCATTGGCTAGAGTAATTTCACATGGCATCTAACATTAAAATCTTTTAAATTCTTGGGTAACATCTCACTGTTGCCCGAAACTTCTGATGGACGAATTTCGTTGCGTTCGGAGCCAGTTCATTGCTTCCTTGGCTTTAAGTCAATGTTAAAGTGGCCGTTGTCGATTATTTTCGAAACTGTTGTTTCACTACTGCGCGCGCTCCTGATGCAAGCATTTGAGATCTGCGCGCGAGCTGTCACAAGCTCACTGGCAACATTGATCAACCACGAAATTATGTTACATTTTTCAAAGCAATACTTAATCCATAAAAGATTTTGAAGGCCAGATAATTCTGTTTAAACTTCCAAACATTGAGTTTATAGATTTCCTTTATGAAGTTTCATTAAACGCCAAGTATCAGCAAAGTTCGTGGTTCCAGAGTTGACACATGCTCAAATCCACTGTAAGAAAAAACAAAAGATGGCGGCTCTACATTTTACCACAATACCTTGCGGTTGCGAACCAAACAAAGCCCACAGGGCATAAAGAAAGGTATGGTTTAACGGAAGTCGTTCTAATAACATTGCTCCTGTCGAGTTGTGAATGACTCATAACTTTTCTTTGTGTTTTTATACGCTCTTTTAGGGTTTCGCGCGCAAAGCATCATAGGTAAATGTAACAGTCGCCATCTTTTTCCTTGCGGTGGATTACGATCTTGGCGAGTTTCTGCTCTGATGACGTATTTGTTACAATGTATATTTCGTATGCGGCAAAAGTGGCAACTTTCGTCCACGTTTTCTAGAGTTTCCTTCGGTAAAATTCGGTAAAAGTTGGCAGAGGGGATATAGTTGTTTTGCTTCACTTAGCGCTCAATTTTCAGGAAAATCTAAAAGGACCAAATTTTACGAGGAGGCAAAAACAACAAATTTGCAAATAATAAAGAAACTGCCTTTCACAACCCCTATATTTTTCGAGCTCAAAATTCGCATTTAGGATGCCTGTATATACTGTGAAAATTTTGGAAAATTTCACCGAAGGGACTGAAGAAAATCACAATTAAAAACACAAAAAACTAAAAGCACGCATTTTTTTGGATAGTCTTAATTCAAGGCATTAATTTATCACAGATGGTTCAAAACAATATTTTATCATTGCTTATTGTATTTGGCAAGTTTGAGCGAGCTGGGAGTAAAAGCGAATGCGAAAACCAGTTTTAAAAATGTAACATTAGCGAGCGTCACAATCATATATGATTACCCTATGGAGCCACCTTAAAGTCCACCTAACCCAATGTTTTTTTTTTTTTTCACTAATTAAAAATAAAAGTACTTGTTGAAACGCCGTTTTTTTCACAGCCGTGTCCTTAGGAGAATGGGTCCAGCGCCTGTTGTGACGTATACCCAGGATCGCTTCCACTCATTTCGAATGTTAATGTTGTTGTTCGTTCAACTTCCCGGTATGAGACGTAAATATCATTATAGATATCATTTGCATATAGGAACACTGGCTTTTTATGGCGGCTGGGAGAGAATGGTGTGATGGGGTGGGCTGGAGGGGGATCATGAAATCTTCCATCGCCAATTTGTGGGGATCATCCCCTTGAGTTCTTGTATCTGGGTTTTCGTTACTGCTCAAAAAGCAGCTCACCGGGAAAAGGTCTTCCGGTATAGCCTCAGTCATGCAATGTTTTGCGCATCGGGGGCTGTCAGGTCTGTTCGATTTTTACCACAGGAATGAAGCTTATTTTGGAGTTCTCAGCTTCGCTCCGGCTCTAAACTTACCTCTGATTCCGGTGAAAAAGAAGACATGGTTTTGAAACAAAATTTGGAGGTTTTAGTCTCAAAAAATATGAAATAACCGTCTCCTTTTGTGTTCTGTCATCCCATACAAATACAAAGAACTGACCAAAGCGTTATCGTGTTTGGTTACTGGGTAGACGACACATTCGGTAATTTCGTCCAAGACTCCCTTAATCGCGGTCGTGCAACATCTCGAGTGCGACCTTGGCAAGGCATAGAAAACCGACGTTTGGTCAAATCCAAAACATTTTTCGCAGACTTACTTTACAGAACAAGTACTTTTATTTTAGTGAAAAAAATGCTGGGGTTAGGTGCACTAGTGGCGTATCCGAATTGTCATTCTTACCTCTATTGGGCCAGTTCCTCATGTAAAACCTATCCTGATCCGGGACAAAATAGTTTGGCCTCCCTTCCTTGGTTCTGTTGTTCAGCTCGCAGATTTTACCTGGGATGAAGTAGTTATAACTCTGACAAGTGAGTACGCTCTCGCAGAGAACTCGACACTCACTCGGATCCTGTACCACTGATGTTTGAAACGTGTGACTTGTAAGAGCATAGTCATTCACTGGAAATTCTTGTGGTCGGCATTTCATGCTGGCAGCCAGGCATAGATACATCCGGGATAACAAACCAAGGGTAAACAGCGCCAGGTACATTTTGCTAATTGCTATAAATCAGGACGAAATATGGACTAAGAAAAATTATATATTACTGGAGCCGCCTAAAGAGAAAATGCTTTCTACGCATGGTGCCAGGTCTTTTTATGCTGCTGCGCCAGGTCTGTGGAATAGTTTGCCGGCCGAGTTGCGTGATATTCAATCAATTATTGTAAAGTAAAGCGCTACTGTTCATTCTTATGCAAATAGCGCTATATAAGTATTTTATTATTATTATTATTATTATTATTATTATTATTATTATTATTATTATTATTATATTATTATTATTATTATTATTATTATTATTATTATACAATAAATATTTATATAATAAATATTGTAATAAGTTCCACATGGATGCATGTAAGATTCGAGTTTTATTTCTCAATAAAGGTTGATTATCATTATTATTATTATTATTATTATTATTATTATTATTATTATTATTATTATTATTGTTATTATTATTATTATTATTATTATTATTATTATTATTATTATTATTATTATTATTATTATTATCGCCTTGTGAATACAAACATTTTACATAGTATTTTTTAAAAAAGAACAAAAACATCAACATCATCAATTCATCAGCCTATTAAAATACACATCATATATACTAAAACTATTTAAAATTGAAACTAGATAGTATTTAACACTAAAAGCTGTTTTCCGTGAATGCCGTGCATTAGACTTAAAGAATGTTGTTGATCTTGCGTTTAAATACCCCCAGAGACTACAGAACTTATAAAAATACATAACAATTATTCCATGAGCCCGCGTTGGATATGAAGTGATAAAATAACCAACTCGCGCTACGCGCTCGTTGGTTATAATCACTTCATATCCAACAAGGGCGAATGGAATAATTGTTTTAGTAAATTCTCAAACCGGGTTTTGCCGCCGATTTTTATTTCCACAATTTTACAAAGCGTCCGGAAAGAGCATACAACTTCCTATTTTCCATATGACGTAAAACTCCGACTATTGGCTCATAGTCGGAGTTTTTTAGCCAATCAAAAAGCTAGAAATGCAATAGTCGGTGCTGAGAATATACTAAAACGCGATATTCTTCTTCTCTCCTCTTCTGCTCTATTTCAAAACTTCATTTCTCACTTACAATAGTTTAAAAAGCGTCGAAAAGTTAATAAAAAATAAATAAATAAATAAAATAAAAATTATTATTATTATTATTATTATTATTATTATTATTATTATTATTATTATTATTATTATTATATTCTGATGGTCTATCGAATACTTTTTTATTGTTGTGATTTCTGTTAGCCTTCTTAATCTTGTAACTGATTTGTTGTGAAGTTTTAACTATTACTTTTATTGAGAGTTGGTCATTTTAAATAACTGAATGTAATGATTTTGTGATTATTTTGAATGTTTTTAAAAATTTGATGATTTGTAAATAGGTTTTCTGATGAGATTTTAATAAAATTTTCTAAATTATTACAAAAAATTGCGGGGTTACCGTTTTGTGTTGTTGGGAAAGGCACTTTACTGGGCCCCAACAGTACATCTATCCACCCAAGACTCATTTGATCAAAGGGCGGTTAACAATTTTCCGCTGGATAAATCACTATCTAATGGAAAGCGCAGTTTGTTTTGACAACGCTTATCTACTGGACAGTATGATTTATCGGGTGGATAGCAGTAATCGTCCTTCGAATAATTGTGCCCTGGAGTATAAATGGGTACTGGTGAATTGTTTAGACAACGTGACAGAATGCCGGGGAGAAACCGATGGACAAGCATCCCATCCAGGAGGAGTAGCAATACATATAGCCGATGCATGCTACAAAAACAAGAGTTAACCTCCAGCAGTTATATGATAGCTTGGCTTAAAAGGCTTTACTTTATAGAAAGTGCGCCGTACCGATTATTCTTTTTTCATGAGTTGCGATGAGTGACGTCATCGCACGCAACAAAGCGTGTAGCATGCAACACAACACTGTACTAACTTCAGCAAGGTAAAAAAAAGGTCAACTTAAGTGTAGCGATGTAATTTTCGCGGCCAAAACCTCCAGCAAGGATTCGTTTCCTGCATGCAATTGACACATGTCACTCCTTCCAAGCCATTCTTGGGTTATTTATTTCGCTTCACGTGCTAAAACGCACTGACAAGTAGATGCGCGCGATATTATAAGTGCGATTTTAGATTTTTTTTTTGTAAGCGATCTTTTCAGATAATTATCATCAGCAAAAGGAGCGACTTGCCTTCAAGGTAACAAACGCAATTTATGTCGCGATTGTCAAGTGATGTCACTTGGGGTTCAACTCCAAATAACTCATGCAAATCAATTGCGATTTCAATGCAATTCGGTCTTAGCGTGATTTCAACCCAGGCTGAAGTTTTGAACTTTCTACGAAAAAAAAGCATCGTTGGGTACGATGAAATGTTCTTTATGTCACAAGCGAAGGGCAAAATCTGACTGCCAGACGGTAACCTAGGCTCCACCCACACTTATCTGAATTTTTCACTTCTTCTGAAATGAATGTTTGGTCAACAAAATTGTACCAGCGGCGCGACCACTTTTGCAATCTGGGGCAGTGCTTCTGGACCGTTAGACGCTTTGGTTTTCACGGTCGATAGTAAAAGAATCTCAATGTATACGAGACAACTTTTACACAACATTGTTGCGAAGTGCGGCAAGCGGTATGTTACACGGACAACGATGTTGCAAGTTTTTGAATATCATTCAAATTGCTGCAACATGTTGCCGCAACTAAATGTTTCGTTAAAATTGTCCTGCGCGCCATGTTTTAACGCAACGATATGTTGCGTTAAGGTAATTTCCCTGTAAAAGAACCTACCATAGATTTTCGATGAAATTTGGTACACTGTTGTAACAAGTCAAGACGATTATAAAAACGGAATAAAAAGTGGGGGTCACCGTGCTCGTTTCTACGTTACAGTGCTGACGAATACGGCTATTTACGTTTCTTGGGCAACAGCCGTGCACAACCCAAAACTAGACAACTAAGGGCCATATTTTCCATAAAGATTCCAACATCACACCGCGCTTGACATCATTCTATTGTTTATTCACCTACGTAACAAACCAATGCCTTCGACTCGTTTTGTTTTTAATCAACGCTCAAAAATTGAGTTATTTTCGATACGCGCTGTTTGCCCCTTTATAGCTCAATCCGTACAGTTTACTTAAATTATCAAAAATCCAGCCATAGATTTCTGGCCATATTTTTATTATTGAAAGGAAACCTCATTCTTATTAGAATCGTGAAATAAAAAAAATCGGGGTCACCGTACTGGTTATCGCGATAGAGCTACAGAAAGTACGCCCGACCTGCATTTTTTCCGATTTCGAGTGAGGACTGGGGCGAGTTCCAAACAGGCATGTCCTTGGAAGGGCCTTGGAATGTGCAAGACAGCAAAAGATTTTAAGGAATTTATATCGAGATGTTGCAATTGGGACGTAATATGACGCCTTCCGCTAACGTTTTTAAAACATTAAGACTCAACTTGGCCAGAAAACACTGACTGTCGAAAATCTATTCACTTTTACCCTTCGATTGACGCAATTTTAATATTTTTTCTGTAGAAGTTCCTGTTAACAGCCGCCATTTTGTTATGCGCAGGGGGAGATGCGTAGTGCAAAACCATTGAATCACCTTACACAATCGTCGTTAAAATTAGTTTCGTGTAACATCACATTTATGCCCACGCTCTGACATATTAAACATGGCATCTCTTTCATTTTGCTGCCAATCTTATACTATTTCTTATACTATTTCCATCTCTCCTTCGCTGTGATAAAATAGGGGTCTGTGGACAGTTTACATGAATGATATTATTTGAGACAAAGCCACTGTTCATTTTGGAAATCTATACAAATTCCTTAGTGACATCACACACTCCATTTGAACTTCGATCGAAACTAAATGCAACGCGAAATTCTTGTGACAAAAAGCGCTGTGAGAACCTCCACGAAAATTGCACCAAAAATCAAAAACTAAAAAGTTCCAAACTACGGTACCACAGTTGTTCCTACATGCTATAGCTGACTATCATATTTATACGCAGATTAACTTTCTTGCAGGCGAAAATAGCGAGGACAGAAAGATTCAAAAAGCCCAACAAGAATTTATAACTGTAACATGAACGTCTTAGCTTTAAGTCTTGCTATTCTTAATTCAATCTCTATGAAGAAAAAATAACAAACTCACCAGGAGAAGAATGATAGCCGGGCTCGAAAACACTTCAATTAGCCGTTATTTTTGCTAGCTAGTCTTGCGACAGCTCAATCCCGCACGCGCGTGCTTTTATTCAAATAGACGCAAGATAAGCGCGCGCAACTTACCTTGTGATGTTGACGTGACTAGAGCGCGCGCATTGAGCAAGAACGGGAGAGAACGACATAAACGAAAAGATTAGGCTATATCTTAAAACACAAAAGAGGTTCACATAAACTGCTTCTAAAGGTCTAACTAACCTCGAAATTTGTTATTGATGCGATTAATTGGCAATATAACTTTTTGTCGTACAATTCAGGGAATAATCGTGCTCGTAATTTCAACAGGAGACCAAATTTTTCCAGTTGTTTATAGGCCGTGGAAAACGAGGATGAATTATAGCAGACACACTGTTGCTCATGATGTCTCCATGCGCGAGCAAACAATAAATCGTTTGTTGCGGACACAAAATGTTTCTGAAAAAAAAACCGAAGCTTTTTCGGTCTCTGGGAAACAAACTTTGTGCGGCTATGTTTGCACGGGGCCGGTTTCAAACGCATCAAAATGGATAGGCTTTATGTCTACCAGGAATCGTTATGGAAATGATCTGGCAAAAATTCCAAGCTGGACATGCTGTTTTGCAGGTGTAATGCAAGCAGAAGATCGATCCGAGTCCGATCGAGTCAGATCCGGTCCGGTACGGTTCGGAACAATACCAGGCCAGAGCAAACCTAGCCTTGATCGTGATGTTACCTTGCGCGAGCAAACAATAAAACGTTTGTTGCAGACACAACTCAAAGGGGACAGACCACGATCATAATGTTGACTCCTGTAAAAGATTTTTCTAAAAAGAAACAAGATTTTTCTAAAAAAAAGGAGAATTTTGGTCTCTGGAACTAGCTTTGTTCCGTCCTTGTACATATTGAATCTGAAAAACACTGTGCCTCTGGTCAGGTTTCTTCTGAACTATTTTTAATCACTAAAACCTCGCACTACTTTGCAAAATTGGCATTTCTGTTTAGTCTGACTTTTGTTCTTGCGCAGTGATCAGATTTTAACCGTCAATTATCCGTTTGGACCAGTGTAGTCCACGTTAGGGGAAAGGTACGCCCACGTACGCGAAACATTTACCTAAATTTTTGTTAGCGTCAACATGGTGTTACAAACCAGTGCAATACATCAAGCATCGGAGGCGTGGGTTCGAATCCCACCGCTGCCACCATGTTACAAACCAGTGCAATACATCAAGCCATTTAATATATTCAAAACTAAGCTTATATACAACAAACGCACGCAGGCGTGCCGGAATGCGTGTAATGAAATTACATGTGCAACAATGGTACCTGGCCAAACCAAAACAGCGTGAGCAATATAAAAATTACAATCGTCCTTTTTAGAGTACGAGTAAAAACAAACTAACAAGGTTATTTATTTGCAATCTGGTCCAAACAACAACTTTTCAAGATTTCTACTTTTTAACTTCAGTTTTCATGCTGTTTCCAAGAAGAAGGCCAGGAGCGTGTGCTCAAAGTTAGGTACGTGAGACCTTAACCCTAACACTAACCCCTAACCACACACACATTGATTACCTGTTGGCTAGAAACAAATTCGCTAGGGACAATACTCCAAAGATACTTGTTTTTGTAACAAGAGTCATACCAGGAGATATTCGTTTCATGTTAACACTAATTCTCACACAGATATTGAATATTCTGTATTCATGACCAAAAGTTGAATTAACTCAGGGAAATGTTTACCTAGAAATACTTAATTTGCAATCACCACGCATGAGTAAAAGATCAAAACACTGGCGATTTCTGATCTAGTGAAGGGGCTCGGGGGACCCGGACCCCCTATTTTTGTAATGGTACATACATTCGGCGTCGCACGTGACTCCAAACCTAAATTACCCCACAAAAAAACAAAGACTAAGAAAGGTCTAAACGGGCCAACTTTCTGTCGTTTCCGTAATGTTTTCCTTTGATAGAAAGTTTCTGTTTTGTTTAGCGTTCTGTTTACGCCCTGCAAAGTAGCTAGTACAATTTACGTACCCTATCTAAAGATCACACCGGGAACAATACCAAGAGAAACAGAAATGATTCCCTATTTAAGGATCGAGAACCTCCAAAAACCATACCCTATCACGCGGCGCATATATGGGAGTACCCCCCCCCCCCAGGGGGGAAAAAGAGGTTCCGGAAGAATAAGTGGGAATAACAGATTCCACGTGGGAATTAAAAAAAAATTAAATTCGACGTCTAAATCACCCGTCGACTAATCGTCGACTGATCGACGAATTTAATTTGAATTGAATTCGTCTGAATTAAATTCGACGTATACACTAGGCCTAATTAGCTTAAAATTTTCAAACTCGTCATTTCCAATCCGTTTAAATTTTCTCCATCCTCAGCAATCTTCGTTCCTTTATGGTTGTGAATCACTCCTTTGGTGTTTTTCTTCCTTAGCAAACTATTACTTTTACATTCCCTAAATTTTAAAGGTAATTTAGATTGTCGAAGAAATAACTCAAAATATCGTGACGTTGCTGCTTTAGTCGGTCGTTACACAGCGTGACATAATTTTACTCGTTTTACACGTCATTTGTGCTCTACGAAGCGGTAACGAAGCGGAGCTGGATTATAAACTAAGTTCACGTCACACAAAAACTGTTTACCGAAAGTTAAGCTATTAATTCTGGCCCCATATCCACAGGTTCAAAGTGTATGTTTGAGTAACTTGGCCCCATTGGTGGTTACCGAAGTCTTTCTTATGCCTTCCAGCTTCTTTTGTGAAGTAAGGCTTTTTAGCTGCCGTTACCCCAATCCCGCGACCAGCGCCTGAACAATTTTTCGCTCCTTCACCAATCAACAGCACAGAGCTGCTCCAGGCCCAGTTACACCAAAAGCCGATCTTATTAGAGCTTTGTGCTGCCCCATCGCATGCCGTCTGTTGGAAACCTTCAGTTTGTTGGTACTGTCCGCCATACTCTATTATGCAAATCCCCAGACACTGCCAGCGGGACCAAACAGCACCATTTCTGAAGTCACCATAGCTTGTGACTTTCGCACGGAACGTCTGTCTACCCATACAGTCACCTGTAGTCTGCAGCAAAGGTGTGTGCTGGGAGTCGTCACTGCGCGTGATCTTGAACTCATTTCCGCTGACCAGCCAAAATGCTGGTGATATCATGTCAGCGTTGTTCGATGCATCAGTAGTTTTCCCAGCAGCTTCAGTCTTGTCGTACCACCAGTACCCAGACTCATTCATCCAGTGTTTGACATCTTTGTTAGAGAACCGAGCGATGAGAGTCCAGCCTTGGTTGTCTGACGTCATGTCACAATACACCTGATGCAGAATAATTTCATTCTCTACTTGCACAATCCCATAATGCACCGCTTCTACCCCCAAAAAATGCATAGGCATTGTTTTAGATTTCCCTTGGGGCATCTGCATTTCCCAGGAGAAATTGCAAACAATGATTATGCAAAATTTTGGGGGGTAAAAGTGTATTATGGGATTTGTGCAAGTAGAGAATATACATTTTCGGTAGGAATAACAGATTCCACGTGGGAATTAAAAAAAAATTAAATTCGACGTCTAAATCACCCGTCGACTAATCGTCGACTGATCGACGAATTTAATTTGAATTGAATTCGTCTGAATTAAATTCGACGTATACACTAGGCCTAATTAGCTTAAAATTTTCAAACTCGTCATTTCCAATCCGTTTAAATTTTCTCCATCCTCAGCAATCTTCGTTCCTTTATGGTTGTGAATCACTCCTTTGGTGTTTTTCTTCCTTAGCAAACTATTACTTTTACATTCCCTAAATTTTAAAGGTAATTTAGATTGTCGAAGAAATAACTCAAAATATCGTGACGTTGCTGCTTTAGTCGGTCGTTACACAGCGTGACATAATTTTACTCGTTTTACACGTCATTTGTGCTCTACGAAGCGGTAACGAAGCGGAGCTGGATTATAAACTAAGTTCACGTCACACAAAAACTGTTTACCGAAAGTTAAGCTATTAATTCTGGCCCCATATCCACAGGTTCAAAGTGTATGTTTGAGTAACTTGGCCCCATTGGTGGTTACCGAAGTCTTTCTTATGCCTTCCAGCTTCTTTTGTGAAGTAAGGCTTTTTAGCTGCCGTTACCCCAATCCCGCGACCAGCGCCTGAACAATTTTTCGCTCCTTCACCAATCAACAGCACAGAGCTGCTCCAGGCCCAGTTACACCAAAAGCCGATCTTATTAGAGCTTTGTGCTGCCCCATCGCATGCCGTCTGTTGGAAACCTTCAGTTTGTTGGTACTGTCCGCCATACTCTATTATGCAAATCCCCAGACACTGCCAGCGGGACCAAACAGCACCATTTCTGAAGTCACCATAGCTTGTGACTTTCGCACGGAACGTCTGTCTACCCATACAGTCACCTGTAGTCTGCAGCAAAGGTGTGTGCTGGGAGTCGTCACTGCGCGTGATCTTGAACTCATTTCCGCTGACCAGCCAAAATGCTGGTGATATCATGTCAGCGTTGTTCGATGCATCAGTAGTTTTCCCAGCAGCTTCAGTCTTGTCGTACCACCAGTACCCAGACTCATTCATCCAGTGTTTGACATCTTTGTTAGAGAACCGAGCGATGAGAGTCCAGCCTTGGTTGTCTGACGTCATGTCACAATACACCTGATGCAGAATAATTTCATTCTCTACTTGCACAATCCCATAATGCACCGCTTCTACCCCCAAAAAATGCATAGGCATTGTTTTAGATTTCCCTTGGGGCATCTGCATTTCCCAGGAGAAATTGCAAACAATGATTATGCAAAATTTTGGGGGGTAAAAGTGTATTATGGGATTTGTGCAAGTAGAGAATATACATTTTCGGTATACGCGGCTGTTCTTCTAGTACAGGCCCTTTAAATTTCGTTCACCCATGAACGATGGCCAATAAATTGTGTAAAAAATTGCGTTGCTTCCGATTGCCGCCAAATTTAATATTACGACTTTTCATGCAACCCCACCCCCAAGACATACCAAAAAGTTTAAATTTTTCGAAAATATTATTCATATAACCTTCCCGGATTCAAAATATTCACAACAAATATTATTTAAAATCCCACTTAATGGGGATTGTTAAGGGTTTAGGAGGGCTTTTTTCACCTTTTTATAAACAACACTTTTGATATAAAAACGACTTCTTTTGTAGACACACCACAAAAATTTATGAATAAATCCAAAATTTGCTTGTTTTTTACTTTGAAATGGATGATATTAAAAATGTAATTATTTGAGATTTATTCGTTTTAAGGCAGATTTGGAAGGCATGTTGCCTAGAAAACAAGGGAAAACTTTGCTTTTCACTTTTCCCAGGAACCACACCTCATTTTTTAAAAGGCACATTTTTCATAAAATTCTATGCATAAATTATGCTGTCTATGAATTTTTATTATGAGATGCAATAAATTTCTGGTGGAAAAACCTTTCAGCTTTTTAAAGCTTATTTATTCCTCTTTCAACTGAGGTATAACTTGGCACAATGCTGAAAATATTAGGGGAGATATTAATTAAATGTAAAATTCGTTGATTTTGCCTGTTTTCTGGCCTGTAGAAAAATAGTTAAATTTTACAAACATGAAACCTGATGTCTAGCTGTGGGAGTGGGCTATGGTATTGGCAGAATGCGAGGAAAATATTTTGATATATAAATAATTGAAATATTTTCACCGGAAATGTTTCTTCGTTGATTTTCAGCCAGTAGGTGCCGCTGACCGTGTCTCCTTCTTCGCTGGCGTCGATCTCTGCACATGACTCCGCAGACACATCAGGAACGGAACCCAG
>OX393573.1:12584361-12796861 GCA_947652115.1 Blastomussa wellsi
GTCTATTTTTATGGCGTGAGCCTTAGATAGGGTACCTAAATTGTTTTATTTGGTTATTTTGCAATTTGCAGTGCGTATACGTAAACAACACGCTAAACGTAAAAGAAAAGGTCTGTCAGACTGAAAATGCACGGAACGAAAAAAAGTTGACCCGTTTTCACCTTTCTTAGTTTTTGTTTTGTTTTCCTTGAAAAGGGGTGCCATTTTTCGGGTTCGGTCCTTAAATATGGTATCAAATTCCGTTTACTTAAATGTTAAATAGGGTCAAGGTTTAAGAACCTTCGCGGCACACACCTATCCAAATTTAAGGGAGTACCCCCCTTCCCGTATATAAGAGATATATAAAAGTTTATTAAAAACTAGATTGTAGTATATTGCATTTGCTGAAGTTGATTGGCTTAGAGGCGATGGTATATGAGCTCACACGCCGTTGACATACAAATATGGTACGTTTACGCGTAAAAGAATGTATTCTTAGCAATGTTTGTCCAATATGTTTTGGGCGTTTTCAATAAAACAATTATTCCACTCCCGCGCGCCTCGTTGGCTATCTACAATGTCATACGCGCGCTTGTGGAAAAATTGTTAAATATTTTTCAGTTGTCGTTGCCAACTCCATAACAGTGCAGATGGCTTGTTGTGAATAATCGTCATATTTTGACGGACGCGGCCCAGACAAATTTTAAAATCTTTCAGCACAACGTCGACTAAATCTATTCCGTAAAACATATGGGGAGTGCTTTTTCTGACAAAATAAACCAAACGAGTTTTTTTTTTCTCGTGTACCCGTTAGCAATTCTATACCAGAGCAGTGTGATGCAATTTTTAAGATCCCCGCGCGAAATATATGTGATGTAACGGCGTCATCTGCCTGCCTGTATTTTTAATGACGATTTCAATTTCCCAATGATCATAAGGGTGCAAGAAATTTGACAGTTATTATAAAAAAATGAATGAGTGTAGCCCAAGCATACGAATTTTCTGCGGTTATTTTGTTCTATTTTGTATGTCTGTGAACTTTGAATTGCATTTAGAATTTAGTGAGCGCGAATGTGTGAAAGGCGGTACGAAATTCTTGTAGAATTTCAGTGCAAAAACATGAAACTTGTCAAAGCCCTACGGCCGCTGGCCTGCGAATACAGCCATCCTTGTTCGCTGCCGGTCCGATGGGCGCATGGCAGGAAGGATCACATCCATCTTACGAACCGTCCCTCGGTGCCCACGTGCCGGGAGCTAAGAAAGATGGCTGGATTCGCAGGCTACACAGTTTGCCCTTCGTGTTTGGTCTTACCTCACAGTGTTTTGTCTCTTACCTCTTACCTCATATTTAATGAACCCTTGCCAATTGAGCTGGGCAAAGCTTTCAAACAAGAGTCCAAAAATATCGCAGACGAAGCGGCAGTTTTTCCTCGGCTTAAAGTAGCTCATTCGACGGCGTCATTGGTAAATACGAAGATTAATGTCTTTCTTCCCTTCTGTCTAGATCAGTGACGTTTTGGTAACTTACGGTCCTCAATTAACTTACAGAACCCAGCATGGAGCCGCCATATTGGTGTACCTCAGTGGAACAGAGGCCGGAAATAGTGTAAACATCTGGAATTGACTTTGCCTAATACTTAAACTTCTCATATGGCTAAAACTGACGAGATGGGTATGTGTTTTTCGATTTCGATGTCACGCACCACAGGCAGGCCAAGCTCTCGATTTGAACAGTACAAACATATGGCTTCAAACTAGTAATTTCAGTGTGAACGGTCAGTGCTGGGGAAGGGGGAGAAAACAGTGGGAATTTAATTAAACTGTGAACAGCTCTGCAAAACGTTGTCAACTTTTGAGGGTAGGGTTTAAAATGGTGTGTAGAGCAGGCGGTCGCTGGATGAAATTTAAAAATTACTACAGCAAGCATTGTTTTTGAAAATGGCCCATCGTAGGTTTACTGACTAGTATGACCCACATTGGGGAGGGAATGATGAAAACGTGTGAAAGTGCAACGAGTCGTTTGATTTCACAGTTGAGTGGTTCGCTTCAACGAACGAATGAATGAATGAAAGACTTCATTTACGTGTCAAGCGGGTCTAGCCGAGGGTAGAAACACTCTGCTAATACGGGACACCTAAAATAGATAAAATAAGTTATTAAAAATATCAAACACCGAAAATTTGACATTTACAAAAACTAAGATTTAAAAAAAAAGTTATTCACAAGTATTGTTCCCGAAACAAGTTTGGTGGTCATGTGCTACAAAGACACAGTTTTCACATTCGTATTTTATCTTGGACGAAAGGTTAATTAGTTAAACAGATCTGTCTTTTGAAAGATTGAAGAGACGGTAAGCGTTTTAAGTTAGCTGATAGTCGATTCCACAGCACAGGTCCAATATATCTTAGGGAGTGTTTCCCATAGGTGACAGTATTAAATCTGGAAATGTGAAAATCTGCGCCTCTAAGGTTGTAAGTAAAACTTTTCATTGGGAACAAGTTTTTGATGCTCGGGGGAAACAGATCATGACTCACTTTGAACATCATGCAAGCTATATCCTGTAGCCTTCTTTCGTAAACAGTTTTTAAATTAGCTTTCTCCAGTAGTTGTTCATATGTAGATTTCCTATATCTGAAAACTGCACGCAAACCCCTCTCCTGGGTGCGTTCGAGTTTTCTCTCGTCACTTCCTCGGAAAAAATGCCAGGTAAGATGGCAATAAGTGAGGTACGGAAGTATTGTAGCCTTAAAAAGGTGCCGTTTCGCAACGGTGGGTACAAAGTAAATAAGACAATACACATTTTGAATCGCTTTAATATACTTATATAGTAAGCAGCTGCTTAATATCTTTTCCCATATTCTTCGGAAACCAGCAAGTTGTAGTCGGCAATTTACTCAAAATACTAGAAGATCTATTTTGGCCTGGTACTTCAGTACTACTGGTTGCACTGGAAAGAAAACAACGTGCAGGTCGAGGGCCTCATGTTTGTTAGATACGCTATTTAGAGCCAATTTAGAGTTAAATAAAGATTTTACTTACTTTTTGTGGAGAAGAATTTTCAAGCAAACGTCACACATAGGCTGGTAATGTACGCGGTCCGCTATTATACGTTCTAAGTTACACACAAACAAACGTTGACTCTTGCTGGACACGAATGTTGTCCTCTCCGTAAATAAACTATCCAAGGGAAAGGAACTTGTTACCTAAATGTGAATATGGCTTTTTTAATACGCACGCATTACCAAAATTTGACTTCAGCCAAAAAAAATCCTTCTTTATTAAAACTGAATTGCTGTAACAAGGAAAAAACTTACTTACCTTCCCAACACCAGCCGAATAAGAGTCAAAATACACACCAATCCACAGCGGAAGAGCTTAGAGTGATTTTGTCTTCCAGCTTTGAGCTCGTTTCAAGAAGTAAAATTAGGTAACATGTCCAATGCTAAATTGTTGCGACAAATTGAAGTACGGCAGCGTTTTTCATTACCAAGTGCTTTGCCCACTCAATTCCTTCGGTATGACAAAGTACGTCAGTAAATAATTTTCTTAGGGCTATCCGTTGGAAAGAAGAAGATTACCTTTCAACTGACAATAGAACATTGACAAGCAACGGCGACACGCAGCTTGTGAAATTTATACATTACAAATCTTCCTATTAAAAGTTGTTAATTGCAACCGCTCATTTAAACAGCTAAACAGAAAATAGAGATGTTTTCTTTAAAATGAGGGACTGCGCGGGGGGTGTCTTTTTCAGTTTTTTCAGTAATTAATATATAATACTTATAAACTATAGTAAAATTAGGTAACATGTCCAATGCTAAATTGTTGCGACAAATTGAAGTACGGCAGCGTTTTTCATTACCAAGTGCTTCGCCAACTCAATTCCTTCGGTATGATAAAGTACGTCAATAAATAATTTTCTTAGGGACTATCCGTTGTTTCAGCCTTGTACTACTTAGGCAATCGATTATTTCGATCGGGAATCAGCCATTTCTATTCACACAACCAAGGAAAGAAGATTACCTTTCAACTGACAATAGCACATTGACAAGCAACGGCGACACGCAGCTTGTGAAATTTATACATCACAAATCTTCCTATTAAAAGTTGTTAATTGCAACCGCTTATTTAAACAGCTAAACAGAAAATAGAGATGTTTTCTTTAAAATGAGGGGCGGCGTGGAGGGTGTCTTTTTTCAGTTTTTTCAGTAATTAATATATAATACTTATAAACTATACACGACCTTATTAATCCTCCGAAAAAAAAAACAGCCAGCATTTGCATGAATGGTGTTTAACGAAACGACCGTAATGTTGTTATAATATATAGATTTAGCTGATTTTGCTGGTTCTTAATAATTTCTGAAATTTCGTGCTGAAATCTACTAGCGTGCGCAATTACTTAAGAAAGATTCCACAGCTGAAATAAATAAGAATAATTAAAAAACGTCAGCCCCAATTGCAGAACTTCCACTGACAATGACCATGAAAAATTAAAACATCCTCCAGAAAGCAAAAAATCGGACCCGAGCCCGATCAAGGAAAAAAAACAATACCTGGTCAGCGGTCAACTTAAAAAATGTGACCTCGGTGAGTCCTAAATCTGACCCACGATCTCACGATGTGATACTGGTCAGCGGATTCCCTATTTTGGCAGCTGTCAATTGACCATAACATGGCAAAGATGTAAGCTTATCCAAAGCGACGTTGGGGCGATGTCGTGCGAACGCGGGTCATGCCGCTTGACCATGAAAAATGAAAGGCATGGTTCTCCTGTTTGTACTTTGCATGTGTGCTTGGTTATCTTATTTCTATAGGTATGGGACTCCGCTCACACGATTAAAACAGGTGTACTGTAACAAAGTAAAGGTTGGACTCTTATCGCTCGGTTCTCTAACAAGGATGTCAAAGACTGGATGAAACACTCCTCTGGAATCTTTATCCTCACTGGGTTTTCGGGAAAAAAGTTACCGGGTTGGCTAATTTCCCACTGGATACTTTTAAATTATCTAATGGTTTTATACGACGAAAAATAAAGGCCTTTTCATTAAAGTGGTACTACGATGATAATATTTTGTTCTTGTTCTCTTTCGATTCCGATTTTATATTTGGCCAGAATGCACCATGCCAATCATTGCGGCTCGATTTTCGAAAAAAGTCCGTTTTTTAACGACGAATTCTTGTTTAAACTGTCCGCCATTACCAGATTCGACTTCAGTCAAGTTGGATTGAGAGAGCTGGATCGAGAGAGAAAATGGCGTCATATACTCACTAGTTTAATAGGCCATTTCCGTGTTCCCTTTTCCCTCACTTTCAAAACGAGTCTAAGTGCGAAACTATTCATATGGAAATAAGCTTGTTTTGCATGAGAGTGAAGATCGAGGTAAAACACATTTTCGCACTTAGACTCGTTTTGACGCTGAGGCAAAAGAGAACTCGGAAATGGCCTATTTTTTTACTGTGTGAACCCAGGTAATTTGGTATGCAGAACAGCAACTTGCTTCTAAAAGCTCGTGTTGCATACTAATCAGCTGGGTTCACACATTGCAAAAACAAACTAGCGAATATTTGACGTCATTTTACCTCTCAATCCAGCTCTCTTAATGCATCTTGGCTTTAGTCGAATCTGGTAATGGCAGACAGTTTAAACAAGAATTCGTCGTTCAAAATAGAAACGGACTTATTTCGAAAATTGAGGCGCAATAATTGGCATGGTGCATTTTTGCCGGAATCGAAAGAGAACAAGAACAACATCGTAGTGCCACTTTAATACTGCCGTGTCCTGTTTGGCGGGAAGTTGTTGAAGATGAGGGTTTTCTGTTATGTTCATCTCTATTTAGCGGATATTATCTACTTCCCCAAGAGTGGCTGCTTTATAGTGACTAAAGCAACTGTTGAAGCCAGCAGAGGAAAGGAAGAGTATCGTAACTATAAGAACCTAACTTTCTAAGACTAACTTTCCACTGGGTAGGGGAAAATAATCCACTGGGTAGGGTTTAAGTGGGTCTGTTACAGAGGGGTGTGATGAATGACTTTGGGTACTGGTGGTATGACAAGACTGAAGCTGCTGGTGAAACCGTTAATCCATCGAATAATGGCGACATGATATCGTCAGCATTTTGGCTGCTCGGCGGAAACGAGTTCAAGATCACGCGCAGTGACAACTCACAACGCACGCCTTTGCTACAGAGCACAGGTGACTGTATGGGTAGACAGACGTTCCGTGCGAAAGTCACAAGCTATGGTGACTTCAGAAATGGTGCTGTTTGGTCCCGCTGGCAGTGTCTGGGGATTTGCATAATAGAGTATGGCGGGCAGTACCAACAAAATGAAGGTTTCCAACAGACGGCATGGGATGGGGCAGTACAAAGCTCTAATAGGATCAGATTCTGGTGTAACCGGGGCTGGAGCAGCTCTGTGCTGATGATTGGTGGAGGTGCAAGTCCTTGTTCAGGCACCGGTCACGGGGTTGGGATAACAGGCGCTAAAAAGCCTTACTTTGTAAGGGAAGACGGAGAACCTGACACAAACTTCGATCACCACCAATGGGGCTTCGTTTCCCGGGCATGCGCTTTAAACCTTTGGCTACACGGTGATCAGTGGGTCGCGGCAACCTTTCAAGGATGGTGCACACTCGCGTTGGCCAGCCGCCATGTTGTTTTGACCTGGCATGCAAGATGGCGGCATAGTCACGGTTGTTATGGAATCACGTGACGCTCTCAAAACCTCTATTGGCCATTCTCGTTGCATAGGCAATTCGGGTGAGCTTCAATTTTTAACCGATCGATAAGCTGACACTGCCACACGAAAGATCACGATGAGAGTGATTGACCAAGTTTGATGCTTTTCGGTCGATCAGAGACCAAGCTATGGACCTTGAAACATAGTTGATAATCCATACAAACGTCTCAAATTGCGAGACCGCGTCCCCCAAAATCATATAAACTATTGAAATTTTTTTATGATTTCTGATTTCCAAACAAAGTGATTTTCATCTCAGCTTCTTCCATAGTAGGCCTATAACAGGATTTTACAGTTACCACAAAACTCATGGCTATACCAATTTTATTTACTTCTGAGGCTTTGGAAAATGGAAATTCTCTACTTGCACAAATCCCATAATACACCTCTTTTACCCCCCAAAATTTTGCATAATCATTGTTTACAATTTCTTCTGGGACATGAAGAGGTCCCAAGGGAAATCTAAAACAATGCCTATGCAAATTGTTTGGGGGGTAGAAGCGGTGTATTATGGTATTGTGCAAGTAGAGAATATACCAAAAGCAATCAGCATAAGAACCCAATGTATTTGATAGCACCTGACATTTAATTTTCAAGTTACTGCTACACTGCTGTCCATTCAGAGTGATTCTCTTCTCAGCCTGCTGCAACAGCTGTGCACCACCCAACATCCTTTGCCTTCACATCTTCAAAGTTCAGCATAAGTTTTTGTAAACCAATTCCCGAGTCCAGTCCCTACACCTTGGTTTTCTTTGCCTACAATGAATTAAATTATCACAGACCACTGTCAGCAGTGAAACTTGGCTCCAGAGCGTTTCACTAACGTGACCAACAGCCATATTGTATTAGTGAAACAGAAGACAATATTTGCAAAAAGAGAGTTAAATTCCTACCCTGGATAAGGTCTTGTGGCATGGGGTCAAAACAAAGACAAAGACCGAAACCGGAAACCGTGTATGAAAAGCCTCTGGCACCCAGGGTATTTAATTCCCAGAGGCCAGAAAGAGTACACCAACATGGCTGCCCTTTTTTATTGTTTTGGAACACCAATATGGCTACCGTGACGTCGTGTGAAAACGCTCTATAACAAAAATGTTACTAAGTAAATGAATAAAATAAATTAAAATGATTTTAACACCATTAAAATAAATTATTAACTATTAATGATATAGCTACATCAAAATCCATTATTGTCAACGGATGCATGTTTTATTAATTTTTGTCAACTGTCCAAATTGAAAAGAAAAATCTGGATACCTTCCATAAATCAATCAATTGCCAAGAAAAACTAGTTTGGAGGGCAAAAAATTTGCCATTTTCATATATTTTTGGATGCTATATAATTAATAGGTAACAGGACTATATGCTTGTCCAATTTGGAAATAATTGGATTCAAAAAATTCCTCGAACTGCCAAATTGGACTCGGCCTATGGCCTCATCCAATTTTGCAGCCATCTGAGTTTTTTCTCATCCAATTATTTTCAAATTGAACAGCATGTAGTCCTATTACATATACTAATTATTATTCAACAACTTGAGAAGAGCAGGGATGGTGAGTCACATTGCCAAACTCTTACTAATTTGCAAAAGGCAAAAGGTAAAGTCTGTTTGATCTTGGTGGCCAGCCAGACTTTCCTTAATTAGCATGTAGCGACAGAGAGTATTTCAATTCTAATTTCTAAAACTACATGATTAGGCTCATTTGTTTTTGGATTGGTGCTTGTGAGTGTCCCTTTAATTGACATCATTGCCTTTAGTGTGACGACTAAATCAGCAATGGGCAGCTGCAGCCTGCCACAAACAACATACGTAATATACTTGATCAAAGCCATAACGAAATTCTATAACGTGATTGGTTATCAGCAGCACCAATTGAGAACTGATACATATAGTACTATGGTTAGGCTTGTAACTGAACATTTTAAGAGGGCAGTTTATGCATCATGTTTGTAATTGGAAATGTACAGTAATAGGAGAGTTTGTGTCATGCCTATCTAAACTGGGAAGTACATAAGTTAAGTTATAGTCTCCTTCGCAGCCGTTATCGGGGTCATCACGCAATGCTCCTCCCCACTAATAGCTACTTAAACCCGAACCACATTCCATTCCCAATTAAAATATGCCATCACGCGTTACTTATTGTTATCGCTAAAGCCAATCACGTATAAGTAGTTTTTCAATGATGTTCAGTTTCCAACGTGAATTCAACGACTCCCTCACGAGTCCTCAGAGATTTCCTGTGGATATACCGTACAATTCTGGTTATACATGTAAGCCCTGGGCTTGATTTGGTTCCACATGTGGACAAGGCTGTTACATGGCTTTTATAGGTTAAGTTAAGTCACGCGTCATTTGTGCAGACTGTTAGAAAGACTATTGGCTATCATTTTCTCATGCTGGCAGTTTTTCATTGTATGTCCTGTTATTTTATTTTTACAAATTTTGTTATCGCCAACGACAACCATTTTATTTTGCTGAATATACAGAAATCAATACAGCAAAAAAATATAGACTAAAATAAGCAAGAAAATTACTCAGGATAGGAAACACTAATTGAGCTGAGTAGTTATAAAAATTATTGGGCCTTAAAAGGGTTGTGGAAAAGAAAAGAGAAAAAAAAAAGACAAAAATGAACCAGTTATTGACAGATCAAAATTGTACGTTAATTAGCAGCAACAGGAACTTAAGCTAGCTACTAATCTAGCATTAGACATAGGAACTTAGGAATAATCACCCATATACAAATTGGGTTAAAGAAAACAAGTGGGGATTCAATTAGGTTATAGATCTACTTACAGCTTGTTTTATACAGGCTTTGAGTGCATGGAATTCCTTATCACAAGCATGTTTTGTAATGTTCTCTTTCTGTGATACACAGTGTCCATATTGAAGAGCCTAGAATACATAGGAGGCAAAGGTTTTAGGTTTTTATGCACAATTTACAAATTATTTCTACATGAAAGTACATTGCAAGAAGTAAACTTAAGCAAACTAAATTACACAAATAATGAAATATAAAATGTGCGTAGTGACCAAAGTAGCATAAGCTTTCGAGCTGGTCACTGCCACAGACAAGTAATTGGCATGAACATGTACATAAACATGTTTAAAGGGCATGGCTTTTACACATGCCGATCCTGTCTGGGATAAGTAAGGTAAAGTCTGCATTATAAACGTGCCGCATATGGCCTGATCTCCTGGCATGCCCAATTGATGAAAATCAATCATTGGATAGCAATCGATATAATCAATATAATCGATAATAACTAATCAATAATTATTATATTAAGCGGTCCGGCCTTTCCAGACCCAGCAGGGCAATATAGGCATGGAGGCAGTTTAAATGTGCCAGTGGAGCTACGATTAAAATAAGAGAAATTATCAGAGTCTTCAAGAGAAGTTGTTATCTATGGATACGAAATTCCAGGGTGCATTCCACATAAATCCCATGGTGAAGATATGCTAAGGGTTTTGATATTCCAGCCCAAGTGTCTGGTACGCGGAAAAAATCCCACGCCATTTCGCCGGGAAATGCACCAGGCCACCAACAACCAACCATGTTCCCAGGTCTCTGCTGCAGAAGAGGTTGGCTAGATAGACTAGACTTTAACACAAATTAATGACACCACAAAAATGTAGAGTTACACCTAAAGGTTACATAAAATGTTCCCTTTGTCACAGGCCACTGTACACCAAAATCCTCGATCGTACGCTAGTACGCTGCAAAATTTAAAATCCCACGCCGAAGATCTTCGGCATAACCTACACTGAATGCACCCTGGATGAAATTTCAAATGAATGTTTGAAAGCGATGAAAATCGATACTCACAATCTTCTTGGTGATCGATTTTCATTGATTTCTGATATTAATCGATTAATTATTATCGATTATATTGATTGATATCGATTATATCGATTACTAGTTTTCATCGATTGGGAATGCCGGGAGCTTATATCGATTTCTGACCCTGATCCGAAGTCTCGATCTATCATCTGGCCTAAACATCTCTAAATGCCTAACATTAGTTTGAGTGCAATACACGTAAGTTATGTCACCTATCATCCATGATTGACCTGAACTGATGATTGACCTGTCCTCAACAAGGGGTTGCGGACGTTACATTTCAGCAACCCATCTCCAAATTTATTCGAGTGTACCCCTATTTCTACAGAGTTCACATCTAGACGACAAGCCTACCTGTGTATGGCATTCCGCAAGGAGCTTCCCGAAGCCATAAATTCTTCTGTGTGCGTTTTCTTTTGAGCTCATTGCCTCATCATTTCTGCCCTGTTCCACAATTTTCCGCCATTTTTGAAGGCGCGAAGTGAGTGTTGGGTAATCTCGGCTGGGGGCTGGCACTGGAAAACCGAAACGGACCCAAAACCGGAAGTTCTTTCAAATTTGTAATTTGTAGGGACAAAAACAAACAAGTCATTATCAGGTCTCAACGCAATTTATGACCTTTGCAAACGCTAAAATTAATTGACGCCAAAGTCTAAATGAGTAATTTTTACCACGCTGGTTACGTTTGATGGAACAACTGTTTACCATGCAGCTGTTGCGAAATTTGCACGATCGCGTGTCCCGTCTTGGAATACCCCCAGAAGAAAGTTCACAATTTTAATAAAAGACGAAAGTTTTTTTCTTCCAAACACTGTGATGAGCTACGTGATCTGAAGTAGGGAAAAGAAAAATATACCATGATCGCGGCAAACTGCGTGTAAATCGCCCGGAAATCATTGAATTGTTGGTGGCTCTTCCCGGGTGGCGTGCGTAAAAAGGACTTTGTTTTATTTTCCAAGCACTGGTGTTTTTGTTGATTTAGCTTTCAACACAATATTGCGTTTAGCATCAGATGACATCTGGGGATCTTCGTAATTGGCTACCACTGGGTAAACTCCGCCCAAGTTACAAGCTATTTGCGGAAAACGTCGCTTCTGGTTCAAGACTTCGCAATATTAATAATTTCCTCGTTAAAGTTATTGCATTCAGTTATCGGCTCGACTGCGATTGTTCAATATAGCAGTCATTATGTGGCTTTTGTGTTAGCTAAAGACACCCAAATTGTAAACAAGAATTTGAAAGGGTTGAGTGCAGGGTTGCGACGAACTGATCCGATTACTAGATTTTATCTCGTCCAAACTGTTACATTTTGGCATTCGTCTCAAGCGAAGAGTGTTCGTTTGGAAATTTTGAAGACTGAACGCGAACGGTCAAGATGAATCACTGCCTGAGCGTGTTCGTAGTTTTAACTATTTTCGTACATCAAGGCACTTGTGTGAATTCGTGGATACCGTGGTCGTGGGGAAAAGGAGAATCCCGGTCGATCGATGGAAAATGGACTCCTTGGTCCTCTTGGAGTTCTTGCCAAATTCCATCTGATTCTGACAAGTTGCCATTTCGCTACAAGGAGAGGAATTGTTCCAACCCATCGCCGAAGAACGGGGGTGCCGATTGCGAAGGAGAAACGAGAAGGACTTCGAGTTGTGACGATTGTAATATTCAACTGGGTATGGAGAGCGGACGAATACAAGACTCTTCTGTGACATCGTCAGATTCGCATAAAGATTTTCCCGCTTCTGGGGCTAGATTAAACGGAAAATCGGCCTGGTGCAGTGACAATCCCGATACTCTCGAAGAACCTTTGTACCTCGAAATTGAGCTCAAGAAATTGACCATGGTATCAGCTATCGCTACCCAAGGGTTCTATCCGGCGGCGGAACTTTTGCCCCTGCGTATGGGACGTGTGAGTAAATATCAACTGATGTACAGTATAGACGGTGTTTCTTGGGAAATGTACAAAAACAGCGACAATAAAACAATTTTGCCGGGGAACAAGGAGCGAAATGGGACAATGTTAAACGTCCTTACCCCAGAAATCATGGCACGATTTATTCGAGTTTACCCAACGAGTTATTTCACTTTTGTTTGCATGCGACTGGAGCTGTATGGGTGTACCTTTGGTTGTGGGGACTCGTTAACTCAAGAACCGGGAAGTATTATGACGGAGCCTGGCTCCCCCACAGAAGATACGGATTGTTTGTGGTCTGTGAACATGCCAAATAGGACAAAACTACATTTTGACTTTATCAATTTCAATCTACCATGTAGCGATGGTTATGTTGAGTTCAGAGCTGGGGATGTGTCTTACTCTGCAGCGCCAGTGTTAGCACAGTATTGTGGGTATGACACCACCCCTCCCCTAGTTAGTTCGGACAGTGGTAAACTGTGGGTGCGATTCAAGTCGAATTCGTCAGACCCTCAGGTTGGTTTTTACGCAGTGTATTTCCCAGGGTGTGGTGGCCATTTACAAGGAACAAGCGGAGAACTGACATCACCCAATTTCCCAAATGAATATTTCCACAATTCCAAGTGTATATGGACAATAACTGTTCCAGAAGGAAAATCAGTGCAGCTAAAATTCTTGGAATTTAAAGTTGAGGGGGACCCAAACCGGCATAGATGCCCCCATGATCACCTCTCCATCTGGAATGGTTCTGATTCAAGTGCACCCCTAATTGGAAAATTTTGTAACAGTAATCAGCCCCCTCGTGTCATCTGTAGCTCAGGAAACACAATTCGTCTCAAATTTCGCAGTGACGATGCCCTAGCATGGCCAGGATTTCATCTCAGCTATCATGCTGTTGATCCATTGACACCTTGTTCTGAAATGATGTCATCCTCTGTAATTATTCCAACAACATCAAGACCACTGACATCATCTAATACACCACTGACTTCCACGCCACTGATTACAACTAAAAACATTGTATCTACTCAGCATGCAGTTTTTCATTCGAGTAGTTTTTATCCTTCAGGTAGTTATCTTGTGGAATTTACAACAATGGGCGAGTCAACAACATCAGGAATTGATGCCAGAACTAGTTTTCAAGCTTCACCTTCAGTAAGTTCTACCTTGATGGCTACAAATGCAACAGTGGGTTTCGTGGTGACCCCTGACAATATTGAACCGCAAGCTGCAGCACAAGGTAAACAAAATGATGATGATGATGACGATGATGAGGGATTAACTACGCTGATCATAATTTCAGTGTTTGGTTTTATTGTTGTTTGCATGATCATTGCAAGCATCGTGCCAAGCTTAAAGCATCATTTTGAAAAGCGAAGACGAGAGAAAGAAATGAATGTCATGCTTACTGCAAGTGTCAGTATTCCTGAAACAAACAGTAAAGAAACATTTGAAGTTGTTCCCATCGCCAATGACGACAATGAATTACCAGTGCCAGAGGTTGTCACTTGTGAAGCTGCATCCTTCGAAGAGAGCCTACTTCCCGTCGGAGGTGCTGAGAGCACATCACTTAGTGAAACCCCTACGGCAGAACTAAACACTGAACAAGGTGATGAAGTGGAAAGTGATGTGCCAAATGGAAATGAGGCTAATCTTGACGAAGAGGAGGAAAAATCAGAAGAAGAGACTGGAGATAAACTTGACAAGTTAGAAGATGGACAAACGGAGCAAGATAGAAACATGCCTTTTGATTCAGAAGGTGATGCTGTGGAAGCTGGCAGCTTGAAAATGTCTTATGAGGACCTAGGTAGCAGTTTTGCATCGGAAATGCAAGCGATGTTTAGTCACTTAGTGGAAGATGATGGTCAACCAGCCCGGAATGTCAACACTTCTGTAAATCCAGGAAATTCTCAACAGGACAGTGAACAGGAAGCAGAGAAAACAGACTTGGAAGCTGGTGATGGCATTCCTTGTAGTTCCATGTCAACTCAAGATGATGCCAATTCAGTCTCCTCAGATGAAGAAGCTGCTGCAAGCAAACCGTTTCTTGACCATGGAAGACTGGAAGGCTCATCAAATAGCCATGATGCAGATACAGGGGAAATATGGGAAATGCAGCCTAATGTCAGTCACAGCCACAGCCGCAGAAAAAATTCTGGAAAGGATTGCATTTCGGGATCATGCACAGACAGCAAAGATGGCTGTGCCTCAAGCAGTGAAAACTTGCCATTAGTGGATTACTATCTTCACACTGATGACACAGATGAGACAAGAGTCTAGAGTAAGTTTTTAACAAACATTAGGCCATCCCCTTTTTTTTGTTAATCGTCAAATGCATTTCCTAATTTTGTGTCAGTCAGTCGGAAAAGAAAAAAAAGGGAAAAGGCTGTCCAAAAAAAGTGGCAAAGAGGCGAATGGCTGGGGGCAGCAACGAGTAAAGCCTTTCTTATGGGAGAGTGACACATTTTGTCTAAAGTTAAAGTTAAAACTGAAAATCTCTATGGGCAATAGTCTATTTCAGCTGTGAGAGAAAAAGTGAAAAAAGTGCCAAATTACCTTCCTTGTAACTATCTTTTTGAAAACGCAAAAAAAAATTGGGCCAGTCAAATGACACCAAACAGAGAAAAAAAAGGGATGGCCTTATCAGCCCGAGTGATCAACATCAAAACTTTTCATTCAAATATCAGTTACAAACTCACTGTATGCAGGGCTTGAAAAAAGTCCCATTTGTACTTGTCCTTGGAATTTTTTCAATCCGTTGTAATATATTTACAACAGTATTTAAGAAAACGGCCTCTAAAGTGAAACTTGTGCAGAAATTCTCCTGATTGGTTTTAAGAAGTGTATGGAAGCCAGAAGTGAAAATTTGATGGTTGACATTAGAGCTTAAAGGTTAACCATTTCTGCTCTAGCAGGTGGTAACCTCATTATGAATATTAAATGAATTTAATTATGTATTTACAGCGCCTCAAACAGAGAGCATAAAACAGGAAATTTATATATAAAAAATAAACTTTTTGTATTACGATACTTGAAAGAACAAGCTTTCATTAAGGTTTATTAATTAGTAAATAGCTTATCTAAATTTTAATGGTGATTATTAATAATATACCGGTAAGATAAATAGAGATATTTGCAGCCCTGCCAGGTCAATTGCAATTTAATGTTTGTTTGATAAAAAAATAAATAAGATTTGTCCCTTAATGTGACTCGCACATGATTGTGCTCTATCAGTGAACAGAAAACAGTAGAAAAACCAATCATACATGAATTTGCGAATTTTCAATTAAGATGATGACTGAGTTTGTACTAATGACTGAAAATAATATCAGATTGTGAGTTTGTAATAGTTTTAGTATAATTCTCACTTGAATACATCAGACATGATATAAAGCAGGGCTTGGAGATTAAAGTCAGGGGGGGGGGGGGGGGGTGGTTTAGAGTATCCACAAGATCCTCCACCGCCAGATTATGCTGGATAGCAGATACTCATCAATGGCACCATTTTCCTATTTTTAAAATAAAACATTCTGTATGGTATTTACATTATTTAAATAATATTTTTTGTTTTGGCGGTTGTTCTTATAACTCAACTTTGGTATGCAGCTCGCCCAGTTTCCTACTTCAAAACAGAAGGGTATTATTTCAAGTGGTGATGGATAGTATTTATTGGATGGGCTTTTAACTGTACCAAACTAAAGTAGCCTGCGTGGCAAGCGTTCCCTCCTGAGTGAAGAGCGATTTCTGGTCGCGCGAAAATTGAGATCATAACAGCTCTTATCTCGCTTGGGAACGCTTGCTACGCAGGCTAAACTAAAGTGGTACTTAACCAGTTACAATATAAATGGCCCATATGATTATCCTATTCTTAATTTGCTATTGCAAACAAATTAATTTATTCTCATGGCATAATTTAATTAAGGTGGGACGCTCAAACAATATTCATAATTTTATAGATAACATCATGGAACTTGGTCCAGGAAAGACAGTACATCATAATCATTAAATAACAAAATATATAATTTAATATTTTAGCTGTCTGCCCGTGCAAAATTTTTACCTAGAGGTTTCACCGAGAATACCGAGATCTTGGACGTAAGATCTCGCCGGAATGCCAAAATCTTGGTGACATCTCGCCGTGATCTCTTAGTGGTCTCACCAATGCCGAGATCTCGCCACAGATCAACAAGATTCATGGTGAGAACTTGGCGAGCCATGTGAAATTCTCGGCGGCCAAAAGCTCACCAAGAATCTTGCCAAAATTTTTTTACGGGGGCTTTTGCAAAAAATCTGTGTTTTATATATTTATACCTTAACATATCAACATTACATTTATACGGCATGTAGCTATAAATTTTATTGGCATTTAGTTTTTGATAAAAAAGGAGTTAATAATAATAAAAAAGAAACACAAGAAAACATGTTTATCAAAAGGGTGCTTTCCAAGAAAATAATGATAATTGTAATATTCATAAATAACTGTTATCAAAATTAGCTGCACGTAAGATGTGTAGCAATGATTTTTAAAAAAGTTTGGCTAACAAGTTTGTTTGCCAACATCGTCCCCAGTCCCCATACCAGAAGCTACATTTCTTTTGGCGAGTGCCAAGAATGTGGACTCTGGCCGATCCCAGAAGTCCGCATTTCATGGACTTCTGTCATTCTGCACAATCGCAGAATTTGCTTACATAATGCAATTGGCTGGGAATGAAAACAACAGCAGACATACAAACAAGGCGATAGTATAAGAAAAAGAAAACTAAAACAAAAAACAAAATTTGCAGGCTTGTTATATGGTTTTGATTAATTGATATTACAGCGCTGTTAGGTCAGACATTTTTCAAAATGCGAGCAACATGTTTCTTGGTCATTCGTAACACTGTGATCTGAGTACATTTTCTGAGCCACAATGGGCTGTGGAAATAAACACGTCTCTGCATGGAGAGAAAAAATGTTAGGCTACATCTATACGATTTTGCACTCCACATGATCAACAAAGTGAACTATAAGCTAGTAACAAGGAACTAATTTTGGAAGCAAAAATGATTTGGGTTTGGACGTTTGAATGCGAGTATTAATTTTGATTAATTTATTGCTTTATAATTTACAGCATAATTTACAACGCAACACGCCTTAGTGTGGCCACCTGGAACGAACTTTTTTGGCAAGTTAGCCAATCGGAGAGCGCAAATTTGTTTGAGTTGTCCCACCTCCTTGTTAAAAGAGTGATAGGTTTCGTGACAACAGCTTTGAACATTGCAAGGAGGCGGGCATCTCAAACAAATTCACGCTATCTTATTTGCTTATTATAACTTGTCAAAAAAGTTTGTTGGGTGGCCACATTAAAGCGCGTCGCGCTGTAAGACACGGCAAAATTAAAACATACCATATATCCATCTCATTTAAAATTAAATATATTAAAATGTAATTAATTTATTGAGAGAAATGGCTATAATTTATACATGATCAGAAACTTAATGTTCTTAAATTATATAAACATCTTGCATCAATAAAATATTTAAAATACAAGGACTGGTGGATTCTTGACTGTGTGTTAGTACAAGTCATATGTTTTGAACTTATCATATCCTTTATAATTGAAAATCAGGCTGATGCATGCAAAATACACTGTAGGTAAATTGCCCTTGTTTGTGCCTCTTAGAAATGGTTTAGGAATGCTGAATGGTTGTGGGAGGGGGGGGGGGGGGGTTGACAATCGTAAGACAATAAAATCCTTGATTTTTTAAGGTATGTTCATTATTTAGAAACTCAACTTGTCACTCTATTTTCTCTGACAACTTTGTAATCTATGTTCATTTTTAAATTCTTAAAAAAGCAATACTAAAAATCATTTGATACTGCTTTACAGAATAAAGTTGTTTTTTGTAATATCAATTACATTCACACTATATACATGTAATATGTATTGGTTAGTATCTCTTGGCTAAAATTTAATACTGCATTTATTTTCATACACTTAAAAAACCTGCAAATTAGTCCTTTTTTATTATTAAAAACCAACAGATGATAATATCAACCTGGCACAACCAGTGATTGAGTTCATTTTGTTCATGGCAGGCTGCATGTAGCTTACTGATCATATAAGTTTATAAGTAGCTAAAACAGTTCCTTTTTTAATTGTATTGTAGCTTAAAATTTTGTGCACAATACAGAGCCATTCTCTGAACGGTTTGGTTCCTTGCCAATGGTGAGAATCTTTACAAGTAGAGTTTGACAAGGGTTATCCTTTGTGCAAAGTTGCATTGGGAAATGGGATATACATGTACATTACATGGTACATATACACGGTCGCTTATATTATACAGGGGGTAAGTTTCTAAAGAAACTTTGGTGCTGCGTCGGTGGGAAGTATAACAATATAATTTGGTTTTATCAACTGGGTTGATAATGTCAATTGGATTGGAGATTCAAGAGCTGACGTTTCGAGCGTTAGCCCTTCGTCGGAGCGAATAGATAGCCCTTCGTCGATTCGCACCAACGAAGGGCTAACACTCGAAACGTCAGCTCTTGAATCTCTTTACAGTGGCCAATTGACATTATCAACCCAGTTGATAAAACCAAATTATATGCTTATATTATAGTCTACCTTTTTATTTACACAAGACATTTCAACATGGCCAAATAATGCTAAAGAGGTCGGATGAAAACTGTTGGGAATGTTTGATGTCTGACCACTGCAGGGTGTGAAAAAAACCTTTTCTTTTAATTAAGGAACAAATTAAAAAAACATTTTTGGAACCCTTTCACTTGGTATAAAAGTTATGTTGGATGTTATCAGATTTAATCTGTTTCTAGCCAAGGTTAATTGGCTTCAAACTGAAGATAACACAATTATTTTGTAATTAACTGAAGGAAATCCAATTCTCAAACTCATTAATAATTCATCACATTAAAACAAAGGAAACAAGAACCGTAACCGTTGTCTGGAAATGTGATCTTAATTAGCATAGATTTTTATGATTTTATTTCTTCATTTTCTCTGTAGTATTAGTTTTGATTGAGAAGAAATATCAAACACTCAAGACAGTGTTTCATCACTTTTCCAAACACCTTGAAGTTCGTTAAAAATACTTCACTGTGCATCATATTTTCAACTCTCTTCTTCTGTCTCTCGTGTTTGATATATCAATTACATAATTATACTGTATACCGGTACTTGTACATATCTACACTTCTACGTTTACAAGTATATCCACTACTATTACTATAAAATACAATTTTCAGTTGTAAAACGCATTCACTGTTTCTTGTAGCACACACTAAACATAGAGAGTACCTGAAACCAACATGTTTCATGCCTCATTCCAGAAGTTGTAAGAGTCAAATAGATCCGAGATCCCTTCTGTGTCTGTCAACGTAAATAAGTATTCCTCATCTGTGAGATTTGGCGAAAGAGGAATCAAGGTATCGCTGTCCAAGTCATCAGGAATAGCACCTTCATCATTTATCTGCAGGAGAAGGTTTTTCTGTGGACTGATCACAGATGTCGGAATGCTTCTTTGTAATTCTGCATTATATTTTTGTGTAGGGGTTAACTTTGAACCACTGCAACTAAGTGGGGTTTTCTCGGGCGTCAACAGGAAATGATTTGACATGGTTTGAACAGGTGGTGGTTGTTTGACAGGAGAGATGTCCTTCATTGGTGACGGAAGACTTCCTTGGTCCTCTGGACAGAGGTAAACATCTATGGGCCCTCGCACACTTTTCAGCCAGATTTGGATACTCTGTCAGAAAGTGCAGTGGTTAGAGAATTGTTCCACATTGAATGTGTTGGTCTTCCTAGTGCCAACGCTTTTTCCCTTAGTTGATAGTATAATCCCTTAGTCTTCCAACAGTAAGAGGACTTTTACTGTTGTTTCTTTTTGCAAGTCCCAGGTTGGATCCTGGAAATTCAGATCCAGAAGGCAGAGGGGGTGTGAGGGTGGGTGGGTTCAAGGAATATGCCCCATCCCTCAGCCCTTCAAAAAAATTAAGAGTGTTTTAGATGCTAATTCTTGCATCTTGTTATTCCCAGTGAAACTAAGAGGGCATTGGAAATTAATTTGGGGGTGGGGGGTTAAGGTTAAAGAAATGCATGAAGCTTAATTGGAATTTCCCAAGGGGTGGGGGTACCTTATGAAAAATAACCCTTCCATGGGAGAGGTGTGGATATTTTATGACACTATTCAATGTACATGAATTAAATGGCAGGCCTTGACTTTCAGTAATTCATTATCAACTAAAGCCTTTGTCAAGTTCTCACACTTCTGTATTACCTCCTTGGGATCTGGCACTTCCAGCCTTGTTTCTGGTGGAGCTTTGATTGCAATCACAGTCCTGTTTTTGAAATGTTTGACGTCACGAATGTCTCTGTATGTAACATATGCATATGTAGAAGATGTTAAGGATTGAACTAGTGCACAAAGAAAAGTTGAAACACGAGTGACCACTTGTCCTTTCCATGAAGGTGGCCGCTTAATAGAAGTTCTGCAATTGGATGGGATTCAAGTCCATCACAAATTACTCCCACAATGTTTCCTGACAATAATTACCCTGGATGCCAGAGGCTTTTCATGCACGGCTTCCAGTTTCAGTCTGTCTCTATTTTGAGCGCCAAAGCAAAGTAGTCCAGGGATCTTCAACTAATACACAATGACAACACGAATAAAAGGATATTTGGAAACGTCTGAATCCTCAGTGAGGTTTTTCAGTTCTACACGGCAGGCCTCGATCATCCTATCAAGGAAACATTCTTTGGCATCAAGATCAGCAACATCGGTATGGAGATCCATGATCTGTGCTGAAATTGTCTCCATTCCTTTTGTTCGACGAGTGCTATCAGTGTTGCAAGTTCCTCTAAAATTAATAAATGAACAATTTATTGGCATTTCAATTACAATATATTTATGTGGAGCCTAAATCCTATAAACAGAAAAAAATGGTCACCATGAAAGTAACACTTTATCAACATACTGTAACATAATTAATGTGGAATATGGTTGGCTGAACGGCTAGTTTACAGATATCTCATGACCTAAGTTAATAGACCAATTTCGATATTTTAAAATTCAGCCTAAAACAATAGACCTCAGAACGAGGCTCCGGGGTATAAATTATAGAGTTTGTGGGATTTATTCCCCGGAGCCTCGCAGTGATGTCTATTGTTTTAGGCTGAATATTAAAATATCGAAATTGGTCTATTAGTTCCAGAAAATATCCATATTACTGTCACAGAAGGGATCGAAAATTCCTTGGGTTAGTGGCTTCTCAAAGACCAAAACAAAATAAATAAAGAGAGGTGCGAAGCGTAATTAGAATTCCCAGAGGGATTGGAGGCCGGGGAGGCATGGATAGTTTATGGAACTAGACAATATGCTTTTTTCCCATGTAGGAAAGAACAGGGTAAATACAGTGGAGTAACAGCGCATCATCATTTGTTGCAGCATGCGACTCTAGGGATACTGTTACTCCACTGTGTATTAACCCCCACCCCATCCTGCCACCCCCTCCCCCCATCCCTGCAACCCCCCAACCACCTGCCCACCCTGCCCCCACCCCTTTACAGGTAGAACCCTGCATATGTGGAACAACTTTGAGATCTGCTGAAATTCAAGTTATTTGTTTCCTGTGCTCTTGGGTTACGTTCACAACAATACATACAGTCGCCTCCCCTCTCAAATTAACATGGTAGCAGATCATTTGCTTCACATCACTAACCTCCATTCAATGTTGTTCTTAGATTTCTTTTTTATCAACCCAACACCCTCTAAGACATTGGTTATATCATAGATCCGTCGCTTCTGAACTTCCAAAAGATCGGCCGCTTGGTTGAGATCCACAACACCATCTTCTGAACTCCTCAAAAGACCCACAAACTTCTTTGTCAAAATACCAAGTGATGTATCATACCGTGTTTTATCTATGGGGGATTTCACAAATGCTGTCCAAGAAAAAAATGAATAGTAAAAGTGTTACCTCAATATGGAATTTCTCAGTACTGTGATCTCAATGTTATTTACTAGACTATTATGAAACTTCATCAGTCAGATTGCAACTTTTATTCACACGGACGGTGAGTAAGTAAACACAAAAGCTGATTTTAGCGTGATTAGTCAACTGGAAAACTTTGGGCGTGAGTGTGTTAACTGTATGCGAGGCAGCAAAATGAATCAGAACGTCATAAAAGCCGCCACGTGTGTGCCTCAAGATGTGAACGCAGTTTGACCCAGTTTTATAACTATGTCCAAAATTAGCTCACAACATCTCTAAATGACTTCAGTGTATGTTCTTCTTCATAATATGGGTTCAAATCATTCCTAAACGCAACTGAAGTGGAAAACTTTTGACAGATTCAATAAACTATTTTCATGCCACATGCAAATTTGAACACATATCCCTTTGTTAGAGTGAAAGACAACTGTTCGATAAATATGGCAGACATTTGGGCAAAGGCCAATATTTTAAAAAGAAAAGTTCCATAAAAAACGTTATAACAGTAAATAGAATCTTGGTTATTTCGGGAGAATTTTTACCAATGGTTGCTTGCTTTAAAATCAAAAGATTTTTACTCTTATCGCTGTTCGAAACGGAGCCTTCCCGGAAATATACACGTGCGAAATTTATTTCTTTGTACATGGGATTTTGCATTATAAATGCCTTATTTTACTTCATGTAGAGCCTTCAAATGTAATTAAGAACAAGAAAGTAGTTATTTACATTTCGGGTAAGGTTGCATTTCTGTTCGTATTCTCCTTCTTGTACAGGTCTTTGCCTTTGGGGTTCTGAATGACGGTCGCATTAACCGCATTCGAGTCGCAGATTCGTCGAGGTCAAGTCGGCGTTTAGCCTGCAAAAATGAACAATGTTGTGTAAAACTAACATTTTAAGGCAGATAGTTACGCAAAGAGGCGATCGAGAGAGATCAGTTGTAGCAATATAGAAATAGACATGGGAAATTGACATACCTGAGGCCTGGAAGCTGAACAAACCGATCTTTCCTTCGAGTAAACATCAGGCGTACATAACACAGTTTTTAATGAGGGTGATAGCGCTGGTTTCGCCTTGATTGCATCCGAAGAAATATTATTGGGGTCCAAAATTTTCCTGCTGACTGAATTGACTTGATGACTGTGAGCGCTAAGCGGTGGCCTTCCACGACTCACGACTGAGTATCTTCGAGTCGACGCCATATTGATCAACAATAGATTCCGTACTTTGGTTTTCCTCGATGAGTGAAAATATATCACTAGTTCCCAATAAAAACTGATCAGCGTATAAACGAACGGTTATAGAATACCTATATCAGCTTCTTCTTGGAATTTGACGGCTAGATGATGTTAAAATCTTCAAAGATCTAGACGTTTAGATGGTTTCGCGCGACATATCGAATCCTTTGCATTAAAAAAGCGCGCGCTTTCGCTTTCAAGTTTCGCGCCAGTGCACGATCACGTGGTGCAGTTCCCAGGGTTCAGTCCCTTTGGGCCAAGAAGCACCGAATTTCTTCACGGACTTCGTTTTCTGCAAGCAATCTTCGGTTATTTGGCTGAAAAACTGTGCTTGTGAGTGCTCAGATACCAACGAAATCGAAACAAGTGGTTGGAAATTATTCACATCAAAATGTATTTGCATAAATAACAACTTTTCTAATAATTACACACAAGGTATACCTTTTGGTTTCTCGTCACGGTCTAGTTAGCTCGTCGGGTTCGGAAAAGGCCAGTGCTAACAGCTTAGAGAGGTCAATAAAAGAGTAAGCAATTATTAAATATTGAACCATTCTGTCACTTATTTTGACAACTGCCCATGTCGAGTTCGAGTTCTCTGTTAAATAAGATTTGTAGGAGTGTAGAGTGATGTGAGGGGGTAAGTTTCTGAAGAAACTGTGGTGCTGCGTCGGTGGGAGGTATAACAATATAACTTGGTTTTATCAACTGGGTTGACAATGTGAATTGGCCACCGTAAAGAGATTCAAAGATCTCTTTCTTTCTCTTTTGAATCTCTTTACGGTGGCCAATTCACATTATCAACCCAGTTGACAAAACCAAATTATAGAGTGATATGGGCAATCTTGAGGGAACATCGTCGGGCGAAGTTAGCAAGAACGGGCAATCAATCATGGAGGGGGCATTTATTGTGAATTTTTAAATTAAAGCTGAATTCCTAATGCAACACGAAAAACAAATGAATGAACTTTCTATCGGCTCTTGTCATTCTCCCTCAGGCACTGAAAGCAGTTTCTGCGAGTTGATGGGTCCATAAAACTCACCACAAACGACTTCGTCTCGAGAGAGAATTGAAATGCAGCTTGCGGACTTTAATGGCAACACTGATATTAGTGAAAATTCGCACAAAAACTAACAGACCAGCTGGAGAAGACAGACGCAAACTTTGAACAATAAATGCACATTTTATTTGCCTCAGTGATTCCAATAAATGGTCATAAATTACTCTGGCGTGACCGGGTTACTAAAAGTAAAATAACTCGATAAAGCTCATTTTTTCCGTGCATTTCCAAAACCAACGTTTCCAACCAACGTGTTCCGCGAGGGTTCTTAAACCCTTACCCTATTTAAGGATAAAGTAAACGGAATTTTGATACCCTATTTACAGCCAAAACCCGAAAAATGACACCCTTTTAAAGAAAAAGACTAAAACTAAGAAAGCTTGCAGAGCCGGGCCATTTACCGTGTTTAAATAAAGTTGATTGATTGTCGTTCTGTAAACGTTTTCGCTTTGACAGATCATTTCTTTTTCGTTTAGCGTGCTGTTTCCGCACTGCAAATTGCAAAATAATGCAATTTAGGAAACCTATCTAAAGATCGTACACCAGAAAGAATGCAAAAAGAAGCAAAAATGATATCCTATTTTATTAAGGACTGAGAACCTCAAAACCCCATCTAGGATTTTTCTTAGGAGAGGGTGAAAACTTGACAAAACTTGACAAAAGCTAAATTCGTGAATTTAAAGATGATCTTGTAATTCTTACACGAAAACCAGCTGGCTGAGCCATTTACCGTGTTTTAAATAAAGTTGATTGATTGGTGCACCTGTACGGAATGACCTGAATGTAACTGACGAGTGAAGGAGGGAGAGGGGGTTCGCATCCCCTGCACCCCTCCCCTAGATCCGCCCTTGACATATGACGTAGTTATGATCCTGAAACAGAGCCGAAACGTCGCATAGTCAATCTTGTTTTACTCAAAACTGACAGTGGAGTTGAGTACAGAAAATACCTTTGCTGAAACCTTAATCAACATGGAGTTATTTTTATGTATTTTGTGACTACTCATGTGTACTTCATCATGTTTTCTGTACTTATGCTATCCTTTTTTCTCACGCCTTTCACAGGAAATCATTAAAAGCTTTCTGGCGCCAAAATAATCAGCTGATAATTGAGCATAATTATTTTTCGCGCGACTTGACCACACACAAGGCACCGTACCCAGGCAGAACGCAGTGCAGGGCCCTGATTAATCATATTGATAACTGTCGTGTGTGTTCCTTCGAGTGTCGTTTAAAGAATCCTCAAGCTATAATTAATTGCTTTGACCCTTCGAACCGTAACGTTGACATGAACAGGGGCTGATTCAAGTTATTTTTGATAGGTGGGAGGGGATGGGGCGTCCAAACTTTGACTAAGTTGACTGGTAATAAGCGATCCTGTCGATGCGAGAATTTCAGCGTCAATCAAGTAGTAAAAACACACAAAAAAGATCGGTTAGGGACGGGAGGGGGCATCCGGACCCCACGACCCTCCCCCTGGATCCGCCACTGATGTACATTTTAATTTTACAGTGCCGTGTCGAGTTAGAATACGATTTTACGCTTTGTTTAATTGGAGACCTTTCCACATAATTCCATCAACGCCTAAATTTTATCGATATTTTATGGAGAAATTAACTCCCCCAACCATCACAGTCTGAAGGGTTTACGTATTTTTTAAATACAAAGCCAATTTCCTATTCAAAACGCCAAAAGCCGCTATCTTATTTGATCGTGGTGCCATTAACCCAGTCATCAACTTGAAATTCAATGGGGCCGGACACACTGACTAAATAGCGCTATAGTTCTAACGGAACATGTTTTCATGCTGACAGCGAAGGCTTTCGTTAGACAAAGGCAGTCTTGCGTTAAAAGTTCAAAATCCACACAAAGCACTTTTTGTGCAAAGGGGCGTTTATTTCGGCGCTCGGTTGTCTCAAATTGACCTGCACGCTTCGGAGCCTTTTTCATTGTTCAAGTCCCAGATATATATGATAAACGGACACAAAGGTTAATTTTTCATTGTTCAAGTCCCAGATATATATGATAAGCGGACACAAAGGTTATCTTGAAACCATTACTTATCCTCGAGATTGACGTTTTGGTTCAGTGGCAAAAATCAATGTCATCTTACTACTAAAAGTAGACGAATCAAAAAGGCAATGAAAAACTTTGACAACGCCTCTTAAGCACAATGCACTGTTATTTGTAGATTTGCGAGGATTTGTCGTATTTAGCTAAGCTCCTTTGTCTTGGAACTAATCCGTTGAGTCATCTTACAATATCGTGTCCACAATTTGCATTGCAAAAATATTGCTTAACTCATCCACAGTTACAAATTAAAACAATTTGTCATTGTTATACAGACTTGAAGTTAACCCAAAGTGGTAGCGCTGTCATGACACAGTGCTGTAGTTTCGTTTTTGTTGTCTCGGCAAAACACTTTAAACCACCTCCGAGGTATATCGTGGAAGGTGTGGCAAGATACAAACTTCTAAAAGCTGCATTTATTTACGTGACTGTATTTGCATAACATCATAACAGCTAAACCGCGCGTTTTCACTCACATGATCAAAACAAATTAATCGAAAACCATTAAGTCAACAGAGGCAAGAAACTACGATATTATAGAAGATAAATAAAGAATACACTTCTCCAAGTTTCAGGCGTGTGCGTTATTCCAAGCCTCGGATATTTACAGAGCCCAGTATGGAGCCGCCATTTTAATGAACTTCGGTGGAACACCAATATGGCGGCCGGAAATGGTGTGAACATCTACAATTTACTTTGGTTATAAAGCCGACTGATTACCTGTACTGAACAAACAAATATGTACATAAACACTTTTCCCAATGCTGGCTAAAACTCGCGAGATAAGTATGTGTTTTTCGACAAACATGACCCCCATACTCTGACATTCAAAATGCGTTGGTTTCCAAACGAAGGACGCTGTTGAGCTGAAAAGTTGTACACATCTAGCACCTCTTATGCCTGATGAGTACAAAAAGTTAGGTGACTCTTTGGTGTTTTGGATTTTAGAATTTTATGACGTCCCGTGAAAACGCTCTATTAAAAAAAAGGTAGAGAAACTAATCGAAATCCTTTTAGGTTCCTTGCGAAGGAGAGGGCGGTCTGAGGGGGTGAGGGCTCGCGAACCTAACCAGGGGGCGGACAGGGAATTTTGCGCTTTGTTGAAAGTACAAGAAATTCAAATCGTACAAGTACAAGCAGGTCAAATGAACTCGAAGACCGACCACCACAGACGTCTGCTAACATAAATTGCAAAATTGTTTATTATATCAAACGTAGAAAATACAATTAAATGAACTAACTGTTGTTTTTGATCATTTGTCACCACAGTAGAGTTGGGCAGTCAAAGTAGATATTTCCCTGTTGTGCACCAACTCTGTGGTAAATAACTATTTCAAAACTAGTCGGATAAGTCATAATACAGAAAGTGGCGAAAGTCCATTTTCTCCTTACAACACCAATAGAAACTTTGTAACGCAGGCTGCAAGAATACATTGCCGGAATTTTCTGCTGGTAAAAAATTCAGTTCTCACTTATAGGTCTTGTTACAAACGTTCGTTGAGCCGTAAGGAGAATTTGAACGTTGAGATAGGTACCGTTAGAGATAAAAGTTTGCTCTCATTTGCTGGTGTCAGATTCAGTTTATCAAAGCGTTGAGTTTCCCACCGCGCGCTTGAAAGACTGATGACGGGTCAAGACAAGCTTCTTAAAACGTTTTGGACCATAGCAGTCTTAGCGTCCTTCCTTTGGCTAGGACTCGAGACATTCCTTCAGCCTTCTCTCTGTAAACTGTTTGTATAAAAAAACCTTTTATAGCAGTAGATATATCTAGCAACCTTTGTGGCATTTCAGGTGTGGGTATTATATCAGGAGGTGGATGTGTGTACGGGAATTGTTGTAAGCAGAAAAATGAAAATAATAAGAAAATAAAATCAAGGCAAAAATTGTTAGATGTTAAAGGATACACTAACGTTGAGGGACCAACAAACTGCAATGCAGCCACGTCAACCACAAGGTAGTGCAAACAGTAACTATAACAATAATAATATAAAGGAGAGGTTAGCATGGAGTGGTTAGTATAGAAAGGGGAAGGTAAAAATTAGGAATTAAAGTTAGTGAGTAAAGTTGGTGGGAGGGAAAAAGAAAAAATTTTTTTTGAACGTTTGAAACCCAAAATTTTACCCAAAGGGCATCCATCTTAAAACATAAAAATTAAGTAACAATAAAGAGACTCAAAAATATAAGTAAAAATGGTTTAATGTAATGAAAACGGTTTTCTTTTCCCCCCAGTTACTGAATACCCTCTTGTCACTGAAAAGAAAAGAAAATAAAACTTATATATCTTTCGTTCTAAAAAAGAGATGATCTATATGAATCAAAATTTACAGATTATCGGTATTCCTGCTTTCAAAAAGATAGGATCTATAAGATTCAGAATTTATAAATTATTGGTATTTCTGAATTCTCCATTGAAAAATAGCCAAGTGGTATGATGGATATCAGAATAGAACCAATTAATAGCGTTAGAGTCCAAGTTGCTATTAATAAAGTTTATTTGTCTTGCTCTTTTGATTCCTTTTTGTAGTGTGGTCCAGTGTTGAGATGTAAGAATCCATTCTGTTATCAGGTGCTTTGAACAGCCGTTACCCAGGAAAAACAGCATCAGCTTAAATGTGTCGGTATCTCCAATAGGTTTCTTCCAAAATATGTGTTGGATGTCTTGTGGCCAGGTGGACAATTGGTAAAACGCATCTCCATTTATTAGAGTAAGTAAATTTCTTCTTTTTTGGATTAATCTTGTTCTTGGTAGATCTCGTATAGATGTGTTGAAAATGTCAGTAGCGGAAAAGTGGTCCATAACCACATGGAACTGTGTTAAGTAAAATTTTTTTGGTTATAGAATTTACAAGTGAGGAAAACAAAATTTTTAGTAAAAGAAAATTAAGCAGTATGAAACTGATTAGAAAGGGATATAGTAAAAAGAAATCTGTATACTGTGTACAAAAAGTGAAGCATGATAAAGTTGAAAATTCATCTTAAAAATTTAGATCCTAAGTTGATGGTTAAAAAACTGTTGACCTAGAAAAGGTTTCATAATAATTGAGTTGTGAAATATTATTCTTTTATGGAGTTGTGAAATTGTTTTTTGAGTCTTAAAATTATTTCCTTCATAAGTAATAACTCTCTTTTCTAATTTATTCAATTGTTTTCTGCATTCAAATTAAATGCTAAAGATAATTTGTTTTGAATTTGTTTTAGTCATGTCTAGATGAATTCTAGGCTGAAAAAATGGAAATTGTTTGAATAAAAAAACCTTTTATAGCAGTAGATATATCTAGCAACCTTTGTGGCATTTCAGGTGTAAAAGTATGGGATCACCTAATAAAAGGGTTCCCAAACCTCCACAAAATAATCAGCTGATAATTGAGCATAATTATTTTTCGCGGGACTTGACCACACAGAAGGCACCGTACCCAGGCAGAACGCAGTGCAGGGCCCTGATTAATCATATTGATAACTGTCGTGTGTGTTCCTTCGAGTGTCGTTTAAAGAATCCTCAAGCTATAATTAATTGCTTCAACCCTTCGAACCGTAACGTTGACATGAACAGGGGCTGCTTCAAGTTATTTTTGATAGGGGGGAGGGGATGGGGCGTCCAAACTTTGACTAAGTTGAGTGATAATAAACGATCTTGTCGATGCGAGAATTTCAGCGTCAATCAAGTAGTAAAAACACACAAAAAAGATCGGTTAGGGACGGGAGGGGGCATCCGGACCCCACGACCCTCCCCCTGGATCCGCCACTGATGTAAATTTCTACTGTCCATATGATTTTAATTTTACAGAGCCGTGTCGAGTTAGAATACGATTTTACGCTTTGTTTAATTGGAGACCTTTCCACATAATTCCATCAACGCCTAAATTTTATCGATATTTTATGGAGAAATTAACTCCCCCAACCATCACAGTCTGAAGGGTTTACGTATTTTTTAAATACAAAGCCAATTTCCTATTCAAAACGCCAAAAGCCGCTATCTTATTTGATCGTGGTGCCATTAACCCAGTCATCAACTTGAAATTCAATGGGGCCGGACACACTGACTAAATAGCGCTATAGTTCCAACGGAACATGTTTTCATGCTGACAGCGAAGGCTTTCGTTAGACAAAGGCAGTCTCGCGTTAAAAGTTCAAAATCCACACAAAGCACTTTTTGTGCAAAGGGGCGTTTATTTCGGCGCTCGGCTGTCTCAAATTGACCTGCACACTTCGGAGCCTTTTTCATTGTTCAAGTCCCAGATATATATGATAAACGGACACAAAGGTTATCTTGAAACCATTACTTATCCTCGAGATTGACGTTTTGGTTCAGTGGACAAAATCAATGTCATCTTACTACTAAAAGTAGACGAATCAAAAAGGCAATGCAAAACTTTGACAACGCCTTTTAAGCACAATGCACTGTTATTTGTAGATTTGCGAGGATTTGTCGTATTTAGCGAAGCTCCTTTGTCTTGGAACTAATCCGTTGAGTCATCTTACAATATCGTGTCCACAATTTACATTGCAAAAATATTGCTTAACTCATCCACAGTTACAAATTAAAACAATTTGTCATTGTTATACAGACTTGAAGTTAACCCAAAGTGGTAGCGCTGTCATGGCATAGTGTTGTAGTTTCGTTTTTGTTGTCTCGGCAAAACACTTTAAACCACCTCCGAGGTATATCGTGGAAGGTGTGGCAAGATACAAACTTCTAAAAGCTGCATTTATTTACGTGACTGTATTTGCATAACATCATAACAGCTGAACCGCGCGTTTTCACTCACATGATCAAAACAAATTAATCGAAAACCATTAAGTGGACAGAGTCAAGAAACTACGATATTATAGAAGATAAATAAAGAATACACTTCTCCAAGTTTCAGGCGTGTGCGTTATTCCAAACCTCGGATATTGGTCGAAATGTTTCGCACAAATTTACAGAGCCCAGTATGGAGCCGCCATATAAATGAACCTCAGTGGAACACCAATATGGCGGCCGGAAATGGTGTGAACATCTACAATTTCCTTTGGTTATAAAGGCGACTGATTACCTGTACTGAACAAACAAATATGTACATAAACACTTTTCCCAACACTGGCTAAAACTCGCGAGATAAGTATGTGTTTTTCGACAAACATGATCGTAACCCCCATACTCTGATATTCAAAATGCGTTGGTTTCCAAACGAGCTGAAAAGTTGTACACATGCATCTAGCACCTCTTATGCCTGATGAGTACAAAAAGTTAGGTGACTCTTTGGTGTTTTGGATTTTAGAATTGTATGACCTCCCGTGAAAACGCTCTATTAAAAAAAAGGTAGAGAAACTAATCGAAATCCTTTTAGGTTCCTTGCGAAGGAGAGGGCGGTCTGAGGGGGTGAGGGCTCGCGAACCTAACCAGGGGGCGGACAGGGAATTTTACGCTTTGTTGAAAGTACAAGAAATTCAAATCGTACAAGTACAAGCAGGTCAAATGAACTCGAAGACCGACCACCACAGACGTCTGCTAACATAAATTGCAAAATTGTTTATTATATCAAACGTAGAAAATACAATTAAATGAACTAACTGTTGTTTTTGATCATTTGTCACCACAGTAGAGTTGGGCAGTCAAAGTAGATATTTCCCTGTTGTGCACCAACTCTGTGGTAAATAACTATTTCAAAACTAGTCGGATAAGTCATAATACAGAAAGTGGCGAAAGTCAATTTTCTCCTTACAACACCAATAGAAACTTTGTAACGCAGGCTGCAAGAATACACTGCCGGAATTTTCTGCTGGTAAAAAATTCAGTTCTCACTTATAGGTCTTGTTACAAACGTTCGTTGAGCCGTAAGGAGAATTTGAACGTTGAGATAGGTACCGTTAGAGATAAAAGTTTGCTCTCATTTGCTGGTGTCAGATTCAGTTTATCAAAGCGTTGAGTTCCCCACCGCGCGCTTGAAAGACTGATGACGCGTCAAGACAACCTTCTTAAAACGTTTTGAACCATAGTAGTCTTAGCGTCCTTCCTTTGGCTAGGACTCGAGACATTCCTTCAGCCTTCTCTCTGTAAACTGGTCGGACCGTCTGTACGACAAAAAGATAAAGAGCTTATCAGAATCAAAAGGAGGAGTCCCAGGGGATTACTCGAAGTTGTACCTCGGGGGTGGGGGGGGGGGGGTCCGACGTATTTTTTTGGGTTGAAAATTTACACGCTCGGTATTTTGGGGGGTCAAGAGATCAGTCACGTATTTTTTTAGGTCTTCGTATTTTTTTGGGTCTTATCTCCGAGCGAACTTTTCGTTTCGAGTTTTCGTCGCGATCAGTAGATCAGAACAATATTCATTCAAACCGTTTTTGTATTTTTTTGGGTTGAAAATTTTGATGCCAGGTATTTTTTTGGGTCTAAAATTTCAGGCTTATATATTTTTTTGGGTTTGCAATATGAAGCTCCGTCGGACCCTCTCCCTCCCCCCCCCCCCGTCATGCATACTTCGAAAACCCCCCTCCGGGGCCAATCTTAAAGCCTTGCTTTGACTAGAGATGCCCTGGGTGCCAGAGGTTTTTTTGTTGGGCGAAGCCACTGTCATAGCGGCCTCTACCGCACCCTGTTTACGAGGAAAAATACTGAATCCTACCTTTGCGATCTGAGGGTCTGATTGAAGCAGCTCATGCTTTCTTGAAGGGAACTCAACGAAACGTCGATTTCCGGGATGTTCAATCCTTCAAGGAACTTTGGCGACTTCTAAACGGAAAAATAAATAAATAAATAAATAAATAAATAAATAAGGAACGGTTAAGCCACGCTATCACTGAAAGATTGATGCACCACAAATATGCATATGATAATGAAACATGTCGCAGCGACAAAATCATGTGTTGTACACACGTTGGGGAAATGTAGCCGGGACGTGTAGCGGGAAAATGAAACAGCGATATAATCACAATACTTACGTGTACACACATGAAAATGTAGCGTCGACACGACCCGGAAACGTCCCCTCGTGTGTCCTGATAATTTTAAATGTGATTTCCGGTCCGTACTGCGCAATCTCCGACTGCAACGTTTATGGGTATCTCACGAAGGACTGTTTATTATGCTAAATGAAAATTACGGGAAAACTTACTTTTTTTCTTCATTAGGACCATCAATTATCTTTGTAAAACAATAATATAGAGTAGGCGAACGTCAAGAGTATTCCAAACTAACGTTTCATCTCATTGCGAGCACTCCTAAACGAAACCATTGGTAATGGCGGACTAAAACGACTTCACGTACGCAGTTACTGAAGTCCAACGTATCAACGAATAGGCCATTTCCGAGTTCCTTTTTCCCTTAGTTGCGAAACGAGTCTAAGTGCAAAACTATCCTTATGGAAATAAGCTTGTTTTGCATGAGAATGAAGATGTAGGTAAAACACATTTTCATATGAATGGTTTCGCACTTAGACTCGTTTTGACACTGAGGCTAAAGAGAACTCGGAAATGGCCTATTCAAAACAGAAAGGGAAACAAATCCCGAGACTGCGCAGTACTGACTGGAAATCAGCTTGTGTTCGCTTCCGTCCCGGTGTCAAATGTGGGCTTTCCATTCCTGGTTCTCCGGTTTTCCTCCCTCCCCAAAAACCAGAAAAACCAGCATTTCTAAAACCCAGTTCGATCTGGACAGTGATGAGGATTCCTCTCAAAATTTGCCTTGCCCAAATTTTTTCTTGCTGCCCAAAAAATCTGAGTTTCGCCCATTTTTTGGGGCGGGGAGGGACTGCAGCCCCCCCCCCCCCCCCCTCTCATACGCCTATGACGATGGTAATCATAATGAGGATGATGAATGATGAAGATGAAACTGACAAGCTTGTTGTACCTTGCTTTCGCCCAGGCTCTGTGCCTTTCTTTTCCTCCATGTACTCTGCCCCAGTTCCCTGGGACTGTCTCCGTCTCCGAGTACGCTTTTCAGCAATTCTTCAAATCTGAATGGAACAAAAATGGAGTCAACACACAGGCGATAAACCAGAAAAAAATGAATGAAGCACGTGCATAGCAAGTGAACAGGAGGAGGGATGCCAGCGTGGTCGAATGGTTTATGCAGCGTTGCACTTGAAATCCTCAAGTCCTGTTCTGACCACTAGCTGGTGTTGTTCTCGGAAGTCCCGAGTTCAACTTCTCGGCTACGCTTGTAAATATAATTTGGTTTTATCAACTGAGTTGATAATGTCAATTGGCCACCGTAAAGAGATTCAAGAGCTGACGTTTCGAGCGTTAGCCCTTCGTCGGAGCGAATCAAGGAATTGTGGGTCATGTGTTTTTATCTACAGAAAGATGGAGCTTCGCTACTGGCTGGTGCCTGGAACCACCGACGCAGCACCACAGTTTCTTTAGAAACTTACCCCCTTTACCCTTGTAAATAGCCAATTGGTATACTTCCTGCCAGTTGTCAACCAAATAGAACAACGGAGCACGGATTATTTATTTTCCTCAAACCGAAAATGTGGTAATTGGGAGACCAACGTACCGTTTAGACTCCTTTTTCGCCTCTTCCACTGCAGCCTTTAACCTGACACTTGTTGCTTGCATCGCAAAATCTGAAGATGGGCTGGGAGGGTCGACATCCACAGATTGCGTGACCGGAATCCGCGTGACTAGAGGTTGCGTGTCTAAATGTGGTGCGACTGACGTCGTCGAAACATGCGATGGCGTGCCTAGTAAAGTCGCCTGCTGTAATAGTGTAGTGATAATATGAGACGAACCTGCAATAATAAAACCTCTAGTTGTCAAAGGTTGGAAAGGAAAAAAATACCTAATACATATTGAAAATGTGTAGTGCGGACTTTTCTGATCACAAACAGAAGATATTTATGATGTTGACAAATTGTCCCAACTTATAATAAGAGCAGTATGGAGGGCAGGTAAGGAGAATTTGTATGTTGACAAAAATGTATTGACTTCCATCAGTGCGTTAAGAACAAATTTTCACAAATACAATTGTAGTGGACTGCCAGATTATGTTTCTCGAAAGTTATAAATGCAAACCCTCGATCGCGTCTCGGGTGTACGTAATTGTCTCAAATTCTCCCAACGCCTCTCGTGTTTAGATGAAAAAAGTCCTCCATTTTTTTGTATTTTTTTTTTCCAAAATACACAAGAATCTTAAACGTCATGGCCGCGTTTACAAACTCTCAAAATGTATATAATGCACGAAGGACAAGATAATCAGATCCACTTTCAACAGTTATATCCAGATAAATGTATTCCATTGAGGTTCGTTACTCATTTACCACTCATGCCTACAAAAATTACAGAGAGAAGTTAGACACTAATTTAGCATCTTTACAACGTAAAGATGGCGTGGCAAAATAGACCTCTACCGTCACGCGCACATTATCGACTGAACTGCATGCAGAGATTCGTCATGGATCCTATGACTACCGATTGCAAAAATACGCGCGGGAATAAATCTCACAAGTTAAAACAGAATGACACAAAAGTATTTTTTCAAAATACCTGTAATTTCATCAAGTTGTTGCTCTATGTCTACAAATGACTCGTGTAGCTTAGCATCTTTGGTTTTCTTCGGTTTTGATGATCGCACACTGTCAATATGAATAATACAACAGCAGTGAAATATATGGGATTTCCTCGGTGTAAAAACCTGTGACTTTTATCTTTGTTTTTGAGCTATTGTTTTTCTGTTCTATATTGTTTTGAGTTCTTTGTTGTCTTGTTCGTTCTTTGTTTTACGTCACTCGTGAGTTTCACAGGTTTTTACACCGAGGATAAGCCAAATTTATGGGTACTGCATCCATCATGGGAGATGAGTCACGTACTCGTTTCGTAACTAATACGCACAAGAAAAAGAAACGGTGTGCTGGACCCAGTATCGAACATGGAAGCTAATGGCAGGCGCACTGAACTATGTATGGACTAGATCGTCTCGACCAAGACATGACGCTGCGACATGTCCCTTCGACCTCTTTGCGTGTCAGCAACAGTTGAAGAAAACTCTTCCCCAACCCCATCGTTTGTTCTTGTTGGATCTGTTCGTTTTTTTTTTATAGAAAGGGCGGTGATGCATGGCGTCACCGGGTGACTATAGCATACTCGCGCCCTAGCGTCTTTCCAGTCGATTTGATTGATTCAAAAATTCTGTGGCGGAGAGTCTCATGGAAGATGAGGACGTGCGTGAATGCGTAGAAGCGTTGCTTGTTAAGTCTGACGTCTGAACTACAAACACGTCTGTTTTAAAATTTTATCTTGAATTTGATTGGTCTACAGATTCAATGGCGGGAAAACAAAGATCTTTAGGTAAACCAGCACGAAAACGCATACCAGGTGTAACGTTTGAACCAAAAGCACGCCAGTTCAGAAATGTTAATTACCTATTTTCAATTTTAGCCTTGGCTGCTTCCTCTTTCGACATATTCGCCGACTGTCTCCAAAGCGGTGGTTGAGCAAACGTATTCAGCTCTTCTTCCAAGAAGTAAACGTCTTGTTCCGCTAGGTCTGGGTCCGAATGCAGAGGCATTAGACGGAAGTTGACACATGCATCCAACACGAGTGGCCAAGGAACTTGGGATGCGGGGAGTCCCGGGCTAGCCGAGAGGAAATTGATCTCTTCCAAGACTCTCTTGGAGCGAGCAAGAATCCACTTCACCCTGTAATGAGTTCAAATAGACAAGAAACTTAAGACCAATGTCCATTTAATCTGGCAGATTTGTACAATGCGACGAAAGGAACTTGAATACGAAGGATAAATGCAAGACCGAGTAAATGCATTATGGCTGTAATGCAGATAACGAATGCAAGAAAATGTTGGTGTAATCTTGTAATAATATGATGTGAAGTCCCTCTTCACTAATGTTCCTCTTCAACGGACATTGAATATCGAATCTACAACAAGAGGCTTGTCAAAACAAAGCTCAAGAAAGCTACGCTTCGCAAACTAGTTCGCGGCACGTGTACCAAAACCGTCTTCTCATGCAAAATCAAGCTGTACGAACAAACCAATGGTGTCAGCATGGGTGGCTCATCGATCAGGGTTTGATAAGGTTCTATTGCAGATACCAAGTGGATGACACACTCCTTCTCATCAAACGCAACACAATCAACGCTACACTGAAACACTTTCACTAGTTTGACCGAAATATCCGTTTTACCTATGATTTACAGCACGACGCGCCTTAGTGTGGCCACCAAACAAACTTTTTTGACAAGTTAGCCAATCCGAGAGGGCGAATTTGTTTGAGTTGTCCCGCCTCCTTGTTAAAAGAGCAACAGGTTTCGTGACAACAGCTTTGAACATTGCAATGCGGCAAATTCGCGCTCTCTGATTGGCTAATTATAACTTGTCAAAAAAGTTTGTTGGGTGGCCACACTAAGGCGCGTTGGGCTATAATCCAGAATACCATTCCTCACTTTTTTGACTTCAACATCGCTGTTTTTTCCAAAACGCATTGCGCATTCATAAATTCGTCCCTTTTCTATGAACGCATAAAATAGGGCTCCAGAAACAAACATTACCCCCCACAACGAGCAGAATTCTACAATCGTATAGGGCGCTCTCAATATTGAAAGTTCATGGCACGATTAACCCGGCCAATGAATTTCAGCCCGATGTATTGAATTATGTTTGTCCGACGTGGGTTTAAATCTCAAAATTTTACAAAGAATGTATGACCTCATTAGCGCTTTGGCCACCCATGAATTTTGGAGTTTTTGGAAGACAATTTCTCCTTGACTATTACACGCAAAGAGCTAAAAATTTCACCATATACTAAATTTCACTAGCTCTTTCACTGTTTGGAGTCCATTCATATCTAACATGTTGCCTTCTGTACGCCGAGCCGTATGCTAATAAGAAAAAGGTAAACAATGACGTCAGCATGAATCCCCCTATTGAAACTTAAATCTTGGACAAGAAATAATCTTTGTTTTCACGCTGTAGTGGAGGGCACGCTTAAACAACGGGAAATAATCAGTCTTTTCACTCCGTAGTTGGAATATTTAGACATTTTTTTGGGAATTTCCGGAAATATATTTAGGCGATTTTACGTGATATTTGTGTCAAGGCCGAGAACTATGCCTCTATTTACCCGCAAACACAGACACTCCTTCGTTCTCACCTTAATTATAACCTTTCTTGCCCATCACGTCTCTCAACACAACAAACGCAACGGCAGAATTTCCTAGTCACAAGTACAAAATCCGATTCTTGCAGCTCTGACACATCCTTGAATTGTTTAGATCCAAACTCCCAGTTTCATTATCACAATATACTCGAAATCCTTCAACCAAACACCACAAATAATACCTTTCTCACTAGAAAATCCACACACCCGGAAAATTACAGTTCTGTTACAACTCCTAATTGCCATTCCATACTTTCTATGGTAACCGGCCATTCCTGATTTTCCTTTCAGCACATCGCACGGCCAGGGGCATGGGTCAACCATTCAAATCGACAATCAAAGTGAAACCAAACATGGGCGAGCTACAGCAAATGGTTGAGTTGCTGCTTTCTACATTTCCCGTTTACAGGGAATATGCAAGGTCTGAAAGACTGGGACAAGAATTTATTGCCAAGTTTCATTCCCGTGAGGAAGGGCCCAGATTCCTGGTTACTGGCAGCTTCAGGGAAGGTTATCCAGATACATTATTCAGTGATGTTGACACGATAATACTCCTAAATCCGGCTGCGGAAAAGCTGAGCGTTGATTGTCAAAAGAAAATTGTTCATCCTGTCGATGAAGCTCCGGCTCACGTGAAGCTTATCATTCCACAACCCTACAAAGAGGAATTCAAAAAGAATTACTTCGACATCTCAACTTTCCTTGATCTCGTCGATGAAACGAAAGAAGAAGGCTGTTTTGTTTCGGCCGAGAAAACAAGACGACTAAACAGGAGAGATTTTCTTCCCGATTGTGTTGATGAGCATAAAAAACCAAGTACACCGTGGACAGAGAGAGACGCGGCAGAAGGGGCTGACTTGTGTCCTGCATACACCTTCCGAACGAAAAACCCTGCCTTGGCGATACAGGAAGCCGTTAAATCAGATCGCGTGCCAGCTATTGAGTGCATGGGGTGGCCACACTCCGCCCGTGAGTGGATTTCAAGAAAGCCTAGGTATTGGCCGAAGGCCGAGACAGTCGAAAAAATCTCGACCAGTGGCTTTTTGATTGTACCAAAGCCAACAGATATTTCTGGGGACGCCAGAAGAGAGTGGCGATTGTCTTTCTCTATACCGGAAGCGATTTTGTTTGACACTTTCGATGAGTGTCACGCGATGGTTTACTACATGTTGCGATCGTTGTATGTCCGTTTCCTGAAAAAAAAGCTTCACGGAACCTTAACCTCGTATCATTTGAAAACCGTTATGTTTTGGATGCTTGAAGAAACAGAGTCGAGTAGTTGGTCCCGTGCGACAATCCTAAACAATTTCTTATGCGCTCTGAAAAAACTTTATCAGTTCACCAAAGATGGTTGCCTTCCTCATTATTTTATTCCAAGTCATAATTTGTTCTACAAGACCTCAGTGCAAGCTCTTGAACTAGCCACTACAGAAATTATGTTTGCCTTAAGCCACCCTTTAGAAGCTTTTGATCAAGTGGTGACACCAGGAGTTGTGGGTCTTATGCCCCGCCTTGGATTGTTTTCTTTGGACATGACAACGAAAAATAACATGAAGATTTTGTGCTTGCCGGAATCTTTGGCTTACAGCGTCTTTACCCGCAGTGAGCCTCGTGAATTTGTGCGAAAACTAGCACTCGAGAGTTTCTCGCAGACGTTGAACGACACAATAATTTTTGTCAAGTCGTTCCCAGAGGATGTCTTCTTGATTAACCTGTACCTACACGCTATTCTTTTTGGGTACGCGCTCGCATCTGCGATGGAAAACAGTGCCGCCACATATGACGCTACAAAATTGGTTGTGGGACAAGATTTTCTGGAAATGGATACCGGGCATGTTAACCAATCCTTGTTAGTGTGGGTTAAGATTGTGAAAATCGCCGTCGATGAGCTGATCGCGCGTGGACCCCACGACAAGTTGCTTCCTTTTATGAAGCATTTCCACAAATTTTCTAAAGAATCGGCCGAGAAACTTAACACAGGGGATCTGACAGAACGAGACAAAGAATCTCTAGGAACCTTTCGAACTGTTTGTGCTACAGTTGCCGGGTTTTTAGCCACTGTGAAGTTTAGCGCACTAGACATTGCGTATTCACAGCTTTATGAATTGCTTTGTGAAGTTTTACCACCCAATCCAACAGCTGAAACATCAAGCAGTGTTGATGTGTCTCCTGTGCTGTTTATGCTAGGTGGCACAACTTGCAAGATGACAAACTGTCTCTTAAGCCAATAACTATTTTCTTTGAGCACGCCAAAGGCGGAGCATTAGATCCAACTGGCCCTCGTTCCCAGCTTCTCGCAGTTTTAAAGGGTACGCGGTTTCAAGAGATCACTAGGGCTGATGCCATTCTCGTCACCACGTCAGAATAAAAGTTTAGTCCACAAAACTATCTTTCTTTACGAGCACCAAAGACAAAACGGCGCCATTGAGGAAATCAAATGTTGTATATCAGTTCACCTGCCCTGGTTGCAATTCTGCGAACATTGGCAAAACGAACGGAACTCTGTTTGTCCGTACACGAAAACACGCACTCACGGACAAAGCGCCATCTGTAATAACATGTCGCCGAGGCTTAGGGGAATAAAACAAAAGATTTTGCATCGAGGCTTAGGGATGACTATATAATTCTTTTGTTTTATACCCCAAGCTTCGGCGTCATGTTAGAATTTTAATATATCGCAATTGGTCTATTGTGATCAGATCGCACACATACAAGGTTTATACAATCTACCTGAGACCTTTATCAATACGAACATTCCACCTAGTATTATAACGAACAAGGAATTCTTCGCTCAAACCGTGCATGGTAACACAAAGATAATAGACAACGATGACAATTGGAATTTACTGTTATATACAGAAACTTACCATATCAAGCGTTCAGTACCACATGAAAAATGGCTTGAAAGCCAGCACTTTGCCTATTCTCATGACAGTGTTCTCTTTGACTGGTATTTTCACGTGCATATTTATGCTAATGTACCATCCTTTAGTATTTCAAATTCTGCTACTTGTATGCTAACTCAGTCTGAAGATGATATAGAATTATATAGAAATATTACAAGATTACACCAACGACTCCTTGCATTTGTTGTCTGCATTACAGCCACAATGCACTTACTCGGTCTTGGACACCATTCGATGGTTCGCTCATTCTTGTCCCCATAGCCCTTTTCGTTTCTCTTAGCCAGCGGGGCCTTGGCAAGAAAAACGAAGGGCTCTGCAGACATACGATTTCTAGTCCGAGATTCTAGGACTTCCGGACTTAATGTATATAGCATTGATGTTTCTACATGGTGTGTGTTGTAATATGGCGGCCGGCGAACATTTTGACTTCCGTTTAAGATTTCTTTGTTCTCAACAGCCAATAAAAAATTCTATTTTTTTCAAATAGTATGTACTCAGAGCCCTTCGCTTTTCGTGCCAAGACCCTGCCAGCTAAGAGAAACGAAAAGGGCAATGGGGACGAGAATGTGGTTCGCTATCACTCGTGTCCTCATTCTCGTCCCCAGAGCCGCTCGTCCCTCTTAGCCGGCTGGGTCTGTGCACTAGGAACAAGTGACTGGGGACACATGATGGGACATCATGGGAGTCCAATCACATCACAATCCCTTCGTCGTTAGCACGTTTAAAACGGCGGATGTGATTGGACTCCCATTGTTAGATTTCAGGCAATCAAATCATGTGTTCCCGGAGCCACTTGTTCCTCGTGCACAGGCCCAGCCGGCTAAGAGGGACAAGTGGCTCTGGGGACGACAATATCCTTCACAGCTTTTTATGGGATAAATACATCAGCAACTACAGAACAAATTTGGGGGAGACCGAAAAAAAAACTGAGCAACAGTTTACAGCAGAATAATTTTTGGACCATTTGCAAAGGATTTTAAAAGGGGGAGGGATTAAGGCGGGATTCTTCCTGAAAGCCGTTTTCCCGTCATTTAAAGTGGCTTTAAGGTTACTATGCACCTTGGGACCGGCCATTTTCGCGAAATTTGGATTTTTATGCTAATCAATAGGTCTAAGCGTGATCTTTCATCTAAAAAAAAAAATCAAAAAAATATTTTTTTAGCGGCGGAGAAAATGCGATTTTTCGTTTGGGGCGGCGTTTGTTTACGAATTGAGGGTTTTGTCTTTTCGCTATTTTCTCGAGTTGAATTTTTCGCTAGATAGGGTGACTTTCAAAAGCTGCAACTCAAGTGCAATTTGTTCAATTGCCGCCAAATTTGGAGAAAAGTTAGTTTAATATATAAACAACAAAAACGTGTCTGCGTATTTTTAATTTCCCAAAACTTTTTTGTTGAGAGCCATTTTTGTACGATAACTTCGATTAATTTTTGCTCTGTTTTGAAAAGGCGCTGTAACTTTTTAATGCAAACGAATTTGACAAAACGCAGACACGGTTTTTTAGGTCTTGGGGTCCGAAAACCGGAAAACAAACCAATTAAGCAAAATATTAAATTCGCTTTGAGTTGAAGCTGTCAGAAGCCGAATCACGCGCTTGCGTTCAGACTTCGCGGAAAAATCGACATTTCAGAATATTACAAAATGGATAGGATATTTAAAAAGCCAGCTCTATAAGCTTTAATTTGATATAGGGTTTTAGATATCTGCGATGTAACCCGCGCGCGCTACATCGCTTCGACGCGAAACACCCCTGAAGGTGCATAGTAACCTTAAAGCACATCTCGTTTGCGTTTCAAGGAATGCCAAAACCCTTCATTCGTCTCACCAATGAATGTTTTGTGATGTTTTGCAAATTTTTGCATGATTCTTGGGTATATTTGGGAGTAGGGAGTTTTTCTTGAAGGAGGAGGAAAATCTGGAGAAATATGAAATAGTGAAGATTTAATGGAGTTTAAAAATTAGAATTTGAAGTTAAAAATTAGAATATGCACACCCAAACAGTCCCCCTACCAAGCTGGTTGCTCTTGGGGGGGGGGGGGGGGGGGGGGGGGTGTCAACTGTCTATGGGTGTTTGAAAACTAATTTTCTTCCTTTTATACCGACTTTAAACCTCTTAAAATTTCATTCAAATCCAGGTAGACACCCACCCCACTCTCTCCTTAAGATTCTGTAGGTGAGTGTCTGGGACAAGAAACAGACAGGAGCTTGTCGTCGTGTAATAATACATTCTTGTCCCCAGCGCCGCTTGTCCCTCTTAGCCGGCTGGGCCTGTGCACGAAGAACAAGTGACTCTGACGACAAGCGATTTGATTGGCTAAAATATAACAACGGGAGTCCAATCAAATCAGTGTAAGTGACTGCCTTTGTTAGATACTAACCAATCAAATCACGTCTCCTCATTCTCATCCCCATAGCCCTTTTAGTTTCTCTTGGGCGACAGGGCCTTGGCACGAGAATTCTAGGACTTCCGGACCTCATGTATATAGCATTGATGTATCTACATGTTGTCTGCTGTAATAAGGCGGACGGCGAACACTTTGACTTCCGCTTAAGATTTCTTTGTTCTGAACTGCCAATAAAATCCCCCAAAGCCCTTCGTTTTTCGTGCCATGGCCCTGCCGGCTACGAGAAACGAAAAGGGCTATGGGGACGAGAATTAACTTGTTCCTCTTTCACAGGCCCAGTAGTAGCGATGGAGAAGCGGCTCTGAGGACGAGAATGAATGTGATACAGGCAGTAGGTAGGGAAGGCATAAATAATATGCATCAAAATCCAGATTAAATAACCGCTTTACCTGTTTAACAGGCTGGTCGCGTTTGGTGATAAACTTCGAGCGTACCCCAAGCACAATTCACTTTCAGATTCCCAGGTGCCTAAAATAAGTAGACAATATAATTCTGAAGACTACGATACTGAGAAACGCTTGACTAACAGCAAAATAATTAATCACTTATGGAAAAAATCCTGAATATAAGTTTGACAACAAAACGTTTTTTTTTTTGTCGTCTTAGAAAACGTGTGGAAATAAGAATACATTATTATTCTCAGCTGCAGATATGCATCGGGAACAGTAATGAGAATTTGTCTCACCATCAGCTGCAGCAGGCGGCGGCGGTGGCAGTTTTAGTGTTGTAATAAAACTGTTCAGACTTTGTAGATTTTCGTAGCTGTTCCACGTCACATCTGGCAGACCTGTCGAAAAGGAGTTTGACAAAGATGCAAATCCCTGGGATTGCGTTGTGAAGTAAATTAAATAATTCATTTTTTTTTACTACGAATGCAGTCGTAAGTGCGCAATGTTCCTCCCAGTAATTTTCCTATTTAACCCATTTACTCGTGGAAATTTTTGCAAAAAACGCTTTTTTAGTCATTTTAGTCATTTTCTAGACAGCTGTATGCTAAATCTGCTCCAAATCTCTCCAAAATGCATTTGCACCAGAATCGCACTTAACGACAGGGATGAAAAAGTGACCTAACTCGCTAGGCTTTTCGTTTTCTTTCTTTTTCTTTCGCTTTTCCTTTTTCCTTCTTTCGTATCTTTCTGATGCATTGGTTGGCCTTCTTCTGGGCTTGCTTTCGGTTCAATAATTGCCAAGAATTGCAAAGCGTTTTCGCGCATATTTCAAGGTCCATTAACCCAATCAATATCGTCTGGGTATCATTAGAAAGCTTTTTGCCTCCTGCAGAACTGACTGGGATAAAAGGATTCCTATTTTGGTCAAAGCTGACGATGTCTTAAGCGGAACAAAGATCAACGTCTGTCACGGTCGGTTACGGCCAGTGTAGGAGTCAATGGGTTAAGCAATTAGGAATTAAACCGGAAAAAATGCCACGGCTTCAACTGGATTTGAATCGTACGGGACTGCTCACATCAAAAATGCCACGGAACGTGTTTCTTTCAACGCTTTTTTTGATGAGGAGACAAGAAATAAAACAGTTTGCTCAATGAAGGTTTGCCTGAAGAGTAATGATTTGTGATCAATTAAGCTCCCTTTTTCTCCGTACCGTGATCTCTCTTCTCATTATCAGTGAGTTCGCTGATTGGCCAGGAGAGACGCTGCAAACTGTTTGATGACACAACAGCCCCAAGATGGTCCAACACGCCATTGTACAGCTCAATAATAGCTTCTGGACACTGAAAATACAAAACACACAATGAAGCCATTTTTTTTCCAGTTTGGTAAAGCATAAGATTGCATGGTTGCAGAGATTCACTTCTGAAAGCAATGCTGAGCAAATACAGTCCCGAGAACAAGCGCCAGCTGATGACGAAATCGCTCCTCCGAGACAGGACTGAGCCCACGGTGCGTGTCGCTGAAGTTGCTAAGCAACATTACGTATTTGCTGGCGAGATAATTGATGTTTAAAAAAAAATTGCAAAATGGCACTTGTTCGTCCGACTGAATTTTACGTATAGTATGGCACTAACCTGTTGTTCTAGTTTGGCTTGTTTTCGTACGAACAAGTCTTCGGATACTGGTACTGTAAACTCCCTCTGTAGACCTACAAAACACACAGGATAACTTGGATTTGTGTCTTGATTTTGCCCCGTGAGGCAATAAGGGTAAACTAAGTTCTTCCTTTTATCTTTCTGTTTCTACCCCCTAATGAAAAAAAAATATTTGAAGCTCTAGCGTCTTGCTTCATACACCTTGAAACTAACACTTACCATCTTCAATAAAATTTACAAGGTTGTCCATCCGTGGTAGACTGGAACGAGCCATATGACGACCTAGCCACGTTATCGCTGTGTTCAACTATGAATAAAAGAATAGAGGGGGTAAGTTTCTAAAGAAACTGTGGTGCTGCGTCGGTGGGAAGTATAACAATATAATTTGGTTTTATCAACTGGGTTGATAATGTGAATTGGCCACCTTAAAGAGATTCGAGAGCTGACGTTTCGAGCGTTAGCCCATTCGCTCTGAAGAAGGGCTAACGCTCGAAACGTCAGCTCTCGAATCTCTTTACGGTAGCCAATTCACATTGTCAACCCAGCTGATAAAACCAAATTATATGAAGACAAGATACGATTATGAAAATAAGAGACGTCAAAATATCCCTTCCAGAAGTTTGAAAAGAGCTTAAATCCATCTGTAACCATTTCCAGATTGGTTTACTATTTCCCGGTACCCGTTACGCCAATAAGCTAGTTTCGAATTACGCTCCGCTGATCATAAACAAAATAATTTCATTACCCGCAATCTTGAATTCACTCCTTTGTTTGTTATCAGAAGAGCGTAATTCTTAACTGGCCAATTACGATACCTAGAAATTCTAACTTGGCCCCGAGGTTTGAATGAATGAAACAAAAGATATATCAAGGCAAAGCTGAGAGAGGGACAAATAATTAATTTTGATGCCCTGCCCCAAGGGGCGATGTAGCAGCTTTCCTAACATATAATGTGATTGGTTTGATACCCTTGCCCTAAACAAAAGACTCAACAATTGAAAGCTGCTTACAATAACAAACAAAAGTAGTTTTGGACAGCTGCTACACTACCCGCCCCAAGACTCGGTCTAATTTTTTTATTTATTTATTTATCCAGGGGCATCCAATTAAGCAGAGCTAGTTTAAATGGAGCCCTGACACAACACAAATACAAAAACATTAGACATTAAAACTAGACTAAAGTTACAGAGGCAATATTTTCCACAGGCGTTACTGATTAAAATGGCGCTTTAGCTTGGTTTTAAATTCAGCAAGAGTCTCTACTTGTCTAATGGTTCTCGGTAGGTATTGTAGGTCCGAGCACCGTTTATTCTGGAGTTGCCTTGGTAATTAGTAGTTTTTGCAAAGGGAGGGCGCAGCAAATCACGGCTTCTGGTGTTATAGCCATGAAAAAGGTGCGCGTGCCTAAACTCTGTAAGTAAGTACGAAGGTGCTATTCCGTGAAGACACTTATGGACTAAGACGCATTTGAGATAATTTCTGCGCGCTTGTAGTGTTGCAGAACGTTTACATTCATAATTAGGTTTTCTCTTGTTTTGACATATTTAGCGTGTTTAGCTGTGCATTAAGTAAGCTATTGTTTCGTTACTGCTAATACAGATCGGTAGAATGTAACAGGAAATTAGTGGTCACGATTAATTGTAGAACGAGACCAACAAATAGAAATTTGATAAACCAGCTAAAACCTATCTGACCACAAAGGACTTACGTATCTGGGTGTGGTACGTAGCTAATAAACGAAGTATTTTGTAACCCTGAGTTAGTTAGATCGTAGAACGGAACGTGTGAATGTTGTGAACTGAAGAATAAAGCCAATTCAAAGAAAGCGTACAGTCCTCGTTTGTTGAACCAGTGTGTGCGGAGAGCAATTTCCGCGAAATGTAGGCTGGGCCAGCCAAGTATTGATTTTAACTCCTCAGCCCCAATAGATCGACCTTCAATAATGCATGTGACGCGTCTATTTAGCTTATCTAGATAGGCTTTGCTCCCAACCCCACAACTGTCCCAGACACGCGAACAGTAATCGAACAATGGCAAGACTAGAGTATTGAAGAGCATTTGACAAGTTGGCTTGGGAAGAACCTTACGAGCTCGACGCAGGATACCAAATCTAGACGAGATGTTATTACCGATATATTCTATGTGGTCCTTCCAAGATATGGTGTTGTCTAGGAGCACCCCAATATACGTAAATTTGTTAACTATTTCTAAACGCGTATTACTGATTTCTATAACTAGATCGTCCTCCCCTGCGGTCCTCTGATGGGTTCCAACAAGCATGATCTTCGTTTTTTCAAGATTAAGTATTAGGAAATTAGCGTGAAGCCAGCTTAGGACATTAGTTCTTGGATTTCAGTGACTGACCTGCTTGCAAAATAGATAAGTGTATCGTCAGCATAAAGCTCGACGCTACAACATTGGAACTTTGTAGTCAATAATTAGTTTAATCTCCAAATTGAAGAAAGTAGAAATGCCTTTGAACCTCAGCTGGCTCACAACTGCCGGCACTTAATAGCGTGAAGCGACTTGGAGTATTTCTACTCCCCCTGAATGGGATGCTAGTCCATCGCGGGCTAATCCTCGTCATTCTGATAGGCTGCCCAACAATTCGCCAGCACCCATTTATACTCGTTATTGGAGAGAGGCACTGTAAGAGTAAACTGTCTTGCCCAAGAACACAACACAATACCTCGACCAGGCCGCGAACCCAGAATCCAGTGCGCTAACCATTAGCTACCAAGCTTCAGGATACTGAATGACAAACCTTTTGCGAGAGGTCATCCAGGTGTCCGAGAGAACTGACTGTATAGAGTTTGCATTCAGAAAGAAGGCCATCAATCCTCAGTTGTTGAATTCCAAGAAGAGAGAACATATCGCCTGGAAGACAGAAGTAAAAGCATGAAAAACAATTTTGGACGCGAGTTGTTCAACAAACAGGAAGCTTAAAAATCGGCGCCGAACTCCTATTTCTGTAGCATGAAATGGCTAAGAATGTAAGGTACTCCCCCCTGGGACGTTAAGTTATCACAGGTTTGCCTCCAGTAGTTTGGTTCCTACAGCAAGACCACAACAGTTCGACGATACCCATTTATACCTCCGGGCGTAGAGGTGCACTGAAAAAATAAGGTCCCTTATTCCGGCAGGAACAGAAGAAATTGCCCTCCCCCCCCCACCCCCGTCTAGCCTGTGAGTACAGACGTCGCAGGCTACCCCTTCCCCTCCCCTCCTCACCTTCCTCCCCGCCACAGCCATCTCTCTAACCTTGCATTAAGCCATTGCGTCTCCCACGCAAAACATCACAAACGGGTCGCAGTAAATTTTACAAGGATCGCTTCTGCAAACATCCTATATAAACCTACCCTCAGCTGGCGAGTTCTCCTCGTTATTTATCACAATCACAGCGACTGGGAGTCTCGGTTCAACCGGTTTGCTTTCTAACACGCGTCTCAGACGAAAATGTGCTTTTCTTGCGGCCTAAACAGGAGGCAGACAAATCGAGTACAGAGATCAAAATGTCAGATCTCTCTACTTCTCTTTTATAGATCCTCTAACTCCAAACACAAAAGAGATTAAGCATGATGTTTGCTTTCCCGCGAACAGCAAAAATCACACTTATGCAGTCTGCCGTTAATAGGCGTTTGTATGCGAAAATGAGTAGGTTTGCGTTTGTCGTCCTTCCTTTTATTTTGTCAGGAATTTAAGGATACAATGAAAAGTTAAAATTCAAAAGACGCCAGGCGCGCTTGACACAAGCGTCAACTTGATAAAACCTCTGTTACAGCAACAGTAATTGCTCTTCATCAAATCCAAAATGGCAAAGTACCGAAAATTTGAAAGCGATAACATTTTCCATTTTTTATTGTAATTCTAACCGTTAGTTTTTCCATGTCCGGTAAAATTTGGAATTTAAGCATTATTTCAAATAATTCTACTTCAACTTGTGACCGTCAGGTTCCCTTAGACAGAACAAAAGCAATATAAAAAAAAGAAAAGAGGTCTTTTACTTATATTACTTCGTATTATACACTCAGTTATTTCGTCGACACGCGGCGTTATTCGGTAACATAGAGTGACAAAGGAACCCAAATAAGGGCACAGAGAAGGAGCGGTGGTTCCCATACCTGTGAATCAAGCTGAAGTTCGTTCCAGTCAACAACAAACATGACCGCGGAAGCTCCGTAAAACTGCCTGCTCTCCATGACTTCTCTCGCTTCTGTGTTCGTCAACACGCCGTAGCACGCCTGTAAAAAGAAATGACAACTTATCATAACAAATGCAATTCACGCTAACGATCGCGGAGGGGAAAGCGAAGTAAAAGAAGAATACCAAAATGATGACAAGGTGCCGCAGAGATCCGTGCACCTTTTCTTATTGGTTGTTATTTTCGCGCGAAAATTCAGTCAGAACAATGTTCAGCCAATCATCGGTTCTCTGTGGAGGATCACCAGAGCACCGCTTCTCTTCCACCAACGGGGAAGTTTCGGGTTCAATCTTGTTAACGATACTCATTTTCTCTCCTCGTGACTTCACCGTTACAAGCTCCTCTTTCGTAAACGGTCAGTGCCTCTTTTGACACTATCATCGTTTTTCTTTCTTGTTTTTACACCACCCAGAATGGAACCTGCAACCTATGGATCGCTAGCATGCCTCCCTAACAACTACACTACCACACTACTCACACTCCCCTCCCCCAAAAGTTAAATTATAATATGTAAGGCGCACATCTATAATAGATGGCCCTATCCTTATCCCAATCTACATGCAACTTAGGTCCAACAATCATCTTATCTAGGCCTTATTTCATCCAAAAAAAAAAGAGTTTGGACGCCGAGATGTACAAACTAGTCAAAGAACAAATCAAGCATGGCCCATTACGAAAAGATTAGATACCGACGATGGCAATGAATTACGTCAACAACTTAAGCAGAAAAAAATCGGGCATAAGGGCCAATCTAAAGGGTCAGAATGGTGTCTGAGCTTTCCCTCCTACTCACCTTTGTGCAGACTTTGAGTACTTTACTTTGCGCATGGAAGCTTCTAATTTCCGCTCTGTAAAGTGACAGCAGATCAATCTAAAAAGGAGAGGGAAACAAATACAATCGAAAACACAGCACCAAACTGTCACAGAAAAGTAGAATGCAACAAAAAGCCTCGCAAACCGATGCCACCAACTTTTGCACGAACAAGGAAATGACGCAATATCTTGCATACCGAAATTTAGACTAGATTTGTTTGAAAGGACAAATCGTACATCACAAACGTGTAATGGGAACCGCGATTACTATACCTACAAATTACAATTTCAAGAAGTAAATGGTTCACTGCAATTGATTAAAAAGCATACTTTCAAGGGTTTATTTACAAAACTGACCTTTTTCCTAAGTCCTTGTGGAATATTATTGTGAAGCGGATAAACTCCTCTTTTGAATTTTTCCTTGATGACAAAACTCATTCCGAGTCCACTGTTGTCATTGGCAATGAATTCAAAGTCTTTGACGCCTTCTGGGAAAGAAAGAACCAGCTTCCAGTAAACCGGGGAGCTGGGATCTACTCTGCCAGCAACGGGCTGCGATCTCATCGAGTCTGCAAGCAATGAAGGCACGTCCAGCGGTCTACACGCTTGTTTTCTGTGAGGAAATAAGTGGAATGATTGAAAGATAGATTGATTAGCTGATTGATTGCGGCGGAGGGGGGGATAGGGAGTGAGGGAGGGAGGAAGAAGGTTGTGTGCAAAAGAGCATTTTCGCAACCACGGAAGTGGACTGGAATTAGATTTCAACAGATGCTAATACAGGACAATTTCATCAAATGAAAATGAACAATGAACGCCTGCTATTTGTTTGTGTTCATACCTGTCCTGTTGCAAGTCTGACAGTCTTTTCTTGAGCGTATCGTGAATTTCACGTCCTCGGGCATCAGTTCTGCCAATACAAAAATATCGCCAATCGATGACTCGTCACTTTCGTGAATGGAACACAGTGGTAAAAAGAATACATATTCTTATGTACTGATCTTTCACACAATTACTTTCAGTATAAAATTACTTTACCGTATCGAGGCCATTGTGATGCTCTGGGTCCTGTGCCCCACAAGGTGCTGAAGTTGTTCCTCAGTATTCATTATGGGAGCCCCTGGCGGAAAGGTGCTTAGAAGGTCCTTCAGGTGGACACTCGCCCGGTAAGATTTCAGCCACCTAGAGAGAAAGAAACCTTGTTTGAGAAGCGACATCGAAATATATCATTTGAAAACAGACAGAAAGCTATTATTGAGCGTCGAATGGCTGTGTAAAAGGTGGCTTTCCATGGGGAAGATATCAGAGTCAGTGTCGTAAGTGAAGTCACAGAGGGTTACGATCTGGTTAAAATCAAACTGAGGGAGTCTGAAGCAGAGTTCCGATTCCTCTTATTACTCCGTCGCTTATGATCCAGTCAAACCTATAGATTATCAGAGTCGCAATTAGTAAAGAAGTGCTCAGATTGCTTGAAACTAGCAGTGTTGTTGGGGATGGTTTTTCCTTCCGTTGCTTGCGACTCAAAAAGTCATTTAATATTTGGTGGATCATAAACGATGGTACCATAAGCGGAATCTTCCGACTCCGGTTCCGGCGTGCTTATGATTTTCCTTACGACTCCATCCTATCCGCAAGCGCTCTTACGACTCCGCTTATTTTGTCGACTCTGTGAGTGTCGCTAGTAAAAACTGGCAAGTCCATGAACGATACAAACGCGAGAAAATGTAACAATGACAGAAAGCATGCAAACGGAGTCAAACGCGGAAAATATAACGTTGGACAGTAACAAGCGCAGCTAAATATGACAAAGGCAAACAAGCGAGAAACATGCAATCGGCGGTGAGCGCGGGAAACAAGCTTGCTGTACCTCTGTTGTTTCTATTGGAAGCACAGGGAAACAAGTTCCGTTCAAGTGAATTAAAGAAGTTTATCAAACGTTATCACACACCCAGGAAACTCGCGAAACACACACTACTACAAGAGAAGCCTTGCAAAATTTGATGTAACAGCTCTCGGAAAGCTCTCTGTTTATTCGAGAACAACGTTACTAATTGAACTGTTTCAAGAACAACGAAGAAACTTGCAGGTCAAGAACGTCAATGAAATAGGAATTCCACACCTCTTAAAATATCGCGCTGTTCTTTTCCTTGTGACAAGGGAACCCAGTTGTTGAAGCTTAGCATCTCTCTCTGCCTTCTCTTCCTCCAAAACATCCTCAGCAATGTCCAGAAGTTCATTTAATATTCCTTCTTTGATCAATGAGAGACAGATCTGTTTTGACGCTCTTTCTCTTGCTATTTGAAGAAGTTCCTCTTGCACTTCTCTAAGAATAAAAAACACTGCAGCTTCATCATGTTCCTATTATCACCAATGGCATACAGGTCACTTATTCATTAGGCTTTTTTTTTTCGCCCATTATGTGTAATGCATGCAAAATGGCTTGCTCCCTAATCGCGGGCGCGGGGGATGCCAACTCTAAGAAGGGGTGTTTTGGGAATAAACAAAATTCTTCCGGGAATCTAAAGATTTTGTCAGGAATAGGGAGACTTGGAAAATTTTCCGGGAAACACAAAGTAATGAAGTTAAAATTTCGGGAATTTTGAGGGTTTTTTTTTTTTTGGGGGGGGGGGGGGGGGGAAGGGGGATTTCTCCCAAATATTCGGAACGATATTCCAGATTTTCGGTAGGAATTTTATTTACACACGGTACTGATCAACCTCCGAACGTGGATCGTTCGGATTGGTAACTGAAACTGGTTTCAGATTTTCGTTTCATTTGAGAAAAATGTGAGTGTCGCTCGGCGTATTAAGCCCGCCATGTTTGTTTCGAAAAAAATATGGTTCCCAGGCCCCTTGGCGTTGTTGCATAATCTATTTTAGATTTTCGTTCCAGCCAAATCGAAAATTGAAACAATCTGGATTATCTAGATCTGAAACTGGATTGGCTAAAAGGAACGCTACCTTGGTTACAGCGGGCTTCACGTGTTTTCTATGGTAATAACGAAGCCAAGAGAACACAAAACCAAAGCGACCCGCAGCATAATTACGCTGAACAGTCTTCAGAAAGTATTCTGCCTTACCGTATGACTTCTTGTACTATTCTTGTACATTCAGTGGAAACGAAATCTTCTGTGAAGTTGTGGTGAATAGTATGCGAAACTCGTTCCTGCGTTGCTGCATTTTCCTCGTGAATTCTGAAAAAGGGAAAAATATATCTATAAATATTATATGTCTAATTCTATCAATAAGACAGAACTAAGACTATATTGTTGTAAACCGTTTTGCTTCCGTGGTGTGGTTTAATGCCAGTGACATCCCAATGATGTAAAACCCTGAACACCTTGACAAAGCGTTGTCAACGCAAGACATTGACGTTGGTATTGTAAGGCGTAAAAAAATTGTGTCCGACTACGGCTAGGACATTGGCAAATTTTGGGTCACCCATTGTCCGATGTCAGACCGATATTTGCAGCCCTGCTAAGTGACAGAAAACTACTGAGCAGTACTTTCATGAGTTCATCGGCACGATTGAGAGTGAAAATATTAGTCATCAATCATCACCACATATTGAAATATACCTCTTTTTATTGAGTTCTTCATTCAACACTGAACTGGCTGTCTCTCTTATGAACTCACACACTGTTTGCTCGTGAATAGCATCGGTAACCTCCGAAGACAATTGCAGGCAAATATGAACCTGAGAAGAAACATGATATAAAGTCAATTGTTAGAGCTGTGTAAGGCTTATAGGGTATTAACACTATACATTTTATGAGCCAAACCTCATAAGGGATAGACCATTATATTTTGGACGGGGGAGGGGGAGACAGACGTTTCAACAACCTGTGCACAAGTACACTCTTTTAAGCTACTCTAAGTCTTAAACGCTTTGTATACACTTTTACGCTTGTAATTCATGGGTGTCAATTAAGTTCGAAATAGGCAACCGGTTTGACTAGAGAAACCGACTGTTTTAAAGAACCATTCTTTAATTTCATTAAATTTAGGGAAAAAAGTAGCCGTCGTGTCTAAGTGAAGTGGAGCGAAGCAGCCGGCGCTTTCAGTCGGCCGTTGGTGCTTATTGCAAGCACTCCTAGTCTGCTGTGATACGCTTTTGTAGACTCCAGCTGGTGTACAGTGTACCTTATCTAACGCTTCCTTTGTGATTTCCGTGCACATTTCATTCATCACCTCCAAGAAGAGCCTTTTCGTGAAATTTAGAATTTCCTGCCGACAAACAGAAACAGAAAATAGTTACTTAGAGACACACACTCCTTTCAATTTATAAGTTTCTTCTCTGGCACATTCAACAAACTACCAAGTTCGGCACGGGAGCAACTTGTAGCATATATACAGGTTGTAAGCCATTCCGTTTCTTACGTTTTTTCCTCTCTGTCTTGAGCGTTTTCGTTTCAAAGTGTACTAGCAATTATAACTACCGGTAAGTCCCACTTTTTAATAGTAATGTTGGATGTACTACCTTTAGTTCCGTTCTTTTTTACTATTTTATTTATTTATTTATTTATTTTCATTTAATTTTTTTGATTACTGCATGCCTGACTGTAGTTACTTAATTTTTGTGCGGTTTGCTAAAAAAAAAAATTTTAAAATTGTTCAACATTCACATGATTTGATCGTAGCAAGGATTCCAGGAACGAGGTTCCTCATAAAAAAACGAGGCTTTCAAAAATATAAAAAAGTGCCCTTGTTTACAAGCACACGCACTGCCTATAAGGCCAAGTTTTAAATAACATAATCAAGAATTATGGTCAGTGCCTTGTAGTCTCATATTGCCTGCTGTGCATGTAAATTATTAACTCACCTCCCCAGAGTAAACTACCGTGTCCCTGGGTGGCCTCTGAGGAACCTGAAAAAAAAAATAAAATAAATAAATAACTAATTTTAAAATAGATACTCTGGACAGTCTAGCCCCTCAAAAGAAAGTCTTGGGAATATGCTTCCTTTTCGTGATTGTAAAAGGACTACTACACAACTTATTTTATTCTATATTTTGTGACAGGAGCATGCCAACCTGTGTGAATGGCCTTTGAACAGTCTGTCCTTGAGGGCCGGTTAGACCTGACACTGTACCAGTGGCGCCCGGTTTTGCTGCCAGCCTCACAGGGAACTCCATTGTAGACGTGCTGGCACCGAATCCTGGCTGGGGTCTACCCTGATCTGTTGCCTGTGATGGAGAGTCTTCGTCTTGGCTGAAGGAAGTAAGCAGCTCCGCCGTGTCGCCGATATAGCGGCCATCTTCGCTGAAGCTGAGGCATGGTTGATGTTGTGGAGGCGGTGGAAGGGGGCCATTGTAGACAACCTTTAGGTACAAGAGTCAGCCATAAAAATGGAAAAGAATTATCATTTAGTAAAGCAACTTAACATGAAACAATTAAACTGTTAGCCTAACCGCCATGCCAGGTTCATGTGACGAACACCGTACATACTCCTGGGATCTGAATGTCGATGTGATACTCTCGAGGCGTGTGAGAATGGAAATTAAGATGGTCACAGACATATTCGCGGAAAAAGAAATTCCGAGTGCTTCCGACAGAAGTCGAACCTATGAGCTTTTGATAGTATTTTAGACGCTCCACCAAGGACTCACAGTTGGTAGGCCATGAAATAAACGCAACATTACACGCCTGTGTGATTCTGTGACCATGGTTTTCAATGTTAACACCAAGCAGTAACTACCTCGCCGATGGATACGTTCCGTTTGGATTCTATCAGCCTCCAAGCTCGCTTCACTGGCAGCCTGTTCTCAGGTTCAATAAATGAAGAGCGTGCAAAATTCACACATCCATCAGCGACGGCTAGACCATGAGATGAGCAAAATTCGGCAGCCTGTTGAAGAGAAAGAAGATTACACCTTTAGCCCGAGGTAAAAACAACGTCAACTTTCGGAGCGAGTGATTAGAGAGTTAAGAAACAATAAAGTCGTAGGGTACCTCGCTATCGCTTTCAAAACCCAAGACGTCTACCAGCTCGTTGAGCTGGAATGGAGTTGTCCGGTTGGGTACACTCAGAGAGTGGTTTAAAGTCTGGAGCGCTTGACTGCGAACCTGTTGTACAAAAACACTCTCATCAGACAATTTGATCGAAACATACATGAATTGCAAAATTGACGGCGCAAAAATAACTCCCAAGTTTATAACGATGACCCGCCTCGGCTCCTAGAGGGTGAGATAGAAATTTAATTCTATTAAAAAAATTGGAACAGAATATTAATATGACCGAGCAAATAGTTAATTTTAAATGTACACGGTTATGTTTTAATTGCCTTCTAACCCGAAATACTACCCAAAAAGGAAGTATTTTTGCTTTAAACGAAACATCGCCCATAACTAAAGGATGGTATCAAGTTGTCGTTGTTGTTGTGTTGTTGTTGCTGCTGTTGTTGTCTTAGTTTGCTGTTGTTGTCAGTGTTGTTGTTTTCTTTGCTGTTGTTGTTGTCGAGGGATTACGTAGCTTCTTTTGAATACAGTGCGACTCTACCAAGAATTTAATGAAAACAACGAGTTCTTTCGAAATAAGCACATCTAACGAAATATAAACACTTGGATCAGATGGAATGACGGTGGCAAAATCACATACATGCAGTAACAGCCTGTAATAACATACCTGTGTGAAGTACCGGTGCAATAAACAAGCACTTAGGTAATTCGCATTTCTAAGGAAAAGAAAAAAATTTTCATAAATGGCAAACGTTTACTGGGACGAGCAGTTGTGCTGTGTTTTGAAGCTTCAAATTTAGCTCTCAAGTGCATGAAAAGGTGAACTTAGTGCTTAGGGTAGCCCTGTGAAGGACTAGCAACCCCCCTCCAAATCCAGGGGGAGGGGAGGAGTAGAAATACTCCGAGTCAGTTGAAGTGTCAGTGTACCCCAAAATTGACAATTCTGACCGGAAATGAACTCAATTTGTGAAACTACATACTTTTGGAAAATGATCGGAATCTGCAATTACTAAACTTTCAGAAAATATATACTTTATTGGGGGTTTCATGAAACGTGCGATCGTGAAGCAGCGATAATGTGAGGTTGTCATTTGGGGTACACTGATACCTTAATGTTACTGAAACGGGCAAAAGCTCTGACAAAATTGGATACATTGGTATATAGATCAGGACTGTCCTTTTACCTTAGTTAGTTGCTACACTGCAAGTATTTTAAACTGGGTTAGAATGCACTACTGTAGTTTTGAGGAAGGTTTGCGTACCTGAGGAGTCGAAAGAACCTAACAAAGTTATTGCTGTTCAAAGCATGGAAAACAGCCATTGCAAACTTCACTGCGGCCGACTTTTGGACTTCATCTCGAAATGTCATAACTTCCCTGAAATAACAAGCATGGTAAAAATTCAGTTGCTCTAGAAATAAAAGCATGTAACTTCAAAAAGAGTTGCTCGTGAGTTGGTCGTTTCAGCTTGGGGTCATATTGTTGTATCCGTGGGCAAGACAGTGCCTTTCTTATCCCAGGGGTATAAATATATTTTAGCACTGGGAATATTCTTCGATGGACCAGTATTGAACATCGGGAGTGCGGGGGGGGGGGGGGCTAATTGTTACCTACGAGGGACTAATTTCCTAGATTTTCACGGAGTAAAACTCTTTGATTAAATGGACAGTTTCACGGTTCGGTGCATGTGCAAATCCACTCAACGCATATTTTCTGTGAAAAATGTTTGCATCATTCTTGCAGGATGTAGTCATGGTAGCCTCCGCATACATGTACATGACAAGGTTGCATAAACGTTTAGGAATTTTTGTGATTCTCTACTTGCACAAATCCCATAATACACCTCTTTTATTTCCCCCCCCCCCCCCAAATTTTGCATAATCATTGTTTGCAATTTCTCCTGGGACATGAAGATGTCCCAAGGGAAATCTAAAAAAATGCCTATGCAAATTTTTTTGGGGGGTAGAAGCGATGTATTATGGTATTGTCCAAGTAGAGAATACTGATTAAGTGAACAAGGTACTTAAAGCATCGTACCGTAGTCCGAACAAACAAGAGAAATTGAAAATTGAAAAGTTTTCACAAATGGCTGCGAAATTTTCAAAGGCAATTTTTCCCACAAAAGTCATTTGCACGCTTGAGACTGTTTCTTTAACAATGGAATCAAATGGCTTGAATATGCTATAACTTGCACATGCACAAGTTCCCGCAAAATACCGGTAAGTAACAACCAGGTAACAGTATTTCTGGGTTTTGGAACGCGCACGTATTGGACTGCCTAGTCTTGGCTAGACAGTAGATGTGAAATTTGTACCTCATCGGTTTTTGATACCTTGCCAAAATCGGCTCCCATATCAACTGGGACACACTTAGTCTAGTTGACATGTTTCAGAACAAGTTATGGTTGAATTTGTGCATGCGACAATATTCTGAACAGAAGGGACAACGCTATTATATTTCTGTTGCCATCTTACCTTAAAATGTCACCTTCATTCAAGTTCAGCAAAATGTCATAAGCTCGGAACTCTGCTTCTTGAGGGCACATAATTCCCTTGAAGAAAGAAGTGAATTAATGCCTTGAAATAGTTCAAGGTCAATCACATTTTAGTACAGACAGTATACATGTTTAGAAAACAGTCCTAAGAAAATACGCGCGCTGATTGGTTAAAAATCGTGTTTGTATAACTCGATGGAGACACAGAACTAGCACGAGCTGTTGACGTAATGATGGCGCCAGCAAAGAGAATTTACATTTTGATAATCAAAGTTAACAAGTTGTTTCCCTTTTTCTCGTCGCGGTGTTTTCTAAAAGAAATAGAAAACATGTACTTCGTGTTTCTATCGAGTTATAGAAACACTCGTGAAAGTTGGGAGAACTCGAAAAAGCTGGGGAAACACTCGCCTACGGCTCGTGTTCCCACAGCATTTCTCGTTCTCCCAAACTTTCACTCATGTTTCTATAGCTCGATAGAAACACACATATTATATTTCTTAAATAATGACGTTAAATGGATATTAAAGTAAGTTAACGACAGAGAGGAGATAGCTTTTAGTGGTCAAAGTCCTTGGTGCATACTTAAGTGGGTCATTCAGCAGCATGGTCCACTGCTTGTTAGTATGCCTGGATGCCTGGTGTGGGATCTCATGGACGAGTTGCGGAGATTGCTAGCAATGGGAGCATTAAATGGTCTAGGGGGTGGTTCTCCGGCCTCTTCCGTGTCCGGCTTTACAGGAAGGAGTACACGTAACGCTAATCCAAAGATATTTCAAGGAGACTTGCCCTGGGACCACATGTAATTCCCTACATGGGACAGTTGTGTCCACCTACCTCACAACTTCTAAAAGTCACAGATTATGGTAGCTATGTTACCTTGTCCTTGTAAAGGTCTCCATAAAACTGTTTCAGTGTTTGTAGGCATTTGGTCAAATTTTCAGTGTTGATCTTTGCATCAAAAGAATTCATGTCCGCCTCGCACAGAATATGAGCACAAACGATATGGAACCTGAAATGTCAAAATGTGTTTTACTTGAAGTGAAAAAAACGGCCCTTTACACAAGTCGATGTCAGGTTCTCTTAAACACATGTAGTGTCTAAATTACAAATTTTATCGGATATGAGATACAACATTTCATACTCAAAGCGCCGCAATCTTTTTTAAATTTCCCGTGCGCCGCCATTTTGGATTTTATGACGTCAAAGCGTCAACGGACGTCATAAAATCCAACATGGCGACGCACAGGAATTTCAAAAGCGATAATGTTTTCTGATTTTTACCATTATCAAATGTTATATCTTCCTTGTCAGGTAAAATTTGTAATTTAGACACTATTTTAGACTATTCAACGTCAACTTTCATGAGCCGAGGTTCCCTTAAAAGACCAAAAAAATTGCGAGATTACAGAGAAGGAAACGAAAAATTTCCCCAGTGTATTTCGGCAATATCTAAAGGAACTAAGGAGAATTGGACATAGAGTAGCTCATGCATGTATTATCGAAGGCAAAGTTTTGGCTTCGCTTGTATTACGTCATCCAGAACGCGTGTGGTTGAGAATGGCTCTTCATAACAATTATTATTTTAACACTGCAATTCACCTTGCTGTTTTCTCCACAAGATCAACACAATCAGGATCACACAAGTGCTGTTGAGTAATGTCCTAGAAAAAAAAAATCAAAAACTTTTCACTCTTTCATGTTATTTTTGTATCTCTTGAAGGTGACCATCCTTTCACCCATTTTTCTTTCGTTTTAGCCAAAACGGCCACAGAACGCTGCCAGTGCTCAAGTATTAAAGATCTAACTTGCAAGGTAGTTTCTACCCTAACGTAAAATGCAACTGTAAGTAATTTGCTGTACTTATCTGTCAACATAAAAAGAATTGTCATCTTTCAAATGAAACCATCTGTCTCTTCAAATAAGTTTTTCTTTTACAATTTGGCAATGAGTAATGAGCCCAAGTTTCGTATGAGCGCGCACTTATTATATACCTATTCAAACATTGCTCTAAATACTTTTCTAGTTAGGGGTCAGATCAGAAGTCAGCATGTAGAGGCACGGTAGCAGCCGCTATCAGCCCATTCACGATCTCACCCCACCCACCCAACCATGAGTACAAATGCAACAGACCAGGCCACAACACAGCCTGGAACTCCATGTCCTACTCTTTACGAACAGTACAAGAAGTTTTTGTTTTACTGTAGTACACTCTAAAAAGATAGTAACCCAAAACTTACTTTTACAATTTTAAAATATGTACATGTACATGTAATTGTATGCATGCAACAGCCTGCTTCATCGGCCAATAAATAACAATGTTAAAACTAATCAGATCCAAAGATCTCCGATTGAACATGAGGTCTACTAGCAATGATAGTTCTCGCATTAAGGGCTGGCCGCCCTTCGAGAAAACAATAGGAAAAACAACAGAGACAATACCCCTAGTCCCCAAACAATAGCAATGGTAACACTTACCTTTCTGATCCCTCTTGTTCTGTTCCAGACAAAATCAAACCACTCTCCCTCCCTTCCCTCAACCTGATCCATAATATTTGTTGCCAGGTAATCCATTGTCATCTTCAAAACAGGGACGGGGCGAAGTTCATGAGGTAATGGCTCATCCTAAAAAAAATCGGTTGACAGTAAATTAGTACATGCCATTCTAATTATTAATGATTGTCATTTGCTACAAAGATAGACTGTGAGCGGCCCCTTTTTTACAGTAAGTTCACCCAGCAGGAAGCGAATAAAATAATATGGTCGTGCAAAATTTGGGACAAGAAGTGCATCACACTCACAAATTTTGCACGACCATCTGCTTCACACTCAGCAGATTAAGGAGCAAAGTTAAACAATTACAAGGAAGCAGTTTACCTTGTCAGCAGCTGACCTATCATACTCTTTGACAGCGCGAGTGTGGTCAACTTGGGGATTTTCATCCTGCATCGCAAAGACAAAAGGTACCATTATTAATAAGGTGTATTATAAAAAGGTTACATGCATCTCATGCAACGAGGGTAACAAAAAATGACCAAGACTAAGAAAGTCTTGGGTCATTTGCAGGGTCGATTATTAGTTCCACTCTAGCTGTCTGTTTACATTCTGTACCATTCAACAACTAACAACAAATAACTGTGTATAAGGTACTGTAGGATATTTCATCCACCTTGGAAGCTGGATGCAGATGTCCAAGTAGTTGATTCAAGAGAGGCTGTAAAGGTCATTAACATTAACCAGTGACTGACGATTGGGAGTGGAAGGGAAGAATGGTGGTCTAATGCTCATGTGTTGAACTTCTGATTGCTCTGCGGCTCACTGTACAGTTATAGTATTTATGTGGGGTCATGGATTTAAATGCATCTTAAAGAGGTACAGTCACCATGAATAAAGCAACTTTGGCAATGTATAAAATTGTCTTCAAATTAAAGGAAACCTTGAAATAGTAGTTTACTGAGGTAGAAAAACACAAAAGGTGCACCAATAAACTAGCAAGAATCAATCAATCAAAAACTTCATTTCACTTTGAATTTCCAGATAGCAAAATATGCTAACATCTCTGATGGCTTTATATGAGGAAGATTGAGAAGGATTGTAATTGACAAATTTGAAAAATTTAAGCTAAACTTTTCAAACTATGTGACTGAGCCCCTTTAAACATTCCAAAATACAGAGCCAATTGCTGTCCAGAGTACATGAACTTACAATGCTTCCTGTCCCAGGAACAGCCTCAAACACACTAAGTCTTCTCTGATGTTCACGCATGTATCTCTCCTGTGGAATAAGCAGACAACTGAGTATCAGGCAAGTCTGAAGAATACCCAGCAAAGAGAGCTCATATGCTACCATGTTCCGTTACTCCGATCCCCTGCAGTACATCTCTTCTTAATCCCCTCCCTCCATTTATACCCCCACTCCTCCCTCCCTCCACCCATCCCACGGGGAAATGCCATTTACCGTGGTGTGTGTAACATCACCTATAAACTTGCCAATTTGCTACTGTAGCCCCCCCCCCCCCCCTCCTCCCATTTTCAATGTTGAGTTGCAAAGAGTACCAACCTTCCAACCTTTCAAAGGAAAGCAATAGGATTAATTAAATGACTTATCTTCTTATTTTCTGGAGGAACACAATATCTGAGAAAAGGGCCACTTTGGCAACAAAACTTTTTGTCACCACAGATGAAATTTTTAGCCGCATTGGCGACCAATACGCCGCAATTCCGGACCCTGCACGAGAGGCCCACTCGTGGACCCTGTGAATTATTTCACTGTTGAAGTAAAATAACTATACAGTGTACAGGGCTGCAAATGTTTTCCAGTGGAAGTACAGGAATTTTTGGGCCCGACTACAGTAAGTCACCATTTGATCGGACAAAACTGTAGAGGTTGGGCATTATACGCTGTATTACAGCGAACACCCCAATAAAGCATTGTCAACACAAAGCATTCATGTTTGCGTTGGATGGCATAAAAAGTTGTCCAGGTATTCTGTCAAACCACAGTTGGGATTCCAATGGACATACATGTACATATGTACATGTAAGTAAATTTTAGTTGGTCATTGTCTGGCTATTAGTGCAGCCCTGTATCCAGCGTAGAAGCGGTACTGTATAGAAGCATGGAACTTTCATACCTTCTCTGGACACATGTCTTTGCAGGTTCCAATAACTGCTTTTGCTGAACTGATATTTGATGACTTTTTGAACACTGAAACACCAAAATGAGGAAAACAAAACTACTTTCAAAAGCAAAACAATAACTGACCACTGTGTTTTGATAGCGTTATGGAGGTGTCTGTGCTGCAGAGGTGTTTGGCAAGAGAGTTCACTGTACAGTCTGCAGCTTCTGGTTTATGCTCAGTTTGGATAATGGCCAACTTAAAACAATTGACTGAATGTACAGCTACATGTAAAATTAGTGTACACCCTGTATCAACACACTTATGACATGTTTGCTTGATGGTTGACCTTACAACGCTTTAACCAATCATTCTATTATACATCCAGCTGAATCTAAAACGTTGACCATTGAGAAGCAATGAATAAACCATGAACAACGTGACTTAAAAGTGTACTGAGAAATCAAAAATGTTCACCGTCATGTACGACAAAATAAACGTTATAGTAAAGAGGGGGTAAGTTTCTAAAGAAACTATGGTACTGCGTCGGTGGGAAGTATAACAATATAATTTGGTCTTATCAACTGGGTTGATAATGTCAACTGGCCACCGTAAAGAGATTCAAGAGCTGACGTTTCGAGCGTTAGCCCTTCGTCGGAGCAAATCAAGGAATTGTGTGTCGTGTGTTTTTATATACAGAAAGATGGAGCTTCGCTATTGGCTGGTGCCTGGTAACGTGAAAACTTCGGAATAAATTAGTTGAATGAAAAGTGTTCGTTGATACCGTGAGGATTAAGAGTGCCGATTTGAAAAATAAATTTTTGTTCTAGAGTTTTACGGCTTTCCGTGTTTCCTTGGTGAAGGGAAAGGCCACAGACTGCCATATGTTGCTTAGAATGATTTGGGAGATTGAAGTGTCTCGCGACCGGTTATAGTAAACACACTGGTTGCAAAAATCATGCTCCAAAGGCTCTCAAAGAGAGAAAATATCAATTTTAAGGGCTTGACGCTAACAGTAAAAAATTAGTTTTGACTAGCAGGTTTTTTATTTACACTAGCCACTTTGGCTAGTAAACAATACGAATGGACCAATGAAAGTAGTTTCTGTGTTCCTCAGGCAAGACAAGTTACACAAACAATTTTCTCGGAAACAAGGTCAGAATTTTATTGTGGATGTATAATGTTAACGGGCCATGTGCCACAAAAAGTGTTGTTTTATTATTGGAAATGGTTTAAGTAAAATGTAATTACCAACACTACATTATCTATTCAGATTTACTAGACTTGCTAGCAAATCTGCTTTTATTGGACTGAGCCAACATAAATGCTGGGCTAGTAACAAAAAAATTAATGGTTTTGGCTAGTGACATCAGGTTGTCACTCAGTGCTTTCAATAAGACCCAGCACCCGCCGGTACTCTCTCCCAAATCGCTGGCTACATGTATTTTTCCTGCATTAATGTGCAATGAACAAATATTAAAATAGGAACAAGCAATTCGCCTCAATTTTATGGTTAGTTTGTATTAGAAACTAATAAAAACAGAACAATTGTTTGATTTATACTCTCCCTTGTGATTTTATCGCTGAATACGCTGCAGATTAGTAGTGGCCGATTTCGTTTGCATCATCGTAAACATCTATGACAGTCACACTCCAACATACTTCACACAACGTACCTTCTGATTTATGGGGCCTCGTTTCCATGCTACGCCCTTAAACACGGCGGACATTGGTGGACGTATAAAAATTGAGGATCGTCAAGAATTTGCGTGAGAAATTTCATAGTCCTTGAAATCAATTTAGCATCTTTAGTTCTCAGGCTTACTACAGGGAAAGATATGAGTGCCGATAAGCGTGCAGATGTTGATGTAAAACTCGAGAACACTATCTGCACGCAGGAAGTCATGGACCAAGAATGCGATGAAGCCTTAGTTCAGACTGAGAGCAATGATGACGAGCGGCCGCACAATTTAGATACAGAAGTAGCAATGGCAGTAACACTATTAACGCTTCCTGAGAGTGATTCAGAGAGTAGCTAGACTCTGACTTCAAATATGATTATGAGTAACAGGGCTCTCAAGTCTCGCGCATTGAGTGTGAGACTCACGCAAACGAATTCAATTTTACGCTCTCGCGCTGAAACTATTAGTTCCCACGGTTCCTTGCTGCTTTAGTTAAGTACAGAATTCGTATCTTTTTGGATATAATTACTTTGTACGCGCTTCAAACTCTTGTCCAGAGCCAACGTTTCTCAGAACGAAGGAAAACACGTCTTCGCTACTTCAATTTTTCGAATTTTTCTAGGGGAGCATGCCCCCAGACCCCTTAGGAAAGTTAAACCTGCGGCGTCACTGACGATGGCTATGCCGTTGAAAATCTTACTCTTTGCCAGCAAATCAAACTTGAGAGCTCTGGAGTAATGACAATAACTTCACACGGAACAAGGAGTACGAGTATTTGCCCAGCAAGTATGTTTTAGGTTATATCCTTTAACTGAAGTGAACAGACACCACAGTAATTTTCTGAAGAACCTGTCAGCAGGCACTACAGAAAAATAAACCAGTCAACTACATGTATGCATGTAGTTGTTGCAGGTGAAGGCAACCACAAACCGGTTTGTATTCTCTTCAGTCTTATAATCAACAGACAGCATGGTTGACAAATTTATCTACTGTATTTGCACAACTGACGAGATCTTCATTCGTTGTGTGTTCAACCATGCAAAAAATACTTTTTTCTTACAAATCAATGGAAATCGTGTTTTTGAGCTTTCTCTTCTCAAATTTTTTTCTGGGGGGTGAGGGGGGGGGGGGCACGCACCCAGACTCCCCTAGAGGAAAAGGGGCCGAAGAGCCCTTTCAGTTGCTCTGGCGGGTGCTAACATTACATAGCCACCTACTTCAAATCTTACTGAAAGCTCTGGTCACTTATAGCCACTAGACTAGTAAGTTGAAAACTCAGTGTCGAGCCCTGATTTTTACTAATAATTTTAGAATATTATTACTAAGGTTACAAATTACTGTAGCACCCCATTTGGTCTTATTGTTTGTGGTTTAGACGTTTCATACAGACTTGCACATTTCTTCAATATTACTGGTAGGTAGAGTGTGCAATTCATGTGTATAATTATTATTCTTCCATCAAATACAGCTGAAGACTCTACTACAACAGGTAGATAAACATTATGACTAATCTGATAATGAGTAAAGTTCTGTTCATGCTCAAAATAACATTACATGTGCCTCATACCGTGCCTGAGTTTTTTATCGATCTCTTCCAGCACTTGAAGCTTTTCCCCAGCGCTTTCACTTGGTAATACTGACTTCACATCTAGAGGATGAGAAGTGAAGAGAGTCTGTTAATCTCAATTATCATTGCATTAATCACAAACACCTGATTAATATCAATAGACACTTCACTTAAATTAGTCATTATCATTATCATCATCATTTATTGGAATATCTAATATAATACAAATTAACAGATTTGTACAACCCGCATATAGCAAAGCTAATCGAGGCGGTACCATAATTAGTACCATAATTATTTTTACACCAGTATTAAGAAAATAATTATTGATTACATACACTCTTGAATATTCTTCAGGACTTCTGAACTTTTTATGCTGTGTGCACTTTGATCCTCAGTTGATTGAGTCTAAATATACAGCAAAGAAAGACAAAAAATTATAAAAATACACAACTACATTTATTTTTTATTTTACTTCATACATGTTAGTGTTCACGCATTCGTACTCCTGGGTGAAGATAGGTACAATGAGAGTAAAGTGCCTTGCCCAAGAACACAATGCAGTGCCCTGACCAGGGCTCGAACACAAACTGCCGAATCCCAGTGGTTTGGGTTTGAGTAGGACCACCCGAGCTTGATATAGCAGACAGCATGTTGACTCACTGTGTTGTGTTCTTGGGTAACACACTTTACTCTCATGGTACCCCTCTCCATCCAGGAGCTGTGGTGGACTACATCTCACCCAGGGGCATTCTCACCCCCAGAGGCCAAACACCAAGAATCACAACCTCTGGCCACCTCCGAAACTGTAGTCCACAATTCACAGACTCACTGCCTTGTTGTCAAATCAGGCAAATCTGATTACATGTAGCAGAAAAATACAGTCTAACGAGTACCCTGTGCAGTCTCACAATTTGGGGTCACCGGAGGCCTTGAATCTTTGTGGACTCATTACTATGCACTACCAGCAAAAACGTGGGTTTTTAATAAGCATAAAGCAGAACATGACATTGGAGTGAACGATGTAGATAGAGCGGACGTCTAAACTGTTTGTTTAGGGCGAACCAGAGCATTACACTGACCAAACGGAACGCAGCCTCCGGGGACAAGTTCTCTTACTAATGACCCAGAAGAAAATGAAATGCTCGTGGCTGTTTAATGTGATAGAAATCAAAGTTAAGGGAGCTAAAACAAAGCTGGCATAAAAGAGTTTACTAATTAACAATGCTGATGTTTTGTTGCTCAACATTACATGTTCATTCAAAAAATACCTGCTTAGAAACCTTCCTGCTTTTCTCTGGACTGAGCTGTCTTTTGCTAATTGGCTTGTCAACATCGGGACTTGACTGGGTCTGTTGATCACTCTCTAAAAAAATTCATGTACCGGTACATGATTGTCATGTGTTGGATGAATTGATTTTTAAGATAGCCAATTTGTACATTTATTGATTTAATAAAAAAAAACATCAAATACATGTACATTTATTAAATTAAAATATGATTGTCATTTGCCTGAGTGTTAACTACATGTATCTGTGACATTCAGTCTTGAAGGAGGTTCAAGGAGATTTTCGTTCGGTATGTGCCATCCAGATCTCAAAATTCTGACATGGTTTTCGAAAGAATTTGCATTCAATACATCATTATTACCTAATGATGGCTTACTGCATGCATTCACATGAATTGGAGCAGTTTATTTGTGATGCCAATGGACCTAACAAAATAGTTCTAATTGAAAATTGCTGGAGATAATTCCTACTAAATATTATACCCTCAGGCTGACAAAAGTACTGTGTAGGATGCACACTGTTATAACTAAGACTATTGTCTGACCATTGTTTTTGGAAGTTTAAAGATGGTTACTTTGTTTCTCAATTTTTGTCATAGTTTTGATTAATTGGTAACAGGACTTCATGCCAACCAATTGTGACCTCTCACGCGAAAACATAAACTAGCGGCTGTACGTGCGAACGGCAAAACACACGGCTAGTGAACGACTGACACACGGATAGCCAGGACGTGTGACACGGTTATGATGAACGGCTGAACGGCTGAAGAAAATTAATGACAAAGGGGAAATCGTGGAGAAGGTGAAACAGTTTCTTCAAGCTGGATGCGGATAGCATCTGAAGCTGGTATCTGTTTGCTGTCTTGTTGTCAATCATAGCCTTTTTATTGGTTAGTGTTGTTATAGCAACTGATACTAATAATTTCAGTAACCTATTCAAATAACTTATTCAATGTAAAAATTCTCACCTCCTCGTGCCGCTGGCTTCAGCCGCGCGCCGCGCACGGCTCGGTAATTCAAGACTACAGTGACGTTGCAGACGAGGAGAAAAAAAAATTGTGAGCTCAAGCTGTGGTGAGTTTGCACATCTTAAATTAGCCTCAGCTAAAACGATCAAAACATCGTTCTGGAAGAACATGTTTGAGTTAACGTTACCGTCTGCGTTCAGGGTATAAAATTTTCGATTTTTTTTCGATTAAAATACACTTTTACTGTGATCTTTCATAAAAAAAACATCATTCAACAAGAGTGAGTATTCGCAGAGAAATTGGAATATACCGATTTGCACTGGATGTTAATTCAACACGATATTGTGCGAGTGCAGCCAACCGGAGCGAATTTCGCGGGAAGTGTTGGATGCGAAAAAGCTGTTTTGCTTGATAAAGGCCGTGCGCTTTTAGTTTTTCGGCTATGACGATGGGTCATGCAGACTTAGTGAAAGCCGGAGAATATGCGACAGGATGATAAACAAGTGAACTGTTTGAAGCACAAGCGTTTGCGTGCAGATAAAACTCGCTGTGGCTATATGGCGGGTAACCGGTAAACACTAAATTACCGGCAGTCCGGTATTTTTTAAAAAATTGTCAAATCGAAGAATCCTGGCTAATCCAAACCATCGTATGTCGATTAGGAAAAGTTGAGCGATCCTGAAATCCTGAGGACGAACCGGGATTTGTGACATACCGGTCAAGGTGTTAAAAACACTAAATAACCGGCAGTCCTAAACAAATCACGGTTCGTCCTCCGAGCCCACCACAAACCAAGCGCTGGACTTGAGATCTATAAATAATTTCAGGATCGCTTGACTTTCCTAATCAACATACGATAGTTTGGATTGGCCGGGAATCTTCAATTTGACAATTTCAAAAAGAAATATCCGACTGCCGGTCAATAAGTCTTTTTAACACATTGACCCGCAGTCGACCTGAAAAAAATTTTAAGTTTCACAAATCACGGTTCGCCGAGCCCAGCATAAACCAAGCGCTGGATCTATAAATCATTTCAGGATCGCTTGACCTTTCCTAATCGACATACGATGGGTTTGGATTAGCCGAGATTCTTCGATTTGACAATTTTTAAATAGAACGGACTGTGTTTTTGACACCTTGACTGGCTACCGGCCACATAGGCACAGCGGATAAAATTACGCGGAAAATTTCCACTGATCGATTTGCCGATCGGACGAATGCACGGAAAAAAACAAACAGTAAGCACGAAAATTCGAAGAGTGTATTAAGTAATAAAGAAGCTTTACAAAGGATTTTAGCGATTGTAGCTTGGAACACGGAGTGCAATATTCTTGTGTGTGAAATTCGACCTCACGATTGACATACTTATATTGGATAACATCTTCGTTTTGACAAGACTTTCGCAACATGCAGCATTTTAAACGGGTAACCGAACTTGTTTATACGACTGAGTGTCTTTCCTGAACTGATGAACAACGGTTGAGAATTGCACAATGACAACCGCACGAAGTCGACATTTCAGCAGTAATTAGCAAAATAGTTTTACGGACTCACTTTGTCTGATGTTTCCATTAAGCCACCGAACGTTGTGTTTCGCAAACGTGATGTTGGACGAATGCACGTTCGTTAGCGTTATGAAAGATTGCTTCGCGTCATTTTTCTAAAGTCACGAAGGGAAAAACAAACAGTAAGCACGAAAATTCGAAGAGTATACTAAGTAATAAAAAACTTCAAGAATAACCGCCTTGCAAAAGATTTTAGCTATTGTAGATTCTTGATAGTCTTAATTGGGAAGCCGAGTGTGATAATTCAGAGAAATTTTTGTGTGTGAAATTCGACCTCACAATAGCGATTGACATATTTATGTCGGATAACATCTTTGTTTTGACGAGATCCGGACTTGTTTACACGATCGAGTGTCTTTTCTGAACTGATGAACAACGAGTTAGAATTGCATAATGACAACCGCACGAAGTTGAAATTTCAGCTAAGTAATAAAGGACTTCAAGAATAACCACCTTGCAAAGGATTTTAGCGACTGTAGATTCTTGGTAGTCTTGGGAAGCCAAGTGCAATAGCGATTAACATACGTATATCGGATAACATCTTTGTTTTGACCAGACTTTGCATTGATATTCGTAGACGTTAGAGAGGTTGTGTTGTTCGGGTAACCGAACTTGTTTCTACGACTGAGTTCTGAACGCATAACCCTAGCCGTGCAAGCGGTTGAACTAATAACCGGCTGAAGTTATTATTTTTTTTGAACGGATAACACAAGCCGTGCGAACGGCAGCAATTTTTTTTGACCGGATAAGACAAGCCGTGCGAACGGCGGCAATTTTTTTTGAACGGATAACACAAGCCGTGCAAACGGATACAAAATTTTATTGAACGGCTGGTGAACGGCAAGTGCACGGCAAAACGCCGTTTGAGCGGATAGCCGTTAGTGTACGTTTTCGCGTGAGAGGTCACAATTCTGTCTGTAATCATACTCGTGATTAACAAAATCGGACTCCCACTTCATGGTCATGTGATTATGTTAATCACTTGATGTATGATTACAAAACAAATGGAAGTCCTTACCATAAAATTATTAACTTTAAGTACAGTGTACACATGACAAGAGATTTAAATTTCAATATTAATAATACCCTTTAAAATTTAGGAACCTAAAAATAATAGTTTGCAAAGGACGAAAAACACTAGTTAAAGGAGTGTTATTAAACCAAAAAGGAACAAGGATGGCTGAGGATTGGAAATGAAGATTTTCAAAAAATTAATGTATTGATTGACCCTGTACCTGATGTTGTGCTCCTCCGACCTCCTTGCTGCTTCCAGAAAATTACCACTGGGGGCAAACCAGGTCTCAGAATCCTGCCTTTCTTCTTAGCTAACTCAGCAGCTTCCTGAAAATTAAAGAAATTGCTTTAAATTAATAAAAAAATGCACGTACATGTGTATCGAGAATGCAGTAATGGCTCCTTCACTGAGACTTACAAGATAGTTGCAACAATCATGGTTTTATTTTCTACATGTACATGTACAGTAATACACAATCCTGTACTAGATATTTAACTTAAATGATTGTGAATTAATAGAAAATAATTATTAATAATGGTCCATCCCTTTAAAGCCTGGTTTTTACTAGCGACACAGTCGGAGATGTAAGCAGAGTGTAAGAACACTTATGATCTAGTGAAAACCGAAAAGAGGAGTCATAAGCATGACAGAATAGTCGGAAGAATCAGGAACATGTCCTCTTTCTTCTGATTCTGCTTATAACCCTGTCGCTTACGACAAGTGAAAACTAGATTGACAAAGAACCGGAAGAATAAACCAATCAGAATGTTAGGTTCAGGCACTCCAAGTACATACTTCCTTTCTGCTTGCGACTCCGACAATCTAGTTTTCAATAGATCATAAGTGGTGCCCAGAGTCATAAACAGAATCGTAACTCTGCTTACGACTCCATTGATCTGATTTTCACTACATCATAACGCTTACAAATCTGCATACAACTCTGACTCTGTCTTTGTCGCTTGTGAAAACCAGGCTTAAGTTGGAGCTGCAGTGGCCTAATGGTTAGTGAGCTATACTCTGGATCGGACGGTCCAAGATCAAGCCCTGGCTGGGGCAATGCATTGTGTTGTTGGACACGACTCGTTACTCTCGAAGTGCCTCTCTCCAACCAGGTGTATAAATGGGTACAAGCGAAATACTTGTAATGCTGGGGGTAACCCTGTGATGGACTGTCATCCCATCCAGGGGGGAGTAGACTATAAAATCCTAGTCGCTTCATGTTATGGAAACCGGGATAACCTCCAGCGGTATCGGCCACTGGCTCAATGCAAAAAATAACATCCTTTAGTATCCAGGACTGTACTCACATGGGTCCTAAAAGTTATTGTCGCACTTTTCTTGGCCGCACTGCATATCACCTTCATCACCTCTCCAAAACGTGAATAAAACCTCTTCAACCAAGCATTCTTGTTGTAAGCCTCAGGAATATCTTTGATGACCAGTGCTGTCAGAGTTGAGGTCTCTAAGCCTCTCACCCTCTCTTCTGCTACTTTCTCTTTGTTTTCTTTTGCCTTGTGGACACCTGTCGCTGCAGCAAATGCACGACCAAAAATTCCTGCAGTACCAGATTGCGGCTTATTCACATTATTGGCACCAAACGCAGCGGAGGTGGATTGTGATGTTATTGGGAAAAGAGGCTTTGAGGCACTTGATTTAACCTCAAATGATGGTCTGGCCATTCCGAATGTTAAAGGTGTCGTGGCATTGATACCAGTCATTCCGCTTCCACTAGCACCACCAAAAATGTTACTTGAAGAGACTTCTGTCAAAGCAGAAGTTCCCAGGTTGCTAAAACCCCCAAATGTTAGGGTGGTAGAAGGTGGCTGTTTGGTCGCTGCAGCACCAAGATTGAAAAGTATACTTGAGCTAGTGCTATCTGAAGATCCAGCAGTTTTGTTGAAACCTGAACCAAAGACAGAGTTTGAACCTTGCGATGGCAAGAGTGACGAGGGAGATGTCATGGGACCTGATCCAAAGATGTTACCCGGCATGTTGGAAGATGCTGTACTCAAAGAGACATCTGTCTTGGATTCGCTCTTCCCAAACCCTGATCCAAAAACACTGTTGTTGGATGGCATTATGACTGCACTTGCTTCCCCTATAGGAAAAAAGAAGTTCAAACCTCAATAATAAAAGTATAACAACTTAAAATATACATAAAATGTTATACATATACATAAAATTAAAATAAATAAAAATATTGATTAGATCTAGCCTGTGGACAGGGTTCCCGAACACTTGCACAGTGGGGTCATGTTAAGGGAAGCCTGCATGCATCCTCCAAAATCGCAAACCCCACGAATTGCTTACATGTAGCTGCCAACTGTCAAACTTTAACCAACCAAATTTTGGACACAGCACATTCAATTTTTCCGAGACTCATGTACAGGCTCCATTGCTTGGGGCTTCTCGCCGGAAAATTGCGCCCCTCTGGGGCACGAGTCTGTTCGTAGGATATCAAAGATCTGATACATTGCACCGTCCAGTATTCATCAGATTATAGATCTCAATTTAAAAAAAGCATTCTCTGGTAAACTCTATTAAGAAAATAATTAATATATAAGCTTCCATTCAAAGCTTATATTTTTCTTAATACTGTCAGTAGTTTCTACAAGCAAACACTTTAAATTTTTAATCCTAAAATAAATATTAAGTAAATTGAAGGTATTAAGTTTTGCAGTGGCATATGTGTTACAGGTCAAAATGGTCTGCAAGTAATTGTTTTCAAACTGTGTTATTTTGTTTTAACCCAGGTTATATTTAATTTTTATCCATAAGAAGTCATCCATCCCTTCTCCACTACCTCTCATCCCTCTACTTGATCAGCCTCCCCCCCCCCCAAAAAAAAATGACATGATCTCTTTGCCCCCTAGTAACTCTATAATTTCTTTTTTTTTACTAATGTGAACATGTACATACAGGATTTGAACTCACAACCTCTGGATCTGCTGTCCAACCTTTTGCAATGCAGAAAATGCTGATGTAGAGCACTTAATATTTTTTAAGCTGTATTACCAAATAAAGACACTCTGAGACTCCTACCCAATCCCAAAGAGAAAAGTTAAAAAAATACCTGGGTTATTTTTGTTTACCAGGGTTATGTTAACAGCGAACATGGAAGTTAGTGTCCGATAGCCCGGGGCTAGTCGATTTTGCCTTCGGGCTAGTGGATTTTACGAATTAATTAATTCATGACACTAAAAAATGGATTCCAGCTTTCCCTTTGGACAAGCAGAATTTACAAAATTAAAGGAGTTCAGACAATACATGTAAATTATTATTTTTTTCTAATTGCAATGAAATACCTGTACCTTGTTGAAGACTGGATGCTGACACAGGAAAACCAGACCCAAACACAGGTGCTGCTGAAAATGCCGGAGATGTTACTGTTGTAGTGAACTGTGGTGAGTCCTTACTCTGCGAAAAGTGTGCGGTGCCAAAACTGAAACCTGTCATCCCAGCAGGTTTAACCAGTTTTGGTTCAGCAGTGTTGCGAAGGATGGGAGGGTCTTGGTCAAGTGGGCTAGCATGCTTTCTCTTGTCTGGTCTTTGGCCTGCTCTACCTGGATGCTGTCTCTGAATTTGTTGCTGATCTGCAAGTCATGACAGGAGCAAAATTAACAGTAGGTGGTTGTGGCTTTGTGCCATTATCTGGTTTGAATTATGCACTGCCAAGTGATAATGCTGTTGCAAGCTACATGTACTGTAGGTCTATTCAAGCCTATAGTGTTGATCAACAAAACCTCATGCAGGTACATGTACACATTTGGGTTCAGTAAGACAAAAGTGTAATAATTATTATTTGTAGCAATTGCACAATGTAAATTTTGTATACTGTAATGTAGATTAAATTTGATTTTTACACGTACTATAAGTTTAGGCTTAAATACATGCAGATCATAAGGACAACATCCTGGGTCAATTTGCTTTTCTCCCAAACAACATGTACAGTGTACAATGTAGCTATCTGTTTCTACTTGAAAATAACAATGTCATTCTAAAAAATTATACATGCAGTGTATGAAACTGGATTCAAATTGTTTTAAGTTATAAATTTAAAGAATGTTATCCTCACATTTAAACAGATAAGGAGTCTATCAACAACAACAACAGCAATAACAATTAATGTCGACAACAACAACATATAGGGCAGAAACAGATTCAAAAATGAAAACCACTACACTCTACATCGTGAGAAACATAACCACAGCTATTGTTTAACCTGCGAATTTTCTCCGTCGAGGCCACTGCCGTGAAGCTTGTGGAAAGGACCCACCATGGTCCTGGGCTGTTCCAGATCCCTGCGAGAGTCTGCGTACAGCTTCTTTTTTCTGCAGAAAGCCATAAGCACTGATTACATCTCACATTAATTGCTTCATGTACATGTACATTAAGTTACTTATTTTGTTACTTATTTTGTGGCTTATTTTGCTGCAGCAACAGTTATCAAACCAAAATAGAATATTGGCTGCTTTCCATTATCCCAGTAGGGCCAAAGGAGATAAACTGTTGTAAAATGGAACAACATTTTCCAATTTCACCGGGCCAACTGGGCAGAACATTCCTTTTCATTTTGCATTCTATTCTCCAGTCAGGCCGGCCCGAGAATCCACTGAGCTGAAGCGAGGCAACTAACCAGTTTATGAAAATGGAATGTTAAATTTCGGTTCGAATTCTGCCCGACTGGTCAAAGTGGACCGCCTCCAGGGGTGGTTCCGAATATTCTGGTCATTACGAGCCGAAACAGAACTCTCCATTTGAATTCTTACCGAAATGACCAAAATTTTTGGGTAAAATAATCGAAAACACCCAATGAGTGACTGGGTTGGATTTTTTAGGGCAAAGAAAAATACTTTTAAACTAAAGAATATATATACGTGTACATGTAAATGTATTTGTTACAGTTATGTAGCACTAATATCACCCTGCTGTAGTCCTTCTAATGATCTTATGATGATTGACAACCATTAAGACGGATTCCGCTCAAAGTTAGAGCAATAAGTGCAAAAATTATTTACCAAAATATCTACTCACAACACGGTAACTTTTTGAATACTATTTAAAACATCTCACTGTAATTCATTTCTTTAGGTGACCCCGATTAAATCCCCGATTAAATCCCCACGCATTCTCGAGAAATTTAATGTCAAACTTCGTAAGAATGCTCAAAGAGTGTGTTATTGTGTTTTCAACTAACACGAAAGGTCCCTTTTAATTGAAATATGGATAACTTCAAGTTCAATTTTCTCTCGCGGGGTCAGCTTGAGAGCTTAAGTCTTGATAAGATGTTCTTACCTTTTGTTGTTGCCCCAGGGGTGTGGAATTTGACGTATCTTTTTAGAAAATGTCAAAATCCCCACCTCATGCCCGCCTCTCAAACCCCACCCTCCCCCTCCCCGCCCCCTCCCTCAGGCTTAACATTGATAGGTGCATCAGTTCCGACTCACTTGATATTCCCTGTTCAGGGCTGAGGAGCCAAAAACCATATATCCTATCGCACCCATATAGGCCATATGATAATTATAGGCGAGTAGCTCCAGTGAGGGAGTGGGATCCATAACTGATCGAGTTCCAACACTCAACATTTACTGATCAGAAATAATCTATTTCCAGGATATTTCTTACTCTGTTCGATTGGGTTTGAAAATTTGATTAAGTCGAACACTCACCCAAATGGCGCGATTGGTTCAGATAACAAATCTCATAATTTGTTTTCAGTCCCACCTGCTGGCTTTTGATTGCAAGAATCGATATTACAGAACCACTGAGCCACACGAATCGAAGTAAAACGAGCCCGCCGAGAGGAAACCATTGTTCACGAAGACAATGTTCAAACTTACCTTTTTCTGTCGAATCTGACTCAGCATGCTAAAAAGCAACAAATAAGGAATGTAACTTCCTTGTCAAAAGGAAAAATGAGATGATAAAGGTTTCTCCAGACGCATTTGAAGACGTCAAATGCCTCTGAAATGAACAACAGAACTACTTTTCAAACCGCTGATACCAAACAATTTCTTCATAAAAGCTGCATGAAATGTCCATGTCCTTTTTCCCCGAGAAAAGCTTTCTATTTAACAATTATTCCACGAGCGCACGTTGGATATGAGTTGGCTCTAACCATCTCATATCCAACAAGCACGAGTGGAATAATTGTTTTATTAAAAACGCCCAAAAAATATGGTACAAACATTACGAAAAATGCATTCTTTTTCGCGTGCATGGTCACATTTTTCAAAATGCACAAACCATGAGGTATAGCTCCTTTACATAGGGCCGTTTACATAGGGTTTCACCCCCCCCCCCCCCCCGAATGAAAACTTCACTTATCAGGGGGTGCGTATGGCGGCAAGCACGGCAAGCACGGCGCTAATGAGTCTCTGTGAAAATTTAAATTTCATCTCAAACAAGAAGCAGTTTAAATGGAATGGTGATGTGAATTCGTTGAAAGGTCTTTTGGATAGCTGAATTGGAAGGAGGAAAGATAGAGAGTCTGATAAATGTCGACTCCAAAGGAAGTTGCGAGATTTTAAAGTTCGAAACCGTAACTGTCAACTTCTACCCAAGCACGAAAACGCTACAAGTACAAGGCCCATCAAGAGACAAGTACACAGGCAAGCTTATAGATATCTTTGAAAACGGAAGCCACTTTAAAGAACCAGATCAGGTTGCTTCGGAAGCGTTAAAGACAACCAAATTTATTATTTTCCTGTTTTGTCGATTTTAGCAAAGCCTTTGATCGTGTACCAAGAAATAAATTATTTGACAAGCTCAGAACAGTAGGTGTAAAAGGACACTTTTTAGAAGTACTGATGTCCATGTACTCAAACGACAAGTCAGCAGTTAAAGTTGAGAACAAAATAACCAAAACATTCCTATGTCATAACGGTGTGAAGCAAGGGTGCATGTTGTCACCCAACCTTTTTAATATCTATCTGAGTGACCTACCTGAAACCCTAAACATACCTTCCATAACTGAAGTCATGTTAAGAGAACGACCCACAAGCTTTTTGTTGTATGCGGACGATTTAGTGATTTTCGCAAGATCCGCAAAAGGCTTATAAACTATTCTCAATAAGTTGGAATCATTCTGTGAAAAGGCAGACCTAAAAGTTAACCTAGACAAAACAAAAGCTATGATATTTAACAATAGTGGCAAATCGCTAAATAACTATTCCTTTAGGTATGGAGTAAATAAATTTAGTCAGTCCTATAGGTATATAGGGCTGACTTTTTGCCCTTATGGAAATTTTACCCTTGCAAGGCAAGAATTGAAAAAAGCTAGCCTTAAAGCCCTGTTTAAGTTACGAAAAGAGATGGGAAAACACTTCTGTGAGAACATCGAACTTACAATTAAACTATTCGATACATTAGTATCTCCCATACTCCTGTATGTTCTACAGCTTCCTGTAATTCTATATAGTTCCATGCATTAGCTTTTAAAACACGGGATCTTTTTACAGCAACCTGCTTTAGTCCGCTTTTACGACTGCTGGACTTAAGAGCTTTGCCGACGGCTATATAGACGAATAGCAGAGGGAATATTGGAGAAAAGGTGAGATAGCTGTTTTGCTTGAACGATAAAATAGCCGAAGTGCGCAAAAAGTGATGAGCATTGCAAATTAATCTTAACTGTGTGTAAAATATACGCGTAGAAAGTACTGAGATTGTGTTCTTTCGCCTTATAAACCTTGAAAACCTTGAAAATTGTTGGGTTTACTCGACGCGCCTTGTTGAGCACGCGACGGCAAGAAGAGTGCGAGCGATAGAGAAAATATTAAAAATAGTTTGCAGACGTCTGAAAAATAAAAACCTTTCGTTAGAAAAACAATGGACAATCTCGTGGCTCGTTTCAAAAGTGCAACTTGAAAAACAAAACAGTAAGTTTCGGTAAAGCAAGTATACAGACTCACAGCGACTACATTTGAGCATTCTCAAAAGATCGCCTGGCAATAAATTTTAAAAGTTAATCTACGAATATAACCACCACGTAAGATAAAAATCTAATCTATATGTGGCCAAGTTTGTGGCCGACTCCCCGAGGGCAGAAAATTGAATATTGCTAAAATATAGTTTCCAGCAATTTTAATTAAGCAGTGTCGCAGTTTTTTTTGGTACTAAATGCCTGATAAATTTCTCAGACGACATACCCAGATCTGGGCAATTGAACGCAAAATGAAATGAAATTGTTTTGTTTTTATTGTAAAACTTCTTGTAGAAGTCCCCCATTCATTTTTCGAGAAAAAAAATTACAAGAGAATAACTGACAGACTGAACGAGAAGTAGGGCAATACTTCCACAGCACAGAAAAGGTGAAAGTAGTTCCTGAGTTTGCGTGAATTTCCGTCTTGAAATTTAAGACTTCCTTATTATTTATTTTTTGTGGGTTTTAATTTAAGTAAACAGTGTCAATTATCAATTCAGTTTCAGTCAGGCGTATTTGATAAGTCCAATGGCAGAATTTTCAATGAGATTGTTTTCAAAAATTATTAAGAGCCAGGAAAAATGGAGCATCTCTTTAAGGCTTTTCTAACTCTATATATTAATGCATTGCCAACTACACAGGATAGAATAACGGTGTGTTTTATCAAAACATTTTCAAAGCCGCAAGTTAAAGTTAATTTTATTTAATTCCTCTTAATACGAGGACTTAATTTGCACTGAAAGATGCCTCTCACCTTAAGCTAGCTTCCAAGTATGCATCGAGAGTGCAGATAACTAGTCTGGAGGAGTTTTTCAGCTGATAAGAGAAAGTATTCATGTTTTGTGTTTATCGCGATTCAAACTATTGTTAATTCCCCAAGACACAACAATGCTCTTTAATTTGAAATCCAAACCCTTAGCCATTCACAGTCCTTGAAAAAACGTGAAGCCCACATAACGTTTCGGAAAAATTAAAGATTTGGCCTTATTCGGTTGCATGATTTGCTTTTAAAACCCAAAGCTAATTTGAAATGTTAAGATGGATGCAGTCGACAGAATTCTTGTCGAATTTCGAACTCCGAAATTGATCACGTTCAGAGTCCTTTTAAAGTACATTATTATTATTATTTTAGTTCTTGACGCCTTAAGCTGTATGTATTACGAGTTAATGCACCACCATATCGTCTTGGAAAGCTTGTGAATTAATCCACAAGAGCAAAGACAGACTGATCAAAACCACGTCAATATAGGAGCTTTCAAGTACAGCCAAGCTCGTTTTCATCGAATGTTTTATTGAAAAGTCAATTTTTAGGGGTCCAAAATAAATTATTAACTAATTAACTGATATCAGTCCACACATGTTTGACTAGCTAAAATGATGCATTAGAACGAGTTTTAGTTTGTCCGTTGTTGAACTGAAACATGATCTCTACAGGAGATTTCTCTTTAGTTTTCGAAGAAAATTTAAGGTTACGTGAAGTCCACATGCAATTTCTTCGACAAACGCGGCTATCCTGCTTCTGTTGTTCAAGCGGGCCATCATCACGCCCAACAAAATGATCGACAGTCAGCACTACAAACGTCACAGAGAGAAAACAACGATAGAATTCCATTCACCCTCACGTTTCACCCTCACAACCACGCAGTAAAATCCATCATTCTCAAAAACTTTAAATTACTTCAAAATGATCCCGACACTGGTAGAATCTTTTCGCAACCTCCATTAATTTCATTAAAACTCGACAAAAAAATAGGTAACTTTATAGTAAGAAGTGCATCCCAAACAAGTGATCAACCCGGAACTTTTAAATGCGCTCGCGCACGATGCAAAGCATGCCCTTTCATTCACAACGTTGACAAAATATCGGGACCCAAACGATCTATCAAGATCACTGATCATTTCACCTGTGCCTCAGCCAATGCCATCTACTGCATAACTTGCACTCTTTGCAAAAAGTTATACATCGGCGAAACAGGGAGGCCTAGGGACGACTAGGGACGACTAGGCGACCGATTGCGAGAACACCTTCGCGACGTAGAGAAAGACGACAAAACTGCATCGAAACCGGTCGCGAGACACTTCAATCTCCCAAATCATTCTAAGCAGGAAAGCCAAGGAAACACGGAAAGCCGCAAAACTCTAGAACAAAAATTTATTTTTCAAATCGGCACTCTTAATCCTCACAGTATCAACGAACGCTTTTCATTCAACTAATTTATTCCGTTGTTTTCACATTACCAGGCACCAGCTAATAGCGGAGCTCCATCTTTCTATTCACATTATCAATCCAGTTGATAAAACCAAATTATATTGTTATACTTCCCACCGACGCAGCACCACAGTTTCTTTAGAAACTTACCCCATGTACTAAAATCAGCCTGGGGCTTTTCTGCACAATCTCAACAATAAAGAATGATTTAGCATAATGGTAGTCAATGCATTGAAAATAGCAAGAACAAACCGTTTAGCACATGCATGGAAAAAAAAAACGTTATATTACAAAAGATACTAGGATATTTCTTTAATATGTACCCACATTTTTGAAATTGACGAAATTAAAAAAAATAATGGACAAATATTGGAGATCTATAGCAGTTTATCATCGAGTTTAAATTGACGAGCTAAATGGCTTTTCAAAATTTGGTAGTGCTTACAAAATTAGGTATTTGCTTCAAATGTTCGCAAAATTTTAGTGAGCGGTCGTTCATTCAAGCTCGCATATTTTTATAAGTGCATGCTCAGATTATTGGACGTTCCTTTTCGCGTACCCGGGGATTGATCGAGAGTTATTATTATATACATTTTCAAAGACAAAATAGCTTTATTCAATCAGATATTCATGTGCTAATTAACAATTAAACTACGAGCCCGAGTTTTCTGTGAGCGAATAGTCAACGAAGCGCAGTCGAGTTGACTTTCGCTCATAAAACGAGAGCGAGTAGACTAGTATAATTGTTTTAGTAGAAACTCTGAAGGATTTCATTCGAAAAGCAACCATTTTATGTATTTTTAAGCCAAAAATCAAGAAAGATCTTGCCTTCAAAGAGCAACGCGCGAACAATCTTTTTCTATCGGCGAATAGAAAACAGTCGGAGAACCAATCAGATTAAAGGATTTCCAATAGAACATTGCTGAGTTTCTACTAACTACGCTAATACAAGAGAAGTTATAGATTGTTCTTTATTCCCAGGCCTTCCGAAGCTGTCACCGACAACAGAATCCAAATGGCCGTTAAACAATTCTTTGACCTTCCTATTCTACTTGCCTTGTGTCAAATTCTGTATGGAGCGATTGCTCAGCAATGTATCCCGGAGAAAGTCGAAACTTCCATTCTTGGCATGATGCTACGGCGGCACATCTTCAAAAGGATCACGGGGGTATCACTTGGTGACGTCTGTCTGCAGGAGTGTTTTTATGACGTCAAATGCCAAAGCTTCAATTACGTCATTTCTCAGTACATGTGTGAATTGAACAACCGCACCAAGGAAGCCAGACCAGAAGATTTTGTTCCTGACTCTGACAGATATTATTTTGGTCTAGACATGAATAGAGGTGAGTATATAAAACAGAGAAATAACGATGCAAATAGAAACTTAAAGGGGCATTGTCACGGACATTTTTCGGCTTTTTTTAGCAAAATGCCCCCAAAATTAGCAATATTTTTCACTCATACAAGTAATGCTCCTAGAACACAAATAGATCGATATCAGGCAAATATTTTAAGGAAAAAAGAGACCGTAAATAGTTTTCGTCAATTTTTCCAAATCACAAGGGCAGAACTGGAAAAAGTCAGCCTGACATTTTCAAGTTGAGGTCTAAAGTTCCTGATAGTATCACAGTGATATCACTCCATATTCAGCTTCAGTACACTGGCATAGTAATTTTATTAAAACCTGACAACTATTTGTAGGTGTTCAGTGGTGTAAATACGTTTTTGGGTTGTTGAATTATTGAAGTTATACTCGTGACATCGTCCCTTTAAGAGCAGGGAACGATATTTCTTTTTTTTATTTACAGTACCACTCGGTTCTATTCCTGAGCTGCCCGCTGAAACGTGCAAAGAAATCAAGGCAGGTGAAGGCGAACAAGCGGTCAGCGACAAATACTGGTTTGATTCTATAATACCTGGTGAGACTGTGCTCGCTTACTGCGACATGGAGAAAGAAGGTAACTGAAATCGCAACCGTGTTTACCCCTCTACAAGATACAACATTTACCCCTCTACAAGATGTCATGATAATTGTCCGTTGTGACGCCATCTGACGTAGTCTGGCATTATCTGATATATTCTGTTGTCGTGTGACGTCATCTAGCGTTAATTTTGCCGCCATCTTGCCATCTGGCAACCTCGTTCGTTGGCCATCTGGGATTTCACCATATCCCGCTTGTACAACCGACGGCTAACAGTTGCGACCGACCTCACCTCTCTGTTGATGCTAATTACTGTTGCGGATATTCTGATTTTTTTGCAGATATGGACGAGTGCAGCGCTTCAATTTCTGTTTGTGGCGTCAACGCTGATTGTATGAATACTCGCGGCTCCTATCGCTGTTCCTGTAAAGCTGGATTTACTGGAGATGGTAAAACTTGCACAGGTTGGTATATAGTTTTGAAATAATTTCCCTTGGTTACAAATTATGTATCGCTACTTCTATTCTCTTGATTTTTTATAGACCTTGATGAATGTAGTTCTTCCATTCGGGTCTGTGACCTCAATGCCAATTGTCAGAATACGCGCGGATCTTATGTTTGTTCCTGTAAAGCTGGATTTAGTGGAGATGGCAAAACTTGTACTGGTGAGAAGTCATAAAATTGTGTAGCGTTTTAACCAATTCTTGGGGGTACTCTTTAATTTTTAGATGAACGGCGCAATTTCATTTACAGGGCTTAATGAACACCTCGTCGTGATGATCAGTTCTAGTTTGATTATCGCAGCTGCTTTTTACTTTGTTACAGAGGTGGATGAATGCAATTCTTCCATTCGGGTCTGTGACGTCCATGCCAACTGTCAGAATACGGGCGGATCGTATGTTTGTTCCTGCGATACTGGATTTACTGGTGATGGAAAAACTTGCAGGCATTCCGTGGCAGGTGAATATTGCACGTTGATAGTTTCGTGTTTTGGAATAAATTCAGTATCCTTTATAAACTATAGTAAAGTGCAATTTAAAGTAAAATGAACAGAAAACATAATCCATGTGCTTTTATCAAATATGACGTTGTTTTCAAAATCAAGAGAGACAACCTTTTCATTTCTGCATAGCCATTTCCAAGTTTGAGTTTGTCGCTTGATGGCTCGGGCCGAGGGCGGTCACTTATTAGTGAGTAAATAATGACATTGTCAATGAAAGATTGACGAATGTAAACTCAAATCAGTAGCCTCAGTTTTCCACTCTTAGACTACTCTTCAATACTTTCATATTTTTGCTGATCGATTTGCAGAATTTGTGAGTTAATACAGAGCTTAAGAAAGCACGACGGCGACGTCGAGGGCAACGCCGATTAAAAAATGAGTTTATATTGTACCCACGAATCTCGAGGTACCCTAAAGTCATTTACTTTGTTTACCACTGTCAAAGCTATCACGAAACTGAATCTAGGACACAACGATGAATTCGAAATAAAAATTTAAAAAAATTAGCCGTCGTGGCTCACGTTCTCCACACAACGCAGAATCTGGTCATTTCACGTTGTTGTTTTGCAGAGGACGCCAAAGAAATGTACCAAGAATTATAACGCACGTGCAGAGCCATTGTTCTCCTAACTAAACCTTTTGTTTAGTAACGTTGCCGTTGCCGTCGTGGTTTTCTTAAGCTCCCTAATGAGCCAATCTCGTAACGGTTACAATATAATTGGGAGGCGTCAGTGTTGCCATCAATGCGCCATCCTTGCCCCAATATTACTTGAACCCACTCATGCTATAGTCACCAAATCAAAAGAGGATGGTACACTCACTAATTCTAATAATATATATAATTGTATGGATGTCTTGGAGTAATATACTATTTAATCAATATTGCCAAGAAAATTCAATGTATAATCAAAAACTCTTGACAGAAACGGGCCTGACAAAATTCTTCTGTTTGATAAAGCTTTAATTATATTGTTATTGGCAACGTCGCTGACGTGATAATGACGTCTTTAATTCTACTAAAATGGCAGCTATCTTGGATCCGCCTTCTTGTTTGTTCCCTTATTTCATGAAATCGCCCGTAAATTAAAGTTAGTGGACTGCCAAAGGTTTTTATTTATTTTTTATTTCCCAGAAGGTTAAAAAAAGCCCGGTCTAAATAGGGTTGAAACACAACACAATCCCTCCCCAGTCTGAATACTGTTAGGTACTTGACTTCTGGACTCCATTGGCTTGCTCTTTCTCTCTCTGTTTTTTAGAATGTGAAAACTACCAAAGTTTGACCAGTGCTAACAGAAAAATAACATATTCCAATAACAGTACCATCTTATGCGACAGATCTCTTGGTCCTGGCTGGTTCCGTTTTCAAGGTGCTGCGGGAACTAGAATGCCTACTTCATGTCCACCTACATGGAAGTGTAGCACTCACGCAACAGGTTGGTTAAATGGCACGCATCCTGCAGTAGCTGATGGAAAAGTAGCAAGGCAGGTCTGCTTTCACTGGAGTTCAAACTGTTGTCTCGCGAACACCAACATTCAAGTTATAAACTGTGGTTCTTTTTATGTTTATTACTTGACAAAAAGGCACTGGTGTTCTAGCCGCTACTGTGGCACAGACTAAATCAACCTTAAAGTAAACTGCTCAAATTTGACTTGAAAGGAGCAGTTGTTTTTCTCCTCATTCAGTGAATCATGTAAGCAAGCAATCCATGCATGCATCCATCCATCTATCCATCCACCCATAAACCAACTCATCAATCAATCAACCTATTAATATCAGTGCGTGGAAGAAGGGGGCCCTCGATATCCGAGCAAGAAGTATATGTATGACTGTTATTATTATCATTACCATTACCATTTCCATTACCATTACCATTACCATACCATTACCATTACCATTACCATTACCATTACCATTACCATTACCATTACCATTACCATTACCAATACCATTACCATTACCATACCATTACCATACCATTACCAATACCATTACCATTACCAATACCATTACCATTACCATTACCATTACCATACCATTACCATTACCATTACCATTACCAATACCATTACCATTACCATTACCATTACCATTACCATACCATTTCCATTACCATTACCATTACCATTAGTATTACCATTACCATTACCATTACCATTACCATTACCATTACCATTACCATTAGTATTACCATTACCATTACCATTACCATTACCATTACCATTACCATTACCATTAGTATTACCATTACCATTACCATTACCATTACCATTACCATTACCATTACCATTACCATTTCCATTACCATTATCATTACCATTACCAATACCATTACCATTACCATTACCATTACCATACCATTACCATTACCATTACCAATACCATTACCATTACCATACCATTACCATTACCATTACCATACCATTACCATTACCATACCATTACCATTACCATTACCATACCATTACCATTTCCATTACCATTACCATTACCATTACCATTACCATTACCATTACCATTACCATACCATTACCATTACCATTACCATTACCAATACCATTACCATTACCATTACCATTACCATACCATTACCATTACCATTACCAATACCATTACCATTACCATACCATTACCATTACCATTACCATACCATTACCATTACCATACCATTACCATTACCATTACCATTACCATTACCATTACCATTACCATACCATTACCATTACCATACCATTACCATTACCATTACCATTACCATTACCATACCATTACCATTACCATTACCATTACCATTACCATTACCATACCATTACCATTACCATTACCATTACCATTACCATTACCATTACCATACCATTACCATTACCATTACCATTACCATTACCATTACCATACCATTACCATACCATTACCATTACCATTACCATTACCATTACCATTACCATTACCATTACCATTACCATTACCATTACCATTACCATTTCCATTACCATTACCATACCATTACCATTACCATTACCATTACCATTACCATTACCATTACCATTACCATTACCATTACCAATACCATTACCATTACCATACCATTACCATACCATTACCATACCATTACCATACCATTACCAATACCATTACCATTACCAATACCATTACCATTACCATTACCATTACCATTACCATTACCATTACCATTACCATTACCATTACCATACCATTACCATTACCATTACCATTACCAATACCATTACCATTACCATTACCATTACCATACCATTTCCATTACCATTACCATTACCATTAGTATTACCATTACCATTACCATTACCATTACCATTACCATTAGTATTACCATTACCATTACCATTACCATTACCATTACCATTACCATTACCATTACCATTACCATTACCATTACCATTACCATTTCCATTACCATTACCATTACCATTACCAATACCATTACCATTACCATTACCATTACCATACCATTACCATTACCATTACCAATACCATTACCATTACCATACCATTACCATTACCATTACCATACCATTACCATTACCATACCATTACCATTACCATTACCATACCATTACCATTTCCATTACCATTACCATTACCATTACCATTACCATTACCATTACCATTACCATTACCATACCATTACCATTACCATTACCATTACCAATACCATTACCATTACCATTACCATTACCATACCATTACCATTACCATTACCAATACCATTACCATTACCATACCATTACCATTACCATTACCATACCATTACCATTACCATACCATTACCATTACCATTACCATTACCATTACCATTACCATACCATTACCATTACCATACCATTACCATTACCATTACCATTACCATACCATTACCATTACCATTACCATTACCATTACCATTACCATACCATTACCATTACCATTACCATTACCATTACCATTACCATTACCATTACCATTACCATACCATTACCATTACCATTACCATTACCATTTCCATTTCCATTACCATTACCATTACCATTACCATTACCATTACCATTACCATTACCATTACCATTACCATACCATTACCATTACCATTACCATTACCATTACCATTACCATACCATTACCATACCATTACCATTACCATTACCATTACCATTACCATTACCATTACCATTACCATTTCCATTACCATTACCATTACCATACCATTTCCATTTCCATTACCATTACCATTACCATTACCATTACCATTACCATTACCATTACCATTACTATTACCATTAGTATTACCATTACCACTGCCATTCTAACAGCTTCATGTTAATGTCGATAGATGGTCTCTCGCCCGGGGACTCCTGTGCTTTTCATTTGTTTAGTAAATTGGACTAAAATAATGTTGACTAAATATGATCAAATAATAATTATGCTTTTTTTGGCATTGTGTGTCCTAGTAATATGCATATAACGCGTTGAAATCAATAACAGGAAATACCGTAAACGCCCCTCTCTAATAAACGCCCTCTGTCTACTGAACGCTTTCCTTCCCTGAAAACCACACATATACTAGAAACAGATGTCCCACAATACAATCAATCAATTTATCTGTTTTGAAGACGGTTTAGACACTTATCAGGATACGGACTTGATAGACTGCTAAAGCTCCATCATTTGGGCTATTATAATACCGTATTTAAGTTACCATGTTACAGTTATTAAAATAAACGACTTTCTCTTTTAAAAGCGTGTTATCTTTTAAACGAACCCCCCCCCCCCTCCCCGACCCTTAAACTTTAATGAACGCCCCCGACGTATATAAGATAATTTACGGTATGCTTCATTCTCTTAGAACAAATCGAACTAGCTTTCGCGGGTTAAGGAGGCATGGAAGAGTTTCTCACTATTTCTCAGTATTACAGAAAAGTGCAAAGTATGAATAGACTTGGAACTCATGTTATTGGGCAATAACTTTAAGAATGTTTATGCCGTCATAGCAGCTACCCTGGCAAAAGCCCGCCAGTGACAAAGTCGGCGACTTGCCATTTTAATGTTTGTCGCACGTTTCATTTCCAGTTTCGCGGATTTCAGATGTTAATTGCGCGAAAGTTAGATCCCAATCTGAACCGAGCTATGAAAGCGCGCGCGCTGCTGAAAAATGTTTCGAGCCTCTCGCCCGTCATTTCGATGAAGGTTGAATGTTCATTTCAAGTTCTTAGTGTTTAGCTGTGCTATTTACGATAAGTATTTTGCTGCATTAAATACGATAGTTTTGGTTAAAGACAATTAATATTACTACTGGAAACCAGCTCTGTCCTATCCTGATCGTACCTTGATATTGTCACGAAGATATCTTTATGCAAAAGCCTGTAAAAATTAAAGGCTTTTTACAAGACCTAAACAATTAACAATCAAGAAAGCAGCAACAAAAAGGGCGAGAAAACTGAACAAACAAACGAACGAACGAAAGAATCAACCAAGAACCAAAAAAAGCAAACGAGTGATTGGTAAAAAACGCTCTTGACAGGAGAACAAAACCTACCCGTTGACAAAATATCTGATCCTCAGGAGAGGACCGGAGATCTTGTTGTCAGGTTTGTAGTTGCTCCCAGTTGAGTTATTGCGATACATTAGCATGGCGCTTATCTAGTTCAGTTGTTCAGTCACGATAACTAGAAGCTAAAAAACTTCAACAAAAACCAGAAGTACAAAAAAATATGTTGTCTTCAATCCAGGGGTTGCGGGAAAGCATAGTTAGGCCTAAGTAACCTGTTAATGGAATGGAAGGGAAGGGAAGTTAAGCAGAGCGGAGACCCATAACCATAGAGATTGGAACACCATGCATTCGGTTAATTTTTCATCTTCAAAATAGTTAGCGGCATGTATCTCGAGAGCGTTCCGCTTACGTATGTACGACGACGTAGCTCAACATGGCGGCCATAATCCAAAAATAGGTGTAAGGATAACGTTCGCGTACATCTTTGATATTAGGGAGCTTAAGCAAACCACGACGGCAACGTCAACGAGAACGTCGCTAAACAAAGGATTTAATTAGGAGTACAATAGCTCTGCACGTGCGTTATAATTCTTTGTACATTTCTTTGCCGTCCTCTGCAAAACAACAACGTGAAAGGGTGTATGTAAAACGCGGAACCCACCCGGAACCTGCCGGAACCACCCGGAACCACCCGGAACCCACCCGGAACCACCCGGAACCACCCGGAACCACCCGGAACCCACCCGGAACCCACCCGGAACCTGCAGGAACCCACCCGGAACCTCACAAAAAAATATAGAAAAATAAGAAGAAGAAGAAGAGGAGGAGGTGGAAGAAGAAGAAAGTAGAAAATAGAAAAATTAAATAAGGAAATGATAGAAAATAAAAGATAATGAAAAAAAAAAAGCAAAAAATCAATCAATCAATATGTAAACATGCTGTAAAAAGTAGTCTTGAGCTAAAAAGGATGGCACGTGAATAACGTAGTGCTTGCCTGGTGCTTGCCATGCTTGCAAAGGTCAAAGTACAAAGTGTTTTTATACTGGAAAGCACGTGCGTTGTGCGTTTTGTGCATTGTGCAAGTGAGCTTCCACAGACTACTTTACGGCCATGAGTGAGCTCGAGGGGGATGAGATTGTCATAGCTGAATCAGAAGACGAGGAAGAGAAAGAACTTTACCAGTCGGTTTTTAATAAGCACCACATGTTTATGGGTCATTGAACTTGAAAGTTTTGCAACTTTTTTTTATAGTGTTCTATTGCAATGCTTTAGAAATGCAAGGCCATTAATTTTGATAAGTTAAATTTGGGAAATATGCAATGCGAACACTACTACAAGCTCTTCAATGAAAACTGCATCACTGTACCCACAGGTATCAAAAAATGGAAAGAAAAGTTTCCGGAAGACTTTTCTGAATGGAAAAACAAATTTTCTTTTATCTATAGGTCTTCAAGAGACAACAAGCTAAGGCAGTTTTCTTTCAAACTACTACATAGAATAATCATTACAAATAAAGAACTTAAAAACTATGGTTTAGTCAATAACGCAACGTGTATGTTTTGTCAAAATCCTGATTCGATCGAGCACGCTTTCTTAGACTGCACTGTTACATCTTTTTTTTCGGATGCTTTTGCTTGGTTTAATCAAGCTCATAATTCCGATTTTAGTCTTTCGAGTAAACAGATAACTTTAAATGATATTTCAGGTGTTTCCGAATCTCAGGAGGATTCCCCAACAAAACATAGACTACACTTGTTCATCATTTACCTTAAATATTACATGTATAACTGTAAAAAGCTTGAAAGAAAACCCTACCTTCACAAGTTCAGGAGAAAAATGTCGTTGCAGTGGCAAATAGAAAAATACGCTCCTCCTTAAGGTTTTTCTTTTTTTCCCGTTATATATATTGTATACTTCAGTGATATTCGTTTGAATACTTTTATGTAAAGTTAGATTATAATCAACGTCCCTTCTCCTGTCAACCGTAACTTTTATTATAGTTTTTACTTAATTTTTTTCCTAAGCTGTAAACCTCGATGTTATTTATGTACTGTGATCATTACTGGCGATCTGACTACAGTGTAGTTATTTTTTATATTAATTTTTCTATTTTCTACTTTCTTCTTCTTCCACCTCCTCCTCTTCTTCTTCTTCTTATTTTTCTATATTTTTTTGTGAGGTTCCGGGTGGGTTCCGGCAGGTTCCGGGTGGGTTCCGGGTGGGTTCCGGGTGGTTCCGGGTGGTTCCGGGTGGTTCCGGGTGGGTTCCGGGTGGTTCCGGGTGGTTCCGGCAGGTTCCGGGTGGGTTCCGCGTTTTACATACACCCAACGTGAAATGACCAATTTCTGAGTACTTTGGAGAACGTGAACCTCGACGGCTAAATTTTCGTTTTTCTGTTTGAAAATAAACGCCGTCTTTATATTTTCTACAAGAACTATGTTTGAAAGCGATAGATGCACCGAATACATCAAGGCAATTGCGAGATTCGTGCGTAAAATATAAATTCATTTTTAAGCAGGCGTCGTCCTAGCCGTCGCCGTCGTCATTGCTTAAGCTCCCTATTGGACAGTCATGTCATGGCTAATCAACAGCTTTCCAAATAAGGTAGCCGCTGACCATTATCACGTGACCGTATGGCGGGCTCAGGTATAGAGCTCATCGAACGGTGACGACTAAAAGGGATTACTGAGAGGGACGTTTATAACCATGAACAGATTGAGTTGTCTTACACGAAGTGTGGAATCGTTGGAGCCTCAGCCCTTTGAGTGGCTACCGAGACCCCAACGATTTCGCCCTTTGTGTAAGACAACTCAATCTGTTCATGGTTAGAAACGTCCCTCTCGGCAATCTCTTTCAGCCATTCATCGAACTCGCGTGTTTTTTTTTTTCAAGGAGACTGCTGATTAGGTTATGGTTTCCATTGTATCGTCGGCCAAGTCCGGTTATTTTAACGGAAGGGTAGCAGCTCTCTTAAGCTTGTAATTCTACTGGCAGCAGTTGCTATATAATTGTTTTAGGGGTTCCTGTTGTTTGTTCTATTGTCCTCTCAATGCGTCGCAATTAAGCCATTCATGTGATACCTTACGAGAGCTGCTACCTCGCCCTATTTCATGGTCGTCCTCTGTAGAATTCAACGATTGGAGTTAACGATTAATTCTGATTTATTTCGGCAAAAACTCTTTCTTGAAGGTTTGCATATGATATTATCTACATTAAGAGCATTTTCTCAAATTGGCTAAATCTATATTTCAAATTTAGTGGACTGCATCAGTTTTTGTAAGTGCGCATTTATAGTAGAGCATTTTTTTTTTGCTATTCACTTAAGTCTTTTATTGAATTTTGACAGCCATTTTGCCAAATGTTTCAGCCAATCAAAGAGCAGATAACCGCCTTGATCTATGGTAATTTTTCGATTTTGGTTCTTAAACAATGGTCTTGCAATGCCGAAGGAAAAGATCAATGTCAAAATCATTCATATTCTGGAACCTGGCACTATATTTGTTAGTGTGACTATCCGTTATTTACGCCTAAGGTTAAACGTGCTGTAATACACCTCCTTCCAAAATGGTTACCATCTTAATATTCTTTCGTCGGTATCCAAATTAGCCTTTCTTGTCTCGTTTTTAAGCCCAAAAATCAAAAGAATATTTTACCTTGAACGAGGCTACATGGGCCAATTTGTATGTGAATAAATCAGCGGCCATTTTGGAATAAGGTGTACAAACTACTAAACATCGCTTAAAAAGTTGTATGTTATTTAATTACATAATGATGCTAAAATTTTCCTTTCAGTTTCTGCTGCTACTTTTTCATTTACGTACTTTTTTCTTGTTTAAACTAGAGACAGGCTAGGTTAATTTCATTTTTGGTGCAAATGAGGAAATATTTTAAAATTAGTCTACGAGCCCCAGTTTGCTGCGCAGACATGCTGACTGTCACCCATAAAAGAGGCGATCTGGTGCCCTAATCGATTCTCTTAGATTAGCTAGATTAGATAAGTGTATTGTAATCTTAGTGTGCATCTATAAATAAACAAGTTGTCCAGTTCATTTTTTTGTCATGCGCTGTATTTAGTTACCTAATTAACCACGCGAAAAAAAGTCTGGGCTTGGCACTGGTGAGATACTCTTGCTGTCACGATCAGCTTTCAACTCGGGCGGATTCACTTGCTTGTCACTGCTAAGCATGAGACCAGATACAGCTCAAGAAATCAATTATGTTTAATTAAATATTCCCGCGCCTAAGACTGGCATAGTTAGAAGTCGATCAGCTATTTGAGGGCTACACTTTGGAACAGTTTGGACAATGACAATAGGAAACTCACTCACACCCAGGACCCTCTGGCTACACCCTTGTGTTTACTTCTTAAGTAGTACAACTGATACAAAAAGCCGTTCTCTCCGATACTGTGACACTGACTAAATCAAACATAAATGTACAATAATTATATATTCAAGAAACCTAACGTTTGACTTAAAGAGAGAAAAAAAAGTATTTTTCATGGGCTTGGTAGATCTTATAGAACTATTTGTTATTATGTTTTGAATACGGCAGCAAGACCCAGCGATATCGTTGGAAACACCTCGGAATACCCAATCTGCAAATTTATAAGAATTATTAATTTAAGTTAATGTGAGAACCGTGAAAGGGAAATTAGGAAAATTGCTTCTTCTAAAAACGGTTCTGTCACACATTACACTACAGCAAGGTAATCAAGCTCTTGCGTTACGCCCAAACCTCAATTCCTACCATAGCCAGTTTTGTATGTCATTTCTGCGCCAATCACATTGCATCTTTGCCCATTAGGTTAATCAAAAGTATGCGGTTTAACCGAAGGGAATATTTTCCTTTAGTTTCACCTATGTGGCTGCAGTTGTATCATAGCACTTTGATCTGCCTAGTTTTCCCCTAAAAATCCCCACCCGCCCAACTCCGTGTTGTTTTGTTAGCATAGTGCTAGTACACTACTTCCAGATTTTGCACATATAAGTCCAGGGCTTATTTGGTTGGTGTTATATAGTATATCCTTAATCTTAATCCTAATCATAATTTTATAATTTGTACCTTATTTTTTAACAGTTTAAATAGGCAACGAAAAACATTATTGCCGAACTTCAGCGGAGCCAATCTCTCATGATATATTGATTCGGTTTCATCTTAAATCTTCGATTTCAAACTGAATTTAGAAGCAGAAGAAGGCTTGAATAAGACAACGAAACATTTTAGGAAAAGAATAACTGAGTTATTTTTTGGTAGCTATATATAATGTAAAATGTTGTTTTGTATCCGGTTTCAGTAGATAGCTACGTTGTTGGAAATGTAGAGCATTGTTTTTCCAGCAAGGAAAAGCCTCAAGGCAAGTCAGTGATAAACTTGTTGAATATTTTAATACTGAAATAGTGGACTCGGCAAACTACCATGTAATTTTAGTATAGGGTGCCTACCATTTAGCCAAAAATTTTTGAAATTTCAGTTTGAAGTCAAATGGAAAGGTCCGTTCGGGAATTGTGGACAACCTACAGAGGTAGTCCTTTTCCGTTCAGAACGAAACGTTGGACAAATCTTAACAAATCTTCCTTTTCCAGGCCCTGTCTGAAGAAACTGTGGCGCTGCGTCGGTGGGAAGTATAACAATATAATTTGGTTTTATCAACTGGGTTGATAATGTGAATTGGCCACCGTAAAGAGATTCAAGAGCTGACGTTTCGAGCGTTGGCCCTTCGTCGGAGCGAATCAAGGAATTGTGGGTCGTTTGTTGTTTATATACAGAAAGATAAAGAATACTAGTACAAGAGATTAGTGGTCGCAGCGATAAACAACAAATGAATAGAGGGGGTAAGTTTCTGGAGAAACTGTGGTGCTGCGTCGGTGGGTAGTATAACAATATAATTTGGTTTTATCAACTGGGTTGATAATGTCAATTGGCCACCGTAAAGAGATTCGAGAGCTGACGTTTCGAGCGTTAGCCCTTCGTCGGAGCGAATCAAGGAATTGTGGGTCGTGCGGAACGGAACGTCTTGCTAAATGGAAAGCACAATCTCCTCCGGTTAGTCGCTAAATTCGGAAAATTGCTTACCATTATGCAGTGGTCTCACCAGCCGGATTCTTCCTACAAATGGCAAGAACTCCATTCTCGATCTCCGGCACGGATGATCCGAACGCCTGTAAAATTATTTGCAATTGGATTACAGTTTCTTTCCTCTGTCAAGCATCTTCATAGGTATAAGGTAGCCACTTTCATTCATATTCATCCGTAGAAGCCCGGTTACGTTTCAGATGTTCCTGAAGTTTTATTGACAGGTCTTTATTTTCCAGCAGTAAAATGTAATTAGTGATCGCAAACCATCTTTAAAATCATTCAGATCATATAACTACTTTTTACTGAGTCACAAATCGATGTTGTGAGGTAACAATTCACACACTTTGTCTGACATCGAAGGCAACTGGAACGCTTTTCTTGACGATTTTGGTTGTTGCACAAGTAGCACAACCGTCATACCTATGCATCTTGTTAATTTTTTATTGCGTGCTATTGAATTTACCCATTTTTTAAAATTAGCAACAAATAATCTACATTTAAGCCAAATTCTAAGTTATTAGTCTTTCAATAAGCAGTAAATTCGTCAGTTATCAATGCAATCCAGAGATACACTACAACATTTCGCGCCTCAAAATCAAAACTTTTCATTTTGGCAAAAGTTTTGGTACAGAACGTGAGTAAAAGGATCTTTAAGTCAGTACAAATAGTTTTTGGGGAATGTTTGTGGTATTGTTGGAGGTAGAGTGGCAAGAACGCCTTTGATCCGCCATTTTGGTTCGCGTTTGGGGCCGATTGAAACATGGCATGTTCGTTATTCCCAAACCATAAATCTACAGAAGTTAAAAACATCCGTTTCGTAGCTAGGGTCAAATCTTTGACTAGAAGAGGTACCGTGGCCGGCTCAAGTTTGAAAATTACAGAGTATTGTACTTAAAAGATATAAAGCCTTAAAGTGCATATGACACGAAATTTTTTTCTCTTGATTCTTGTAGTTGGATATCTAAACAAAACGTTTCGAAGCTTTAAAAGTGCTGGAAAAATCTAAAAAGCACTGTTTTTGCTTTCAAAATATGCGCAATTTCCCTTCAAATTTGTCCCAGAGACGGGCCCTAGTTTATCGACGGCGAAGTTATTCGTGACGTCACATTGTGTACCTTTGCCGGGAAGGTCTGTTGTCGCTAAGAGGATTCTGCTAAGAGGATTCTGCAGTGGACAGATAGTGCATTGAAAGGCAAAGATGTCCAGTGATTCTAATGATTCCTTTGAGTCGGACTCTGAAAGTTACATTGAGGTACACAATGTGACCTCACGCTCCGATAGCACGTGCGATTTTGGCCGCGCGATGACCGGGACAAATTTGAAGGCAAATTGCGCGTATTTTGAAAGCAAAAAAAATGCTTTTTAGAGATTTCCAGCACTTTTAAGTCTTCGAGTCGTTTTTTATAGATATCCAACTACAAGAATCAAGAGAAAAAAATTCGTGTGATATGCACTTTAATTTATTTCCAAACTATACAGATGATATTCGCGTTTTCGCCTACTAATTATTTCTTATTTACCAAAGTGATGCCACGAGAATTAATTTAATAATTGAGGTACCTGTTTGTTGTATCCAATTTCAACATAATATGATTGGTGAATCGAGGAAAACCTGCAATAAGAATATGACTCGAGATTTTAAGTTTTAAATAGAGATACCTGGATACACCTTTAAACCAAAGCGAGAAGGGCCTAAGTACTGCTCCATTCATTTTGGAACGGCGATTGATTAGCAATTGGTAAGAGAAACTTTCCGTGTACTATCAACATCGCGTAAAAAACCTGTGTTCCGCAAAGCCTAACCATCGTTTCGAGTTAGCAAGAAACCAGAAGAGAAGGCAACAAGGGTCCCTATTTATAGTACGTTTAGTACATCACATCGTACATCACCTTGTGCACTAGGGAATTCAGTTTTCTTGAAGCAAATGATTATTCGCGTAGTTGTGAAAAATATTTCTGTTTAAAAATAATTAGGGCGTTAAAAAATTAAATACACTTTTAGATTAATGGAAGCCGAGTAAATATGTCTATTGGGTGTGAATCTGAGCATTCATACGTCAGCTCGTGTTCTTGAAAACAAAATGTGATATGTCGCTGAAACTTCACATTCTTGGTCTAAAAGGGTTATTATCCATCAAAATCTGAGTTAACTTTTTGGTTATTGAAACAGGCAACGACAATTTGCTTTTGGTTTCCAACTGCATCCTCTTGCTTCCATCCCATTTGTATGCTAAAGGAAAATTTCTGCACAAAACTTAATGAGAATTGTTATTTGCGGCTTAAATTGAAATGATCAGTTTAACTTTTGAAATCTCTCTTTTGATCCGAATGTTTTTTTTTGGAAAGCCAAGCCAAAGAGGGACTCGTGGCATTTACGTATTTACATATAATACAGCTTGCTTAAGAAAAAGACTTCATATTTCTAATATCATTGGTATCTTTAATATTTCCAACCTTGACGTATTTTATGTAACCTCAAAAATTAAGAAAAACTGGCGCAATGCAAAATAGTTTATTGTAGCAAGAATAAGCTGTAGGCGAAGTAAAAAGCTACACCGTGAGTTAATAGAAGGAAACGCAACTGAGTGTTTAATAAAATATTAGGGAGCTTAAGCAAACCACGACGGCAACGTCAACGAGAACGTCGCAAAACAAAAGATTTAATGAGCAGTACAATAGCACTGCACGTGCGTTATAATTTTTTGTACATTTCTCTGCCGTCCTCTGCAAAACAACAACGTGAAGTGACCAATTTCTGAGTACTTTTGAGAACGTGAACCTCGACGGCTAAAGTTTCGGTTTTCTGTTTGAAAATAAATGCCGTCCTTATATTTTCTACAAGAGCTATGTTTGAAAGCTATAGATGCACCTAATACATCAAGACAATTGCGAAATTCGTGCGTAAAATATAAAGTCATTTTTAAGCAGGCGTAGTCCTAGCCGTCGCCGTCGTCGTTGCTTAAGCTCCCTATTAAGCAAGCATTACCGACCCAGCGCGTATAGTTTTTAAGGCTTGAGATAATTAACTCAAATAAGATGATCAAGATGATCAAGGCTACAAAAGTAACAACTTTTATCCAACATCACATAACTGTCCTCGCATATCTAGGATAGTCTGTTTTAACTATTAAATAGATTACAGATGCCAACCCAACCGAAGTGTGCCTAGCTAAAGCACGACCTTTCAACTCTCTCCAAACCGGCTACAGAAAGATACTTGTTCGGCTGCAGTTGATTTCAATATTGAAAGTTCCGGGAAATAACCTCTACTCTTCAGAAATGAGAAAGCTTGAATCGCTTCCCATCCATTTTTTTTAATTAAAATTTATACTGTTCTAAGGTGTTAAAATGAACCATAAATTATTTACTTGTTGACACGCAAACTCTCTATGATATCAAAGGAAACATTGAAAATTAATAATCTATACAACTCATCGTTATTTATACTTTGCGGGTTCTTAATTTTCGTAGTGACAGTTATACATAAATTCATTTACTGTTTTCGCAATACAGTACCTACTGCACTATACAGGTCAAGGGCACTTTCAAACGACAACATCCCAAGTTGCAATTGAGAATTTAAGTTATGAATAAGTTAGTTATGACTTATATTTACGCGACATCGATGATTTTGATCTTACGCACTTACCGCTACTAATTATGCAAATTATTTAAATAGTCGTGGCACCTGTTTCTATACCCATTTTTTTACCTAATGCGATTGGAAATTTGAAAGGTAGTTAGCTAAAGAGTATATCTTGCAGGTCTTAAATACAGACAACTGGTAATAAGGCTTTTAGACCGAAGATGGAAGGACTGTTTTTCATTCATATATATTGTGAAGATACATCATCTGATATAGGAGTTTTTAAGATAAGCATTGTGTGTGTTGTTTTTATCACTATTCAAACTTTCGTTTTTCGAAAGTGAATTTCTTGACGTTAAATGATTCTTACATCTATTTCTGTGTACAGATGAATTCATCGAATTTAGGCCAAAGTTAAAACATCACCGTCCATTGGATTGACATAGAGGCCACGTAAATTAATCCATTGAGCAGAAACAAATGGGAATCCAGTTCAGTTCGTTTTCTTGAAAAGTAAGACCAAAATAATTGATTGCCGAAAGAACAAACGTCAGCTCAAATAAAAAGCTGCATAATGATAGAAATTAGGTTAATTGGCAAATATGTAAGGCTTCAAAGCTATCGAATATCTCCAGTATTTTACTCAAGGAATAACATAAGCAATCGAAACATCTGCTTTCCCCAAAGACAGCAAAAGGGATATTTTGTGAATTCGAGGGCATCTGTCTTTTTGAACTTGTTCCAAGGCAAAATTCAATTTCAATATTCTAACGTCTGAATAGGTCAAAGCTACCGTTCAGTTTATGTTTTTTTCGCAATGAGGAAAGCTTTAATCTCTTCTCGTCTTAGCCTGCTAAGATTTTTGCAATTAGCCATGAATTATTTACTTGCTGGCTTGTAAACGTTGCTCAATTTGAGCTCTTTATTCACTAAACGTATTGAACGTTAATTAGCTTTACATGCCACCCCTTACTCATTATACCTTGCAGGGTTTAATTTGCATATTACCAATCTTCGGTTTTACTGCAATGCAGGCAACGTAGGGCAGCTTAACACGGGTCTCCATCAAACAAAATCTCTGTGATCTCTAAAGAAATAATTTAAAACATCCATAGAGCATTAGAGGCTACAGAGATGATATATTATTCTTGCTTGTTTCTATCTAATAATGACAACCTGTTTACTAACGTGATGACACGAAAACTTGTTTATTTGTCAAGAACGTACCTTCATCCGACGTTCGCATAATGTGATTGGTTAAGCGAAGAAAACAATGGCTCAACACCTTTTGGGAGGTATTTAAGACAAGAGTTCTTGTTGTAGTCCTTGGCTACAAATAACGGAACTCTTTATCAGTAAGAAGTGAAAGGTTTTGTATTCCATTCATATCTGGAAGAAGAGTGTATTACATAGTTGGTAATAGAGACCTACCTTCTTGTTGCTAACGGCATTTATTTAAACACGATTAAAAAGTTCAGCAACGCTGATGTGGTCGTGTACAATCAATAAAATTAAACTTCCTAACTAATCACACTAAAACTAATGTATGAATTCTACGTATTTACTTGCTATACCTATTTAAACAATTTTGCCGTTCGGGGGACCACTGAAATCCGTGAGATACATCAAATCCTTGAATTTATACTTTTTATGCAATGTTTTGAAGTGGAATATCTTGAAATATCCCACTCGTGACTTTACTTTTCAGTGTACACAGGCTTTTTGGCGAGTGTTTATACAAAGCGAAATTTAAAACTCACGAGTAGGATATACACGGTATGACAAGAAAATAGTGCAAAACTATTTCATCCCTTTCCTCCAAGACAACTTAGAGAAAGTTATATCTTCAAGTAAACAATTATGTAAAAAGCTTACCGCGAAACTTTTTAAGTTTTAATGTTGCTGTATCCTGTGTAGTTTCCTCTGCCTGCTTTTCCAATAGCCCATAGAATACAGCATAAATCATTTGCCCTGACGTTGTTCTGGCGGAAGTGGGCCAATATTCATGTGTTGCAGGAAGTTGGCACTAAAAGTCTTGCAACCCAAAGCTGTTTTATCAACTACTTTACATGTAAAACCCTTGAAGCTTATATATATTAAAAAATGGTACATGTTTTTGAATTTTAATTCTGGCGGAAGTGGGCCAATATTCATGTGTTGCAGGAAGTTGGCACTAAAAGTCTTGCAACCCAAAGCTGTTTTATCAACTACTTTACATGTAAAACCCTTGAAGCTTATATATATTAAAAAATGGTACATGTTTTTGAATTTTAATTCTTATCCAGCGCTCGATAGTAATGAACTATGCTCTCCATCGTTGGGAAAATATTTCAACTGATTCATCACATTAGAGAAAAATGCAAGTGCATAATCCGTTAGCTAAAAAACTCTTTTTTTTCACATATTTATCCGTTAATCTGTTATTCTGTACCTATCAATTTGCTTGAGTTCAAGTTTCTAGAATCATTTATAACGCCACAAGAAATGACAATCAGCACGAACTTCATGTTATTTCCAGTTTTCCATGGTCTATAAATTACTTCACAGTATCTTGGTTTTCGGCAATCATAGCCTGATTAACTGCGTGATAAACATTTTAAAACCACGCATTTTACTGAACTTGACATTTCGTATGTTAGTCCACACATATTTTAAAAGTACAACCGTTAAAAAATATTGGTAAAGCTAAAAAATGTCAAAATTAAAGTTTAGGGAAAAAAAAAAGAAAACCAACAGGAAAACAAGTTAAAATTTTGTGAAAGCGTCACAGTAACTGAGCTAATAAGTTACAAATTATAAATGGTTCCTTGATATTTTTAACAATTCATTTAAACGCAAAAACAAGAGTTAAACTTGTCTACAAATTAAGTTATATCTTGTCCGATTTTGTTTTTTTTATTTCCTACCTCATTTTAAAACTACTTCCGAGGTTCCATTAAATTTGAATCTAATTTTGTACATTAACTTAAAATAATTATCGATACAAAGCCCCTTTAAGCACTTGTGTTGTCGAGATTACAGAAAAAAATCAAATCCAGTTTACCCCATTACTCGGTGATTTTAAGGGTGCCTTTCTTTAGGAAAATCCAAAATTGGCTTCTTAAATCCGAAAACGGTTTTTGCGTTTCTTTACTAAACTGATTAATCCAAGATCACTCGGATCATGGTGCATCAAAGAAACCGAAGAATCCTTGCCCGGAGTGGAATACTTATATAAGGTAAGATGAAATACCACTGACGAATTAGCTTTGAATGAGTAACGCACTCTTAAAGAACTGTAGTAGAATCAAATTAACATGTTAGTTTAAGCATAAGGAACACTGAATGGTCTGTTTTAAGGCTGAGTTCATGGTTTTTGTGAATGCAGGAGGCGAAAAATAGCTTGATCATAAACAAATATGACTTAAGCATTACAAAATGAAATAAAAGTTGTAAACAAAACCATCAACTTTAAAAACTGTTCAATCCTACAGTTTTTGAAACGACCGATACTTTATCCCAATATATTTTATTCATATTCAATTAATTTCTGTCTTCTACATATTTTTTATTTTTTTTTGGGGGGGGGGAGGGGGGCAGAATGTTCCTTTACGGTTTTAAGTGGTTATTTTAATATTTAAACTCAGTTTCATGGAAATTTTCTGATGACCAGGAATTTGGCAAAAATCCGTGACGTACTACTTTTAGGACAGATAAAGTAAGAAAAAATTAAAACAAGAAGCGAAGTTAAATTACATTTTTGCTAAATATTTGCTAACAAAAATATGCAATTAATTATTTGGCAAAAATCCGTGACATGGTTCCTTTAGGAGGGATTACGAACTACAGAATTGAAAATTTAAGAAATGTAAAACCATTTTCCAATTTCTAACTCCAACATTTATTGCCTATTTGGAAATGCCAGGCTGGGGGATTCAAGCTAACACTATTACCTCACGGTCATATCCGAACTTGAGCCAATATTCCTGTTCTAATCGGCCATTTCAACTTTAGAAGAAAAAGAAAACAAACGGCGGTTATAAACATTTATCAATAGACAACGCATGGAAAAAACTTTTATAAACTTGACGTTTCGTATGCTTCAACATACATCTTCAGAAGTGACGGTTATAACAGTTATAAAACATTTAAAAATACAAAAAATAAAGCGAGGTACTGGTGACTAGCATACGAAACGTCAAGTTTATAAACGTTTTTACCATGCGTTGTCTATTGATAATGTTTATAACCACCGTTCGTTGTCTTTTTGTTATATAGTTAATAATATAAGAATAATATAATATCATCCCAGATCGAAATAAAAACGTTATTTAACCTAATGCTCATTCCATACTTCTTGATATTTTAATTCCAGACATTCTGTTGCTATAGTGGACAACGGAACCCAAATGGACATTAAACAGCTCTCCCGTATTCCTATTCTACTTGCCTTGTGTCAATTGCTGCATGGAGTGATTGCCCAGCAATGTATCCCGGAGAAAGTCGAAACTTCCATTCTTGGCATGATGCTACGGCGGCACATCTTCAAAAGGATCACGGGGGTATCATTTGGCGATGTGTGTTTGCGGGAGTGCCTTCATGACGTCAGATGTCAAAGCTTTAATTACGTCATTTCCCAGTATATGTGTGAATTGAATAACCGCACCAAGGAAGCCAGACCTGAAGACTACGTTTCTGACTCTGACAGATATTATTTTGGTCGAGAATGGAAAAGAGGCAAGTTGATATAACAAAACATTTATGTTGGAAGAACGGGGGATTAATCATCGTTTCAAGGGAAAACCCAACCCAATCCACCCTAGAAAACAGAAGCATGGGTTAGGGTGGGGTGGGTGTATGAGGGTTTTTCCAGAAACGATTATTGATCCGGAATGGGAAATAACATTCGTTTTTTATTTCGCTCCAGTACCACTCGGTTCCATTCCTGAGCTGCCCGCTAAAACGTGCAAAGAAATCAAGATGAGTGAAGGAGGACAAGCGGTCAGCGGCAAATACTGGTTTGATTCTATTATCCCTGGGGAGGTTATACTCGCTCAGTGCGACATGAATAAAGAAGGTAAATGATTACACCGTAATTTTGCCTCATTACGAAAAAAGCCTATGCCTACTAATATGTAATATGCCTAAAAGCGGATCTCCAGCAGTAAATTCAAACAATTATTAAGTTTCTGAAGTAAGTAGACAGATTTAGGGCCTAATTTTGTCACGATCAGCATTGATAAACACATCCCAAAGGCACACATTGATCTATCTTTTTTCTTTACCCCCCGGGCGATCCAGTCGTCATTTTAGAAGCTCACAAACACAGAGGTTTTCCCTTAACGATGCTCTGGTGAAAGGTGGGTTTGCATTCTGCACAAATGAAACTGTCGTTGAGTAGGTGGAATGCTACCTAGAGATTAATGCATTAACAGCGCTAAAAAGCAAGTTGTAACGACCTGTAACCGAGCCAGCGGCGAACCCAAGTCAATCTCGAGTCTCGAGTGAGCCTCGAGACAAGCGATTGTCTCCCCTTCTTTTAGAGTGTGCCACACATTCTTTACTTTACTTTATTTTAACAGCTTTTGGCTGAATATTAAAAAAAAAAAGTTATAAACGTTCAAATTCACGACTCTCTAATTCATATGTTTATGCATAGGGCTAAAAGTTTCAGTTAAACTTAGAGTTACATGATTGTTAATAAACAATTATTGGATGAGGTTTTTGTGATATCCGGAATAAGGTAAGTGTTATCAGCCGAAGCCGAAGGCCTTGATTATTCCGGATATCACAAAAACTGAATCTAATAATTGTGTTATTATACATTGTTTTAAGGCTTGATCCATCCTTTTTTCGCGCTTCCACATAAGAAGATTTCATTTCATTTCATTTGTCGTGTGGCTCATGAATGTTTTCCTCTTTAAGGTATTCGTAGAATGATTCCTTTGCCACTTTTGTCGATCTTTTAGTATTTTCCGAATCTTTATCTTCAAGCAATTTTCCATTTTCTTGCTTAGTCGATGAATCTAATCGACAATCCATGTTCTTACTTCGATGTCCGTGAATATACGACACTGCTCTTGGAAATCATGCATTGCGTGCACAACCTAAAGATCATTCATTATTCTGCTAGCAGATTAGTGAATAATCTGTAGGTTGCGCTGTTTCCCTATAGGCTCGTAGCCAATGAGAAGACAGACCGTGACTACAATAGGGTATTAACATGACTTTTTGAGGGATTATTGTTTATTGGCGCCCGCGTAGTGTCATTTGCGGCCCGAGCGCGAAGTGTGAGGGTCGCAAATGACCCTACAAGGGTGCCAATAAACTATATTCCCGATAAAAGTCATGTTAATGTCATTATTATCCATATAAAAGGTCAAATAACAACCTGATGACTCTCCAATTTAATAATGTTTTCAAGAATACAATTAAGAACTCACTTCGCGCTGAAAATGTTATAACTGTAAAAGCCGGACCGATATGTTCAGAACAGGTGTAGAACTTTGCCTATATAGCTACAAAGTCTCTGAAAATAATCGCCAATGAGTTAAGAACTCATAGATAATCAATATTTAACGAACTTACAATTTCCAGTGGATCGTCGGTGTAAAATTCCCGCAGTACTTCAATCAAGTGAACGACGTTTCGCTTCTTGTAAAGACGACAAGAACTTGCTTTCTTTGTTTCTTCTGGATCGTGCTCTTGCTTCTAGCCTATCATTCAAGTCTAAATCCGAATTTTTTGTCTGTATTCTTCCCATTTATAACAAGTAGGCCGATTTTTCTCTCAGAAAACTATGCGTTTTGTGTCAAACTGAACTACAAAGCTTGCTGTTCGCTCGTGCGCACCACGATGGTTTTCCCGCTTCAAGCAATCTGAACGTAATCTGATTGGTTTAAATTCATCGCATGAACCAATCAGCTTCAGGGCCGTTGCGGCCCGCACAGCGTGTGTTTTGACGATCGCTTTAATTTACTTTGTAGATGTGAATGAGTGCAACGCTTCAATGTCTGTCTGCGACGTCAACGCTGATTGTAAGAACACCCGTGGATCTTATGTTTGTTCCTGCAAAGCTGGATTTACTGGAAATGGGAAGACTTGTGCTGGTGAGAGAATAATCCATCAAAACCTTGTTTGCGCGTGCGATTGGTCTAGACACGTCACGTGATGCTGGTAAAACTGGGGAATATCCGCGAATATACCCCAAACGATATTCTCCAGGTTTTTGCCCGTACAGTTTCCATCCCGAGTAAAGTGTTCGTTTGCGTAGAACTGAACATTTTAAACATAGTGAAACCATTTTGAACGCCCACAGAAATGTTCAGGTGTTCAGTAGTTTTCAGAAAAGGTCACCAAAATTGGACGCTCTCGGAAAACAGTTAAACTTAGAGTTACATGATTCTTAATGTGAGTTATTATCACAATGTCAACACTGGCTGTCATCAGCCTATCTTAGTTAAGTTTCACTGTTGTTGGTGATTCCAAGCCCCGCTTGCCGGTTGAATTCACTTTGTAGATGTGGACGAGTGCAGCGCTTCAATCTCTGTCTGTGACGCCGACGCTGATTGTAAGAACACCCGTGGATCTTATGTTTGTTCCTGCAAAGCTGGATTTACTGGAAATGGGAAGAGTTGTTCTGGTGAGAGAATATTACATTCTATAATCGATTAAAAGTTTTTTTGCGCGTGCGATTGGCGTAAACACGTCACGTGATGCTGGTAAAACTGGGGAATATCCGAGATTATTAATAATAATAATAAATAATAAATAATAAAGACTTTATTAATGTGTCAGTTACATCTAGCAGTGGAAAATCCCCACTGCTAATAGGGCACACCTAACTAGAAACTATCTAAACTATCTAAAAAAATTGTGTAAACTATCTTATAACTATGTAATATACAAAAAAGTAAAATTAAAGCGATTAAAATTATGAAATTACGAATTACAAAGATGGCAGCCATTACATCCATCTAGCTATGGTATATTCAATTTCCTGAATTTTGCTTGGTTTAGAGGCAATGGTATATGAGCTCATATACCATTGACCTACAAATATGATAGGTTTACGCGCAAAAGAATGCGTTTTTCGCAATGTTTGTACAATATATTTTGGGTGTTTTTAATAAAACAATTATTCCACTCGCGCTTATTGGTTTTCATCTCGAGTAAAGTGTTCGTTTGAGTAGAACTGAACATTTTAAACAGAGTGAAACCATTTTGAACGCCCACAGAAATGTTCAAGTGTTCAGTAGTTTTCAGAAAAGGTCTCCAAAATTGGGCGCTCTCGGGAAACAGTTAAACTTAGAGTTCCATGATTGTTAATGTGAGTTATTATCACAATGTCAACACTAACTGTCATCAGCCTATCTCAGTTAAGTTTCACTGTTGTTGGTGATTCCAAACCCCTCTTGCCAGTTGACCGCTTGAATTTACTTAATTTGTAGATGTGGATGAGTGCAGCGCTTCAATCTCTGTCTGCGACGCCGACGCTGATTGTAAAAACACCCGTGGATCTTATGTTTGTTCCTGCAAAGCTGGATTTACTGGAAATGGGAAGAGTTGTGCTGGTGAGAGAATCTTACATTCTATAATCCATCAAAACCTTGTTTGCGCGTGCGATTGGTCTAAACACGTCACGTGATGCTGGTAAAACTCGGGAATATGCGAGAATATACCCTAAGCGATATTCCCAAGGTTTTGAATTTATGTTTGCACGTATAGTTTCCATCCCGAGTAAAGTGTTCGTTTGGGTAGAACTGAAAATTTTAAACAGAACGAAAACATTTTGAACGCCCACAGAAATGTTTAGGTTTTCAGTAGTTTTCAGAAAAGGTCACCAAAATTAATTGGGCGCTCTCGGGAAACAGTTAAACTTAGAGTTCATACATTTCAATTATACGGTTGCTGTTTTCTTCGCACTTCTCAAACTCATTAATAATTCATCACGTTAAAACAAAGGAAATCAGAACCGTAACCGTGGTTTGGAAATGTGATCTTAATTAGCATAGATTTTTACGATTTTATTTCTTCGTTTTCACCGTAGTTTTAGTTTCGATTGAGAAGATAGATCAAACACTCGAGACAGTGTTTCATCGGCTATCCAAACACCTCGAAGTTCATTAAAAATACTCCGCTGCGCGTCGTATTTTCAACTCTCTTCTCGGTGTTTGGATATCCCGATGAAACACTGTCGCTCGTGTTTGATCTATTACATCCACAACAGTTGTTTTACAGACACTGATCAATGCAGTTTTCCATTCGAGTCTGTGACGTCAATGCCTTCTGCCAAAATAGTCGTGGGTCCTGTTCATGCAAAGCTGGATTTACTGAAGACGGGTGGAGACGCGTACGGGCATGCATGTTTACGTCAGACTGGCTGCTTTCACCACCAAGCCTCGCTTTGGAAGTGCAAACTTGTAAATTTTTTTTCATAAAGGAATTTCCAAAATGAAAATGAAAAGAACAACAACGGGAAAACTGCATGTTGAGTGTTGAGAATAATTCGCGTTAACGAGGCTTAGTGGTGAATTTTGAGTATATGAAGTAATTGTGCGTAAGGCCTGTTGTGACCACAACTTTTGCCTCACACGTATTTTGCCGCGACGTCTGACAGGCTAATCCATAATTTTTTTTATTATTTTAGGTAATATTTTGACTATCATGTCATTTTGTTCACGCTTTCCTTACTTTTCAGACATTGATGAATGCAGTGCTTCCATTCAAGTCTGTGGCGTCAATGCCAATTGTCAGAATATTCGCGGATCTTATATTTGTTCCTGTAAAATTGGATATACTGGAGATGGAAAAACTTGTACCGGTGAGAGAATATCAAATCATACACAGTCTGAGGTATAGTGTACTTGATGAATAACTCGACTTTTTATTGAGTCTAAAAGAAATCGCGAGTGTCTCGTTATTAAATGATACGTAACCTATGAAAGTACCTTCTTAATCGTAATATTTTTATTCAAATGAACAACAGGAATCAGGCGGTTATTTTAGTGTTCTTTAATGCTCGCAGATATCGATGAGTGCGCCAGCGGTGTTCATGACTGTCACAGTTCTGCTTCATGTACAAACATTATAGGGACCTACGCATGTTCATGTAACCAGCCTTACACAGGAGATGGAAAAACATGCACGCTCGTGACAGGTGAATATTCCACTTTGATCCTTTTAGATTCTAATGCGGCATATGTTTTAAAGTAGCTACATCGCGATATTTTCAGTTATTTCTTCGACAACCTAAATTACCCATAAAATTTAGGAAACCTAAAAATAATAGTTTGCTGAGGAAGATAACCACCGAAAGCGTGATACTAAACCAAACAGGAAGGATTTCTGAGGATGGAGAAGATTGAAACGGATTAGAAATGACGATTTTGAAAAATTTAGGCTAAATTCTTCAAAGTGCACGAACGATGCTGTCATGAAACGCGATTTACTTTACCTCATGATAAAATAGTCTGCGTCGAGCCTAGTGTCCCATAACGCCAGAACTTATCCCGGTGTCCGTAGCATGAAACAACTAGGACTATATCTACTGGATGGGATGCTAGACCGTCGCAAGGTTACCTCCGGTAATTTTTTCACCGGTGGCCATTTATACACCTTGTTGGCGAGAGGCCACCGCCCCTCCCATTCATACATGTATTCATAGTGATTGGTGTGGTCAAAACATAGTTTAATATTTGGAAGATGCTCACTTGTTCTGCAAGTAAATATTATCAAACACAAGAAACAGTTTTTCATGAGGTTATCCAAACACCATGAAGAGTGTTGAAAATACGACGCGCAGCGGAGTAGACAAAATTCCAGGTGCTTGAATAGCCGATAAAACACTGTCTTGAGTTTTTGATATATCTTATCAATCGAAAAAAAACTAAGGAATAACCGGAGAAACGAAATCGTCAAAATCTATGCTAATTAAGATCGGGTATCCAAACCTCCTTCACGGTTGTGATTTCCTTTGTTTTACTTCATGAATTAGAGTTTGGGAAGCATATTTGAAATTTGAATTAAAAAACAGCAAATCGCGAAGAACACTGCTTTCTCTTCGAATTTGTTTATTCATTGAATTTACTGAATGTAATGACTCTATCACTCGTTTTCCTTTCTCAGAATGTCAAACCTACGGTAGCCTGACGAGTTCTAGTAGAAAGATAACTTACGATGAGGTGACAAACCTTTGCGACAAATCAATTGGTCCTGCCTGGTATCGTTTCGAAGGCGATGCAGGAACTAAAATGCCTACTTCATGTCCACCTATTCACAGATGTGGTACTGACGCAACCGGCTGGTTAAACGGCGGACATCCTACAGTAGCTGAAGGGAAAGTCATCAGGCAAGTCTGCTTTCACTACAGTTCAGACTGCTGTTGGATGTCCACCAACATCGAAGTGAGAAACTGCGGCTTGTTTTATGTTTACTACTTTAGCGGTACACCTGGGAATAATCACTGCTTTCTTCGTTACTGTGGCACCGACTAGTACTACTAGTAGTACCAGTAGTAGTAGCAGTAGCAGTAGCAGTAGCAGTAGCAGTAGCAGCAGCAGTAGCAGTAGCAGTAGCAGTAGCAGTAGCAGTAGCAGTAGCAGTAGCAGTAGTAGTAGTAGTAGTAGTAGCAGTAGAAGTATCAGTAGCAGTAGCAGTAGCAGTAGCAGTAGCAGTAGCAGTAGCAGTAGCAGTAGAAGTAGCAGTAGAAGTAGCAGTAGCAGTAGCAGTAGTAGTAGTAGTAGTAGTAGCAGTAGCAGTAGCAGTAGCAGTAGCAGTAGCAGTAGCAGTAGCAGTAGCAGTAGCAGTAGCAGTAGTAGTAGTAGTAGTAGTAGTAGTAGTAGTAGTAGTAGCAGTAGAAGTAGCAGTAGAAGTAGCAGTAGCAGTAGCAGTAGCAGTAGCAGTAGCAGTAGCAGTAGTAGTAGTAGTAGTAGTAGTAGTAGTAGTAGTAGTAGTAGTAGTAGCAGTAGAAGTAGCAGTAGAAGTAGCAGTAGCAGTAGCAGTAGCAGTAGCAGTAGTAGTAGCAGTAGCAGTAGCAGTAGCAGTAGTAGTAGTAGTAGTAGTAGTAGTAGTAGCAGTAGCAGTAGCAGTAGTAGTAGTAGCAGTAGCAGTAGCAGTAGCAGTAGCAGTAGCAGCAGTAGCAGTAGCAGTAGCAGTAGCAGTAGCAGTAGCAGTAGCAGTAGCAGTAGTAGTAGTAGTAGTAGTAGTAGTAGTAGTAGTAGTAGCAGTAGCAGTAGCAGTACCATTACCAGTATCAGTATCAGTATCAGTAGCAGTAGCAGTAGCAGTAACAGTAGCAGTATCAGTATCACTAGCAGTATCAGTAGCTGTAGAAGTAGCAGTAGCAGTAGGAGTATCAGTATCAGTATCAGTAGCAGTAACAGTAGCAGTAGCAGTATCAGTAGCAGTATCATTAGCAGTATCAGTAGCTGTAGAAGTAGCAGTAGCAGTAGGAGTATCAGTATCAGTATCAGTAGCAGTAACAGTAGCAGTAGCAGTATCAGTAGCAGTATCATTAGCAGTATCAGTAGCTGTAGAAGTAGCAGTAGCAGTAGGAGTATCAGTATCAGTAGCAGTAGCAGTAATTCAGTGGTAGTGGTAGTGGTAGTACTGGTTGCAGTGGTGGTAAGTGGCAGCGGAGGCAGTTGTGGTAGTGTTGGTGGTGATGGTGATGTTGGTAGTGGCAGTGGCATTGGTAAAATTGTATTTTTACTCAGGAAAAAATTACAGTTATTAGATTACGTTATTGATTTACAGTTATTAAAAAGGAACTAAGAAAGGCTAACTGCTTGTAGTAAAATGATGAACTTGCTTTACAATGAATTATAAATACGAAAAGTGTAAAATTATCTCGCTTTTGAAAGGGTAGTTTTTTATCTGCCATAATGCCATAGTCTCTGAGATTAAAAAAAAAGTCATGTTGGTGTAATTTAGAAAGTCGGTTTTGTACCTGACTAAACGACAGAAAAGAAATGGAAAAATATTATTTGTCAGCAAAACAGAAGCAAATCAAAGCAAAAACTTTAATACTTCAGAAGAATTAGACATAGTTCGCAGCTCTCTAAAACCTCTTATTTAATTGGATCTTAATAACACGCAGCTCTATTGTTTTAGAGCTAGGGTATATTGTTACTGTTGTTTATTTATCATTTTTTCAGCCAATACTGTGAGACCTTGTAAAGAGCTGCGTACCGCCCAGAGAATTATGGCAACTGCAGTTTCTTTGTAACATTTTAATAGCCCTTCCCATTGTAACGTCTTTATCGCGCACAGTAAAAAAACGTAACACCAACAAATGTAAAACTACGACTTCCTCTGGCTAGCTAATTTACAACATGTCAGTTTAGCGGGTATTTATGGTACCGTAGTTTTGCAGCAGGTACACAATTTTAAGCTAACAGAGATAATGATCTTTTAAAGTATAATTATTTGTAGTTAATTAAGTCTATAGCTTTTAGCATGGTGGCAGTTTTACATTGTCATTTGACGTTATGATCATTAGAAAGCATTTATCAATTCCTTTACTAGTATGTAAGTGACGGTAAAGAGAATTCACGAAGCGCGGCGACTAGAACCGACAATGCGAGAAACATGTATGAAAAGGTTCTCAATAATTCAACGGGATTTAGATCGTGCTGCACAAACATGTTGTGAATTTCAGGTATATTGTCAAAATCAATAAAATATTGCGTTAACCACATGGCGGTTTGCTAATATTTTTGAAGCTAAAGCAGAATCTTTGAAAAATATATCTAACGAAAACAATCCTCGTATTCTTCTTTTTTTTTTTTTGCAATAGAAAATGTTTTCTTCCAGGAACTGTTCTAGCTGATGACTGATTTGAGACCAGAGTATCTCCCACAAAAAGCAAAAATCACCAATACATGAAATACAAGTTTGGATTTACTAATTGAAATCCACCGTTACGGGAGATTGTGTGTTATTGGAAAATTAAAATCCGATTTCCAAATTAAATGCAGTCTCGAGGGTGTACTTGCTTGGGAAATCCGGATTTCGATTTTGAGAGAAAAACAAAACAAAAATCAAAAAGCGGATTTTCCCTTACCGAAATCCTTCTCCGAGCTGGATTTCAATTAGGAAATCCAAACGTGGATTTTATGGAATTGTTATTTTTTTGTTTTATTGAGAAATCCGAAATTAAAACGGATATTCGCAAAGCTGATCTCGTGGAGAGCGGTTTACGATGCATCAATTGTAGTGCGGAATTCAGAATTGCGAAAGTAACCAAGGCAGTGAAACGCGTTCGATTGCGCAACAGATGTAACGCTGACGTTTAGTTTCAAACAAACAGTCAAAACATATGCGGTCGTGGTTGAGTTTCGAAACATACGCGTTATTTAGCCATTTGGCGTTCTTGTTTTTCAGGAGACAGCAAAGAGTTTAAACGCACGTGCAAAGTTTTTTTCTTGCGCATTAAGCCTTTAGTTTGAAAAATTACAACAACTTTCTTTCATTTAAATAAATCAGAAGGGACCTAATTATTTTAATTAGATTCTCGTGCTGGTAAGGAAAAGTCTGCATACGAGCCTAGTGGCCTATCAGGCCGGAGCTTATCCGGTTTCCGTAGCAAAAAGGGTCAGGGAGAATTTCTACTCTCCCCTGGATTGGATACTAGCCTATCGCAGGGTTACCCCCACCAGTAAATTCGCCGGTACCCATTTATACACCTGGGTGAAGAGAGGGGGGACTTAGCAAAGAACATAACGCAGTGCCCCGACCAGTGCTCGAACCCGTACCGTCTGATCCGCTGCCCAGCGCGCTAACCGTTAGGTCAGCACACCTCACACAAGAGCGAGTAAAGAATACATTAAATAAGCAAATATTGACAGTGTACAAGGAGTCTTCTATCACATCAATTCTCAACTGTTATGCAGCGTTGCTTGCTGTTCTCATTCTCTGTTACTTTCGCATTTCCGCTAAGCATTTCCTCTGAAGATGATCTTAATAAAGTCAGTTTAAAAGACACCCTCAATTAAGGGATCTATGTCACGATGTTTTAAATCATTTTTTGTGTGGGCTTATATGAAGTATAAACTTGCATTAAGCCATCGCAAATCTTGTGGCTGGCTGCAAGGGTTTGCCCTGCAGGGGCACGTGACCAAATTAACCTTCGGTAAACAGGTGGACGTTATTCCCAGGGCCATCGTCTGCTTTTCAAACTGGCTAATTGCTGGATAAACTGGGTACCGACGATCTTGCTTCTTCCGGGATGTTTCTGCTTTGGTTACGGCATTGTTTGTAAGCTTTCCGAGGTTAAGGGTTTGGGACCATGTTCAGTTCTCAAGGTAAGACTTTTTTTCATTTCTAAATCATTCTGCTCTGCTATTATCAGCTTTCCAAATCGTTCTTCGATTCGTTCTTCAGTTTTTGGTTTAGAGGTGAAATGGCTCGTGTATTTGTTGCTTGCTTTTTGTTAAAGTGGACTTGAGATGATCCTCAACAAATTACTTGGATGGACATGACACGCGCAAAGAATCGCGGGCGACGTCAAGTTTTTTAAATACTGCAGTTTTGGTAATAAATTAGGTCAAAAACCACTTTAAAACGGAACCCTGAACTACTGGGTAAATAATATACGTGGAAATTGACAAAATTTCACTTAATGTTAGCAGATGGACTGGGTAATTCAACAAATTTGTAATGGCCATGTCACGCGCAAAAGGATCGCCAGCGTTGGCACGTTTTGTAAATTCCCGTTTTTGGTTAAATATTAGGCCGAAACTTTGTCGAAAACTTAGCCCCTAACCTCTGGGTTAATGTTTAAGCAAGTTGACGATAATTCACTCAGTGCTGGAACAGGGATGGAAATCAACAACCTTTGTAAATGGGCATGACACGCGCAAAGAATTGCGGGCATTGCCACCTTTTTTAAACATTAGTTTTTTTAAGGAAATTAGGCCAAAAATCAATTGAAAGCGGAACCCCGAACTACTGGTTTAATGTACATGGATTACAAAATCCTGCCAGAAAAACAATTCGGACTTGAGCCCGCGACCCTTAAAAAACCAATGCCTGATCAGGGGTCAACTTCAAGATAGCATGTGACTTTAATGAGTTCCAAGGCTGAGCCTGCGATACGGCCATGTGATACTGGTCAGTGGATACGTCCTTATGACGGCTGTCAACTGTTTGCGCTTTGTATGAATGCATTTATGGGTGGAGCTCCGCTACATCGTATGTCGGTGGTGTGGATTGTTTTTCACTTTGAAGGTTCTACCATAAGTTCTATGCTTCTGCTAGAATCACCAATGTCGGGCAGATCGAAGGGTACTGATCAGAAGTGGAATTATTCAATGACCCTCTTGGTCGGAAAGAGAATATTAGTGGTTGCAGTTGTAGGATACTTTGTGTAAAAAGTTGATAGCTCACAACACGAACTATACCATATCAATTAAGATCAGGAAGTACTACAGCTCCAAAAACAATGAAAAGGACAAAGAAAGCAAATGACTTTTTTACATTTACATGAATGTAGATTATTTATCATCGTTACTGCAGTTAGATTCATAATTCATAATTCATAAATCAAAGGTGTCAGTTGTTGTATCTTCAAGTTTTCAGTTGCGTAAAATTTTAAACCAGGTTTGTCAAAAGAGCAAATGCATAATTATCCTATTTGTCCTGGGACAAATACCATATTTCAACCATGTTTGTCCGTGGTCAAATCCATGTTTTCGCCCAGTGAATTGACATAACATGGATTTCCAATATCAAAGGTGTAAGCCGACGTTAACCAAGTCGACCAATTGCTGGACTATCGCCGCCGTGTTGCGCGATTTCGTCGTCATTGTACGTGGGGCTCAGGCGCCCGCGAACCATACAGCTAGCCGCTTTGACCATAAAAATGAACCGCATTGCTCTGTTACAATTGCTATACCTATCGGGCTCCACTGGTGGCCCTTCGAGCCGCCAGAGCTCCGCTATTAACATATAACGCATAAATTTTTCTTTCAGTTATGCTTGTAAAAGTACGATGTTATGCTACTGGAAATATGCTACTATGAAATTGTTTTCAAAAAGTCTAAGAAGAAATATTTTATTATTGTCTTTCTGGCCCTGTTTCTGTCATTTTGAATGAAAAAAATTACAATCCGGCAACTGAACTAGATACTCACTAGAACGGGTAGCTGAAGAGGACATACTGCTACGTTTTCTAAAGAAAGCAAAAAATAATGGTACTATACTGAACTATACTTCTGGGACACCGCGGAAAAATGCACGATTTCGCGAGGTGGTTTTTATTAGCAAGTGAGGCCATGAAACATTGATAATATAAGTTTCGCCAAAACGTGCGAACTTATGATACTTGTACGTAAAACGGGAAGCAAGATTATAGAGGCCAAAAATGTTCACATTTTCTGATATTCTCTCATTTTTCCGTATTGACTCATCTGGTTGTACCTAGGCTTCTTCAATGCTCGTCCGATCCTTAAATTTTTCTTAGCTTCAAGCTTTCTAGCCTCTCCTTCCCCATCGCCCCTCCCCCCGGTCTATCTTTATGACCAGTTTTGATTTTCCTTACACAAGTTCTCTCAGTCGTTGTGACACGAAAAAGGCAAAGTGGAGTCAATAGTCACCCCTGGAGGGCTCCCGTACCACTAGCAAGTTCAACAAGTGTTTGGGACATCCTTACTGCGCACGCAATTCGTGTCGCCAAATCACGCAACGTCAGGCATCGTGTGTGCGCGTTGAGGAAAACACACAAAAGGCCAGAAGCCGTAACGTTAAATTTGCTTGCAGTTTACCCTCTGTTGTTTTTTCCTAAACAGATTTTATTTACAATTTTCACCAAAATTCAGTCTGGAAAGCTGCAAATTTCCTCTCATCTTGGCTTTAATGCGAGTGAAATTGTGATCGCTAACTTTTAGAAACCTCATCAATTGAACAAATTCACTAAATAGATGACCTTAAACAACAATCGGCAGAGGACATTTCACTGTTCTTCCGCGAATTTTATCTGGAAGTTAGTGACCCCCGATATTTGTACATTTCTGACATTATTAACTCGGTATCTTACAGCGGTGAAAGTCTCAGAAAAAAATCAATGTTACGAAACTTTTCGCGGAAACGCCCTTAACGTAGCCTACGTCGCAAACACTGAGACTACTCCGGCTTCAACCAAGCCTGCCTTAACGCAGCGTTCTCGGAAAAGGTGAAGTCAGGGACCAATATGGCTAGGGAACCTCGCCTCACATTTCGCACATGCAAAATCGAGGTGATGATTATAATTTGCATTTTAATCTTTGGTTTCTCGTGGTTCGAAGAAGGGGTGAAATTTGTTGACAAATCTTCAGGAAAATCATCGAATTTAAGAAGAAATTGCCGAGTACATTGCGCTTGAAGAGTTGGTATGGACCAAGAACTCACTTCTGGTGGAGTAGCCGCGAAACATGGTAAGAGTTTAATAACCTTGTTAACGGTGACACTGAAGGAAGATTGATCTGTCGAGGAGAAGCAAATCAGTTCAGCAAGTATCCAGTTGGTGCCCCAACATGAATTGATCTTTCATAGCACATTTATTGGAACCAAGCGCAAAAGTCGGAGCTTAAAGCCTCGTTCGCTAAGTAGTTTAAGGACGCGCGCTGGTAAGATACCAAGGGATAACAAAATTATTTTCCAGATATGCACTTGATATTTAAGAGCCCATCAGGGTTTGCTGAGAGCTCCGATCCTAAATCTATTTTAACGAAAAAATGTCGCTTACAAATTAGAACTTATGAGGCAAATAAAGATTGTTGTGTTGTTGTTGTTGTTGTTGAGGGGAATATTTCTTGGTTGTCGGGGGCGTACTTTAATTGGGCGTACTTTAATTGGGAAGACAGACCAGAACTAAACAGTAATTTTGAGCCTCTCTATATGTCCCCCCAGACTCATTTTTTCTCAAATTTTCGATTTTTTAACAGATCTTCGTTATATCGATTGAAATGTTGTCTAACAGTTTAGTTAGTATAATTCACAGCTGAAAAGTTATCTCATTTAATCAACAAACCGCATAATTAACTGTTAAAAATTCGTGAAAAGCAAAATACATGTTTTCTTAAACAATAACACAAGGAAATTAAATAGTTTCGATTATTATTTCGGAAATTATTCAATGAATTTTTATCACCTCGGTCTGATATTGTCTTTCGGTATATTCAGGTAAAAATCATCAAGAAACCTTCCAGTTGACAGCACTTGGCAAGAGGAGAGAAACACAGGCTAGTAACATGGTGAGTACCATAATTGGAAACAAACTTGTACATGCGGGCTGGTTTCCCTGTGGTTGATGGTTGGAAATTTCAAGTAGTTTTGTATTATTCGTCGCAATACCAAGGTGCTCTTTATTTGATTGAATGTCTGCCTAAGATTTGAATTTGGAGCACAGAAAGCAGTTTATATGTGAACTACAAAGCAAGTATCTTCAACTTGCATCCGGTAGAATCCAGTCTTGCATGTTTAACAAGGAAATATAAGAAGTTTAGCATTGTTTTTCACAGTTAACTATAGGAAAGATTTCAGTGACGTCACATATTGTTATTATTGTGCCAACCAGAAAACTATTTGCTGGTGAAACAAAGAGTTCTTTTGTTTAACTTGTTGGCAATTTAAATAACAAAAACAACGTTTGTAAACAAATATCTTCCCTATTCGCATGTATTAGCCTCGGTGGTTAGTTTCTTTCTTGTAAACTTCAAAGGTTAGGTCATTTACGACTTAAAAAAACTCGCTTCCATGAGATTAAACACGATTATTTTTTTGGGATAATAGCTCTTCTAAATAACACTTAATGCATTTAAACGGTCGAAGCAGATTTTCTTTTAACCAGCAAGAGATAATTGCATTTTCATAGCTAGCGCGCGAAATTCAAACTGGCTTAAAGTTCACTTGTTGGTCAATGTTGCTAATTATCGTTTGTGAAAGTTTACGAGTTCAGACAAGGTTTATATTTACAGTGGATTTATAATTTGCAAAACGTAACAAGAATTTTTTGAAATTCTTGCCTCCACGTGTAAAACTAAAATGCAAATTAGATGGTGTTCAAGGAGGAGAGCGAACTCCTTGCATTTTTATTTTCTTAAGTAAGCCATCTTCAGGTTGTTTCATTCGATTCAAATGCGATTTTATGTATTGGAAAATATGACTTAACATGGCTCTGGAGTTTTGCAAAATTCGTGAAAGGTGCGCTTCTTTAGGGTGACCTCTACTTGTGAAAATTAATTCCCAAAGGAATTAGCCTTTACGAGTTGGAAAAAATTAATACTTAATAAAATCTTTCAAATTTGAAATTGAACATTTACAAATGGGGCTGACTAAACTGTTCTGCTGAATATATTGCAAAGCACTTTTCAAAATATTGTCCACTGCAAATTTCTTGATTTTAGATCGTTTAATAATTAACCAATTTTCACACCCTCAGGTGCTCCAACTTGGAAAAGTGTGTCATTTCTGTGTTCTTTAATCCCTTAAAACCCATCCTTGAAAGAACTAAGTCTTTAAGCAGAGAAACTATCTTTTCAACAGTCCGATTTTTGCCCCTGCGGTACGTTTAATGTCATTTATTTAGAACGGCCATTCGAAACACGGCCCATTAAACCAGGCTTGGAACATTGAATATTATTTTCAAACCAAAAGTGGAATTCCACAGACAGCAAGTCACTCCTGCGGCCAGTCATCAATCGACAAAAAAACTCTCTTCTCTAGGGGAAACTAGATTCGTGAAAATTAATTCCCAAAGGAATTAGCTTGAACGAGTTGTAGTGAAATTAAATGTCGTTAAATAGAACGGCCATTAAAAAACGGCATTGTATTTCTTTGAAATAGTTTTGGAACATTGCATATTCTTTAAAAACGAAATTCTACAAACAACTTGTGGTTCGTCTATTTATAAATCCACAAAAATCTGACAGGTTGCAATAGTCCGTAATTTTCACTCTGATCGTTAGAGCGTTCATTTTAATGAAAAACTATTCTAGATCTTTGCGCACGTGGATATGAAAATTGAAAACAATACCGTGAATAATGAAGACTCTCTTGTCAACACGAAACGTTCAGTACATTAAAGGCCGAAATTTATACTCGTACTCATACTCATAGTATGTTTTTACCGCATTTATATCCCCTGAAACTTCAGCCTCATAAATTTAGATAACACGTTCATACAATTTTTTCAAACTTTTCCAACATCGAGGCAACTAAGGAAGGAACAATCTGCGTTGAGCGATTCCTGCAGGTGTCGCGGAATACGGAAAGACGTCATTACGTTCCTATGAGAACTCCGATGCCATTATAACACTAATCATAACAATTTTTCAACTTTCTTTTACTGTCGTAATCGTTTCTCGATAGCGTTAGTAATGGTGACGTAGTGAATTCTCAAAGTTGAGTGGTGTTGCCCCTGAAAAATCCAGTCGATCCACCTTAATCTCTTGCCCAAATAATTTCATTAGGCTACACAATGGAATAATTAAACCTTAATCAAGAAATGCGAAAAGGGTGTCATTTGAAGGGGAAACGCACTGATTTGAGATGTGACTATTTCCGACAATTTCTGATGTTTTGAAAGTCTTCGATCAATTTACGAAGATAACCGAAAATTCTCGTGGAAATACCGACATCACGCAAACCTCGCCAGAGTCAAACTCACTTAAAGGTCATACATAATTATTTTCTAAACATTGCCGAGTTCAAAAAAGGAAATCTGAAAAATTGTAAGGATTTATGTTTGCGGTGGATTTGTAAATCGCAAACAGTAACTCGTACAGGAATTTTGCAAAAATCTTACCTCCATGTGCAAAACTAGACCATGTTCAAGGAAGATAGCCAACTTTCTTGTATTTTAATTTTTACGTAAACCATCTTAACACACTGGAAAATTTGAAAATTCTGGCATTTTGCAAACTCTGGAATGTGCGCTTCTTTTAATTTGGATCAACTTTTGTTGTGATAATTTAATTCCCGACGCAATTAGCCCTGTTATGACGAGGAGTTGGAGTTGTACTGAAGTTAATTGTAATGAGGCTCTTCGAAACTGAACTGAATAGCGTGAGTCCGAAATAGTTTGGATTATTTTCTTATAAATGGAACTAGGTGACAAATAGGCGCGCGCAGAACCAATAAGAACTGAGAATTTTGTTATGGGCAAGATCGAAGGCGTTATCGTGAAAACAAAGCATAAACACGTTTTTCTGAATACGATTAATGTCACTCAGTGTCTTGAGTATTCAATTTGGGAACGGTTGGGTTTCAGATTTGATTGCTTTAAATTATAGTTATAACCATGCGATGTGCAAGTCACGAAGGGCGGCAGACGATTTCCGACAAGTCCCGAAGTGGCGAAGATCTATGAAAGGTTTCGATTGATTTTCCAAGATCAACGAAAATTTTCAATGAAGATCCGAAGACATGCACAGTTCGGTTTTATTTTGTTTCAATTCCCGATAACTGTTAAAATATGTAGAATCTTAGTCGGATTAAAAAAATAACCTTTTCTAGCGGCGTATCTGTTAGTAAATTTAAGCCAGCTTGGTGTCGGTGTTAAATTAAAATCGTTTAAAAGTTCTTTCATTCAGTTTAACATGTACATTTCTTCTATTGCAGTCTTTCAACGATGCTTACTGATGTGAATCACAATCCACGACAGCGAGGGCAAGAATGCTTAAAGACGAGCACACAAGACAAGATATGCTGGTTTTACTTCTTGAGGTAATCATTTGATAGAACATCTTAAAAGCCGAAGTACCGAAGACCGATGGAAAGGTTTCGATTAATTTCCAAAGATCGCCGAAAATTTTTAAGGAATAGCCGAAGACATGCATAGTTCGGTTTTATTTTGTTTCAATTCCCGATAACTGCTAAAATATGTAGAAACTTAGTCCGATTAAAAAAAAATAACCTTTTCTAGCGGCGTATCTGTTTCTTAATATAATTGTAGTTTCGGTTTTAGATTTCACTCATATTCCGCCAGCTTGGTGTAAGAGTTTCACTTAAATCGGTTAAAAGTTGTTTCATTCAGTTTAACATGTACATTTGTGTTCTATTCCAGTATCTGTCAACACTGCTTACTGATGTGAATCATAATCCAGAACAGCCAAGACAACTGAAGACATGAATTCTTAAACACGAACACTCAAGACAAGATATGCTGGATTTACTTCTTGAGGTAATTATTTGTTAGAACATCTTAAAAGCCGAAGTACCGAAGACCTATGGAAAGGTTTCGATTGATTTCCGAAGGTCACCGAATATTTTCAATGAAGATCCGAAGACATTCAGTGAATTTATGTTGTTTCAATTCCCGATAGCTACTAAAATATATAGAAATTTAGTGATTCAAAAAAGGAAATTATTCTAGCGTTCTATATCTGTTTGTAAATATAATTGTAGTTTTGGTTTTAGGTTTCGCTCGTATTCCACCTCGACCAAACTTGTTTTCGCGATTCGGTATGCATTTAGCCAGCTAAGTGCTGAATTAAACTCGTTTAAAGTTCTTTCATTCATTTTAACATGTACATTTGTTCTATTCCAGTCTTTCAGCGCTGCTTAATGATGTGAATCATAATCCAGGACAGCGAAGACAACTGAAGACAAGAATTCTGAAAGACGAAAACACGACGAGATAGCCTGGTTTTACTTCTAGAGGTAATCACATGACAAAAACATCTTAAAAGCCGTGCATCAAGGATTAGCGAGCTTAAGACGTCCTCGCCATCACCTCATAATTTACAGCTTATTATCCAAATTTTGGCCGGTCAAGTTGGACTTTATACAGCAAATCTCTTAGGATGACTTCGTAGATTGATTTGCCATCTTGAATGTTGTGGAAACAGGGTGTGAAACACAGTATTTGTATAGGAATTTGATGTCAAATAGTCGAAGTAAAGTTCTATTTCTGAAATGTTCAGCCCGTAAACTTAGGATTTTACTGGTCAAGTTTGATGTATGTAAGCAAAGTTACATCTATCGAACATGATCAGCAAAATCTTTTGGTTTAGCCTGAACACTTCATTAAAAGAATTAAACGGGAATTATTTGGCATCCTATTCTTATTCGGACACTGTATTTTGTGTCAAGCTTCCACTTCTTTCAAAATGGCCGCGAAGGTCATTGATTACCAGTTTATCAGTGTACGTCGGTTATATCGTTACTAGGTGTCTTTAAGCGAGAGCATTCAGTATTTTCTTTACTCTTCATCAAGACTTGTATAACGTGACTTCCTGAAAAATTTAGCCCGAAATTCATGTCAGTTTTCATTTATGTTTGCTGTACTTTAGCAATTGACTTTACAATCGTGATATGCAGACTTAAATAATCCTTATATTGTAAACACTGCTTGTAGTTGAGCGTTGTAAATGTTGATTAATTAAAGATTGTCTTGTAACTTAAAAACAACAAGAAATAAACACTTTCAAGTTTCAATTGTCTTTTATTTATTGTTTTTAACTTCATGAAAATTACAAAGGAACAAAAAATAATTCGCGCTTTTAAAAGGGGCCTGGAAACTAGTCAAAATGTAGGCTATCTCTAGCACTACATTTAGTCTATGTAGGGTTGCCGAAAAGAAAAAAAATTCTGCGAGTTTGAACAGAGTCTAGTCAGAAATCAAACATATACTTAGACTTTTGAAGGGGCAAATCCATTGCACAGTGCAAGAATTTTCCCGCCAAAAGACTTAGTATATTTTTGACTCTTAACCAGACAACATTCAATAACGCAGACTTTTTTTTCCAAGGACAATTTTCCCGCCAAAAGACTTAGTTTTTTTTCGATTTTTCCCTTGCTCCCTTTTAAAAGCGCGAATATTTCCCGCCAAAAGACTTAGTTTTTCTTTCGACATTTTTATTGTTTCTGACTGAGCCTGCTTTCCGCGTGATTTCATCCACGCATAATCTTCCTACCTGTAAGCTATGATAACCACTATGCTAAGCAAGTTCAAAACATTTTATTTCAGTCTGCTTCCTTAACTTGCTGGCATCTTCTTTCCCTCTCCTTTGCAATATCTTATGAACCTGAAAAAAGAAACAAATTATAATAATTAGTTTTAGATGTTCTGCAAAACCAAAAAATGACTTACAATTCTGTACTTTTTAGCCATGTTGCCATTAGACTACAATTATTCACATACTGCATGGTTGAAAGATTCCTCCTTACATTACACGAATAAACATTGATCTGAAGACTTGATTGTAAATTATTCTTACATTCAAGAAATCACCTAATAACTATGCAATTATAGCTTGTACAGTGATTGTAATTTGATTCACACCCTATCCTTACCCTTTCAATTCCTTCTTTCCTACATTCATCTCAAATTTTGGTGCTAAATGAAGACAATATCCCAAAGAGATGATCATCTTCTATATTCTCATCACCACTTTGATGAGGATGTATTGATAGTGTAAGGAGAAATTACATGATGGTCAACTATGGTATTACCGTATTTCATTGACTAAAGGGCCCTACTCAGCCTCTGCCATTTTTGATGCCATCGGAATTATGCAAATCGTAATGCATTGCTGTAAGTTATGTACTGGAAGTGTTTAAATTACTTTTAGCAAGTTTCTCTGTTGTCTCTTTTATTTCGACACGCTCCCCTTAAAATATAATACCAAAACTTTCACATGTAAACAATAACAAGGGCGTGGCTGATTATGGCCCTTTAATAACCTGGTTTAATGGACCCTTTTCATAAATGGCTGCCAATTTGAAATCCTTTTGTAAGCATTTTCCTTAGCCTCATGATTAATCTCTCTTGCCAGTAAAAATTCTTTTGAATTACCAACTCAAAAAAGAGGTTAGTGTGGCTAATCTAAATACATTCAAAAGAATGAATATGGCAGCCTTTTTTGCAAAAGAGTCTACAGTGATTTTCATTCCATTTAAGGTGGCTCAATACAGTTTTTCTGGACCATACCACACACTTTCAATTGGCCATTTAGCAGGCTTTCTGGTAGGCGTTAAGGGAATCGGTATTTCCATGGCAATGATAAACAAATATAAGCAATATATTTCGATGACTCCATGTAATCATTATCAAGTTCGAAGTACATGATAGAATTGACTGCATATATAGTAGTAGTAGTAGTTTGAAAATATGAAGGGAATTAAAAAGGGTAATACAATATTTGGTGCTGTGGTTCGGCTTGATCATGTGAACGGATGAAACTGTTGATGGTCGATTCGATAAGCCGCGGAGGACACTTTAATTTCAGGAACATTTGCCTCAAGTTGTTACACTCATCAACAAAAAGATGTGAAGAAGATGAAAGACTATGTGCGCGAATTAACATCGTTTTCAAGAGTGGGTGTTTATACTTATTGTCAACGTGACTTTGATAGTGCAACAAGAGACCTTTGTTGGTTGTTTTCCTGTGGACCCGTGTTGCTAGTTGATTTCCTTTCTTTTCAATTTCCATTCCAACGAAGGGTAGTTTATTGTTGGTTGCCAATTCCATCGTGAAGCTAATGGAAGAGTGGGATTCATTCAATGTTGTCAAAAAGGCTTCAGCAGATGGAATATCGGGAACCAAATCAAACAAATCATCAACTCTTTCAGTTTAACGGACATCTCTATGAACAAATTGACGGAGATGCCATGGGCTCTCCCTTAGGCCCTCTTATTGCAAATGTCTTTATGTGCTCTATTGAAGAGAAGCTGGAAAGCGGAAACAAGTTTTCTTCCTTCTACAGAAGATACGTGGACGATACCTTAGCCTTCGTTCCCAATATTCCATCTACTGAAGCCTCTTTGACAACATTGAATGAATCCCACTCTTCCCATTAGCTTCACGATGGAATTAGCAACCAACAATAAACTACCCTTCATTGGAATGGAAATTGAAAAGAAAGAAAATCAACTAGCAACACACGTCCACAGGAAACCAACCAACAAAGGCCTCTTGTTGCACTATCAAAGTCACGTTGACAATAAGTATAAACACTCACTGTTGAAAACAATGTTAATTCGCGCACATCGTCTTTCATCTTCTCCAGATCTTTTTGTTGATGAATGTAACAACTTGAGGCAAATGTTCCTGAAATTGAAGTATCCTCCGCGGCTTGTCGAATCGACCATCAACAGTTTCATCCTTTCACAAGATCAAGCCAAACGACAGCACCAAATCTCACTAGATCAGCCCATTAGAATTGTCTTGCCATTCACAGATCAGAGGTCGGCCGACGCTGTACGAAAAGATCTCAGCGACCTCAGCAAGAAAATTGGAAGTAATTTGCGCCCAGTGTTTACTAGTAGAATTAGATATATACAGTGTATTATATCACACTTCAATATAAGACCGTATTGATCTGTGTCCAAGAAGACTGCTAAATTGCCAATTGAAAATGCTTGGTATGGTCAAGCAAAAATGTATTGAGCCACCTTAAAAGTACAGAGATTTCAGCTGGCTACCAGACTAAATCTTCTTAAAAAGGCAAAAGGGAAACTGTACTTACGTTTTGTTACGATGGAGAAGTGTCTTTCCTTTTGATGAGTTGATCCATCAATGTTACTGTCCAGAAACTGTTGGCTGAAGAAAAATAAATCAATCATTTTTTACCCACCAGTACAGTGGAAAGGATAAAATGTAAGGAATGAATTTAGGACATTGACAGGACTGTGAGGGGGGTACCAGAATGGGGGTAAGCAGCTAGGAGTATTGCTACCCTACCCCTACTCGGAAATGGGATGTTTGTCCATCGCAGGCCACTTGCTCATCAGCATTCGGTCAGATTGCCCCAGCAATTTACCAGTACCCATTTTGTTTTCTACTTCTGGGTGGAGAGAGGCACGAAAGTAAATAGTCTTGGCCCGTAATAACAGTGAACCCAGATGGTCAATTTGAAGTCCAGCACACTGACTATTAGCCCAACCACTGTGCCTGCCACAATGGCACTCCTTTACAACAAGTACCCAGCATAAACTAACCTTCTACTACATGTTAACAAAATGGAGATTGGGTACCCGAGACATCCAGGAGCTTCCACTATTGGCAGCCAGTTCCTAGGGTGTGAAAGGAGGAGGAACATCTCTGAAGATCAGCTATCAGACAGATACAGAGCTCACTTGAACTCTACAAAATTAAGACATCTCGACGAAAGTTCAAGAAATCCACACACATGTGGACAAAAGAAGACTGCTGACTGCATATGAATACCAATGCTAGCTCTAAGCATGCACTGGTGAAAGTGCATGGGTGAACAACACAAACCGCAAGGGAATGTAGGCACTTAACAAATGCACTGGCACATATGCATCACAAAACACTGCAGGCCACAAGGAAACGCTGACTTTCAGTGAATTCACTGGCACATGTGCATAACAGAACTCTGCTGGACCTCAAGGGAACACAAATGCTTTGTCTTTAACTCCACTGTATTTAACAACTGCATCACTAAATAATGGAGGTTGGGTGACCGAGGCATCCAGGAGCTTCCACTATTGGCAGTCAGCTCCGAGATGGAGACTGCTCCAATACCTGGCAAATCCTGGCAATCCAGCAATTAACGCCCACGACAAGCCCAGAGAAAGAGGGGCTCATGAGTGACAGTATTCAGAGTCCCAATGGGCAACAGACGAACTGCAGACAATCACTCAATCAATCGTCCTCTTCACCCCTATGAGTGGAGAATAAGGCTACACAGCATCCATCATGGTCTTTTGCACACTGTTCCACTTCATTCCAGTTTGGCCAGCCCAGTTCTTTCTCCTCCACATGGTCTTCGGCCTGCTGCACTCTGTCGACTGCCTCAACCCTTTAACCGGTATATTTTTCAGGGACATTTTATACCCTGGACCATGTGCAGCAAATATTAGCACAGCCCTTAAATTTTAACTCGTAGCCCCAATAAACCATAATTAAATCAGAATGTTCAGCATGAACTATTCTTTATAATGATGTATCATTAATTAAGGCTCATTGTAATGTTATATTTTACCAGGTTATTTTGAATTTTCACTCTGGGAATGGATACCCCTTCAAAAGTGGTGGCTCCTTGCTTCCCAAGTCACAAATACAACGCAAATGTCCACTTTTCTTGTGTCTTCAAAATCGCAATTTGCAATTACTTGTAAAAATACTTTGAAGAGAATCAGTCATAGTAATATCCACTGAAGGCTCATAAGACGCAAAACACATTATTTCTCTGCAGAATTTTCAGCAAATTTGATGTAAACAAGCACTTGTAATCCACTCAAAGAGAACCAGAGTCTGTACTTCATGTAATATCACTGAAACACCAAGGGACCTTTTGACTCCCTTCGAGAGGGTTATTACCACAAGAAGGTCTCATACAAATTTGTACGATTGCCAGTTTACAAATCCAGGTGAGAGCATCCCGGCAGTTGTTGCCATTACCTCTCCTCAAGACATGATCGATCCACCTCCATCGCCTTGCCTTCACAGTTTCCAAGACGGGACTCTTTCTGGTTCTGTCATAGAGTGACACAATTGGAGATGGTATGTGGCCAGAATATGACACATATTCTTCCGTTGGAAAACATCCAGCTGCTCGATGTCTGCTGATGCGAACGTCTACATTTCAGTGGTGAACAAGAGGACGGAGGTCACGCAGCTCTTGAGAATTCTCAGTTTGGTGTGTTTGCCGTACATTTTTGACCTCCAGACAGGATTGAGGATAGCGTACGTTGGACCTAGCTCCAAGGTAGATGAAGAAGTTGACATCTTTAACTTCTTGACCATTGATGGAAATCGCACCTTTGTCTTGTGTTGATGCAGAGTCAAGTATATTGTGGAGGCAGCTGCAATTTTCTTGGAGATCTTTATGCCAGCTTGAGAGTAGGGCTATGTAGTCTGCATAGTCAAGATCTTCCAGGACTGTGGTGAGCATCAGGGATGTAGCTAAGGCCTGGCTACCAGCTAATTTCACCAGCTGAAAGAGACCTTATCATCGGCTTAAATTTCACTAGAGAAAACAAAGACTCAAAGAAATTTTGTAGCTACAATGGAGTAATCATTGATTAATGATGGTTAATTAACTAGTGATAGAGATATCGAATTTCCTTTATAATCTAGTGCGTGGCCTAGCGTCTCATCTTTTGTCAGATCCGGAGACGAGGCGTAATCTCTTATTCCTTCACGTTCTTTTCTCCAAACTCTTTCGTTCCTAATGGCACTCTCCGCAGGCGCACGTCCAAAACGCCGCTCCAAGAAGGTGTCTGATCCAGACTTCGTGTACGATTTTCCAACGGACTCGCTGTTTCATGACGCTCTCATTCTGGAGCAGAGCAATCCCGTTGACCCCGTTCTCTTCGAACAGTCTACCAAGTCAGAAGCTAGATCGTCTAAATCAAAAACCAAACCAGTTACAGTACCTGGAGCTTCTTCACCGCCATTCGTTTCTGACGCCGATACCAATCCTTCTCTTTCATTCGACCAGCAGCTTCAGTTGATCAAACTACAAAAGGAAAAGTTGGAGCTGGAGGTGAAAATTCGTTCGCAGATCTCTCCACGCAAGATGCCAGAGACGCTATTGCGCCAAGACGCACCAAGCGCAATATCGACTGGCCACAGGATTTTGTTCCGTCCATTCAAGGTGAATATGATAAGTTAGAACTGCCCGAGTTTGTTTCGGGTTTCTTGATTATGATCAAAACCTATGATTCTTCGCTAAAAGATGCCATGTTAGCTCATCTCGAGTTACTACTCACTAAAGCAATTAGTTATTCGTGGATTAGCGTTCGTGGTTTTCATAAATTTATCGCCAAACAGGTCGAACAGCGTCGTTTGGAATGGCAGGATTTTAAGTCTATCCAAGATCAAGCCACAACCTTTTTTCGCCATTCAGATTTACGAAATACACGACAGCGAATTGACAACCCGCGTCAACCCTCTAACAACGCATCCTCGGGTGATCATCAACAGGCGGTTCCACCCACAGTTAAAAAAGCTTGTAAAACCTGGAATTACACTGGCTCTTCTGATTGCGATCCGCAAGATGAAGTTAATTACAAAGAACATCACCGCTGTCGAGTGTGCAAGGCGGATCACCCGATGCTTCATTGCTCAAAACGTCGCACACCAATCCCACCCCAATGACAACTAGGCCGAGTAATTCCAGACGAAATTTCCTCAGCGACCTCTTTGACCCGGAACGGAAACGGACATGAACATTTTAAAAATTCAGCAGTTGTTCGACATTTAATTGCTTCTCGTCTCCAGCAGCCAAATGCCTTCGGTGCCAAGGTTTTGGTTCCTACTTCGCTCTTGCTTTCGAACTGGAGAACACTGCTTTCCAATTATCATGATAACATTGTGATCGATTTTCTTTCGTACGGTTGGCCTGTTAATTATACAGCACACACTCCTCCTGTTTCATCATTGCATAATCATCCATCTGCTACGAACTTTGATTCGCATGTGCAAACCTATCTTGACACTGAATTATCTTGGAATGCTATAGCCGGACCTTTCGATCATCCTCCATTTGCAGCCGATTTCGTATCCTCGCCTCTTCAAACAGTGCCCAAACGTGATACCTCGACGCGGCGTGTAGTTATGGACTTGAGTTTCCCTCACGGCTCCTCAGTCAACGATGGCATTTCTCAAGACACCTATTTGGGCGAGCATTTTAAGCTACGTTTGCCTGGCATTGATCGCCTCGTTGAATTCATTCTCGAGAAAGGTCGTAACTGTCTCATTTTCAAGAAGGACTTGCGTCGGGCTTATCGACAGTTTCCTGTAGACCCCAAGGACTATAATTTACTGGGCTTTTGTTATAAGGGTAAATTTTATTTTGACACTCGTTGTCCTTTCGGTTTGCGTTCGTCAGCTATGATTTGCCAACGCACGACAAAGGCGGTCGTCCATATCTTCACTGAGCAGGGGTTTTTAGCAGACGTTTATCTTGACGACTTTTACGGCGCGGAATATCCATCTCTTGCAGCCCAGGCCTTTTCCTGTCTCGGTCAGCTATTCCAACATCTCGGCTTAGATTCTTCTCCTGAGAAGGACTCGCCTCCTTCAACGTCCATGATTTGTCTCGGCATTCTTGTTGACACTGCAGCGTTCACCCTCGAGGTTCCTCCTTCATGTCTTGACGATTTACAGGCCGAACTCAAACTTTGGTCAGAAAAGTCGGCTGAGCTTGTTCGTGGGCCAGCTTTGTAATTTCTTAGCTACATCCCTGGAGCCTCCACACTATCAAAAACTATAAAAAGCCTTCTTAAAATCAATGAAACTGATGAGCAGGGGCAATTGCCACTCAGCACTCTTTTCCAAGATGTTTCTAAGGATGGGGATCTGTTCAGTTGTTTCCTGTCCACTATGGTAGGTGGCCTGTTCTTCTCGTAATCTATTTTCAACTCCCTCCTGCATCCTAGAGAGGAACATTCTGCAGAAGAAAGTAAGGATATCCCTCAGTTGTTGTCACCATATAGATGGGTCACCTTTCTTTGATATTTTTGCCAGTCAGATGGACCTTGAACTGGTTAAAAGGGACTGGTTTAAGGGGACTGCAGGGCTGACTTTGTCTGCACCAGGATATTAACCATTCTTCAGTCGAGATATGGCTCGTCTCAATTCTTGGAATGAAAATCCCTCTGGGATTTCGGTTTCTTCCCAAGCCACATTCCACACTTCACAGAAATGTTCTTTAAACCTTTCAAGAACTTCTTCCTCTGTGGTGACAAGTTTACCATCCTTAGTTTGTATTCCAGTGCTTGGTTTCCTGAGGCCTCCTCTTAGTAGTCTCATCTTCATGTATAGCTCTTTCAGGTTGTTCTGGTGTGTTGCTTATTCTGCTTCTTCCACAATTCTTTCCAAGGTTCCTCACCTGTCGTCTCTAGCTCTCTTCTTCACTTCATTGTCTTCAGCTGGTACATCTGCTGTTTTCTTTCCTTCACCGATTTTCGTTCATGAAGTTTTGTTTTAGCTATCTTCTTTCCTTGATGCAGTTCCAGTTGGAGGACCTCCTTGGATGCTTCACTCTGAGCCACTCTGTTTCTAGTTAGTTTTAATCTCTTAAGATGTGGTCGGAGTAATTTCTTGTGCATCCGTTACGCTGATGATACATGTATGTTGCCTTAGTCCAAATGACAAGTCTGACCAACATCTTGCGATGAAAAGTATCAAACACTACATTGTACCTAAGGGATGGATGGATGTTTAATGATAATCTTGAACTGAATGATGACGAAACTGAACTCCTTACTATTGGGATGCCACACAAACTGGAGAAGTTGGATATTGTCAGTATTTGTGTTTGGAATGTGAAGATCCAGCCTGTGCCACTGTGAGAAATCTTGGCTCCTGGTTTGATTTCAGGCTGTCTAAACATGGCAACACACATCACAAAGATCTGTCGCTCTTCTTTTTGTTACATACACAATATTTGCCGTATCAGGAAATAGCTTTCACAATAGTTGACTGAGGCACTTGTCCATGCCTTCATCACCAGCTGAAAAGATTACTGCCACTCATCTATAAATTACCAGTGCATTGGTTACTGATAACTCATTCCTTTATAACTCGCGATACTACACAACAAAACGTCTAATAAGATATATAAACTATCGAATAGAGGGGCTAAGTTTCTAAAGAAACTGTGGTGCTGTGTCAGTGGGAAGTATAACTTACAATATAATTTGGTTTTATCAACTGGGTTGATAATGTGAATTGGCCACCGTAAAGAGATACAAGAACTGACGCTTCGAGCGTTAGCCCTTTGTCGAAGATTCGACGAAGGGCTAATGCTCAAAACATCAGCTCTCGAATCTCTTTACGATGGCCGATTCACATCATCAACCCGGTTGATAAAACCAAATTATATTTATATACACTATCGACTGCAGCGTATTGTTGGTGGCTTAATAAAGAGTTTTGGTCGTCAGCTAGTAATTTGTGGTCACAAATATCTTTCCTCCTTCTGATGACGGAACTCATCACAGTTGTAGATTAACAGGAATTAGCAGAAAGATAAAAAGTCAGTCGTTGGCAAGATGATCTTAATTTTTCAGTGCAATGCCACCTTGCAGAAAATTGGCTGTGCCTCCTTGACTATTCGCTCATAGAAAACTCGGGCTTGTAGTCTAATTGTTAATTGGGAAATTCTGGTTGCCAGTCTATTTTCCTGACAATTCATTTGCACAATTTTATTCATTCATAGGTGCAGGGTTTCGAAATTAAAAAAAATCCTTTGGTTACCAAACAGACTAAGTGGTAAAAAAATAGTCGCCAAATTCAAATTTTTAGTTGCCAGATTGCATTAAAAGAGACACAATCCATAGGCATGCATGAGGTGTTATACGGTTTGCAAAGCATTATAGGGCGATTTCAAACTCCTCCAAGTTTTACGTTTCAAAAGGATGAAATGACTTCTTTTCTTATTTGCTTAAGAAGCAAGTACAGTAAAAACCCGCATTGAAGAACCTAGTGGTTTAAGAACCTGCTGGCAGAAATTTGTCATTTTAATACCCCAAAATATAAGAACCTTTTTAGCCAAGCTAATATGAGCAGGTTCTTATAATTATGATTGTAGTACATTTTAATGCACAGCTCTTGTTCAAAAGATGCTTTTAGCAGTAACTACCTATACATTTTTTAGACACTTTTGTTAGATGAATAAATGCTGTATAGTGAAGGAACAAACCCGCTTTTATTATTTTTTTTTTCTCGTAATCAACAGCTTTGTCTTCCCATATAAATTAAGAACCTGATTAAGAACCTACTCAGCCTAAATTGTCAGTAACAACCCCAAAATACAAGAACCTCTTTTGCAATACTGTAAAAATGTAGGTTCTTACATGCGGGTTTTTCCTTCATTAAAATTTCTGTAGGTACACAATGTCTGAGAAAAGGGCCATTATGCATCGTCAATACAAAGAAATGTAGTAGCCATTTGGCAACAAAACCAGAACTTTTAGTAGCCAGGGATGAAATTTTGGTTGCGTTGGTGACCATATTCGTCGCAAGGGCTTGAACACTCTTGATCCAGAGTTTATACACACAGTTTCATCATCCTAAAACAACTCTGACCACCAACACAAAATCAATTCTGGAGAGGAGTGGGTGAAATTGCATTCAAGTTTGATGCAGTGCAAATTAGTTTCACAATCGCTTCTTACCAATACTGTAGATAGTTCAGGGATTTCAAAATGTTTTGAAGTAGGTGTCATCTACTGGAAGAGTAGGCGGCTGTTAGGTGAGGTTTTTGGTCTCAAGCTGATTGCTATGACCAGAGTAGCCAGGGACATAATAGTCACGTAGCCAGTGGAACTCCGGCAGCCGCCGGCTTGTTTTCAAACCTCTGATAGTTTAGACAAAAACAGGGCTGTCATGAAGGGCCATAACCCATAACACCTGTTACACCTCAGTATGCTTGATATTCCCGTGGTGCTACCGGTGAAATTGCTTGTTAGTGATAGAATTTAACCACGTGCACAAAGTAACAAGTTTGCTATGGTTCTCGTTCAGATTAGTTTGCTATCTGTTTAGTGTGAAATACACATTTTGTGTCAAGTGGTATGACACAAAGACCAAAGAGACAAATTATATTTGAGTCATGCAATGTCTTCATGCTGAGTGTTTTTACAGGCAAAAGCCGATAATAATTCACTTTTTTAGCAACAATTCAGTTAAATTTTAAGAGTGCGGCTTCGCGTTCCATACGAACGTCTTGTTTAATTTAGTCTTAGCTGTAATCCTTAGTTATTAGTCTTAGAGTGCATTCAGATGTAAAATCTGTCATATGGATTTGTTGAAATTCGCAATACTATAAATTAAGTTATTAATGACATCACAGAAATTTTATGATGTCATAGCTTTTTAACTAATGGAAATCTCCACAAATCCATACTAAAGAGTTTGCATCTGAATGCACTTTGTCCATTGGCTTTTGTTTCATGCAAATGGCAACTTCAGAAAAAATCAGCGGAGTCACGCAGTTCCTGTCATTAATCTCTTGGCTCAATATTAATGTTAGGGTAAAGTGCCCTAAGTAGTTCCAATTCATTAATCCCCCCCCTCCCATAAAACGTGCGACGAAAACCATCGTCATTTTTATAGGGCAGTTCATCCCCCACCCCCTCCCCCCTCCCCCTCCAGGGCAACAACCCCCACAACCAACTGCAAAGCAGGATACGCTTTTCCCGGGAACTAACAGGGATAAAAACGCGTAAATAACAATATCAACTGAAACGTACAATAATTTTACACTGATTTTCCGATGTAAATTAACGCTTACCTGTTTTAATAAACCAGCACTCCGGGTTGCATCTCGCGCCAACACCACTCTCCAGAGACACACTTGACCTGAATATCAACAGAAAACAAAATGAGCAATTAAAAAAATCATACCCAAAGAACAAAACGAGGCAATGAAACATGAAAACAAGCTAAATTTTGGATTATTATGGAATAACCTTGCATTTTCGCTCCACGTTTTCAGTTCACCACAGCACGACAACATGGACGAACTACCCTTGCTAAGAATGCTGGGAGGTATCACGCAGCTCGCGCGTTACCCACGCGAGTCTGCGTCTGCCATGGGTGTGTTGATTCGAGGGCCGGTTTCTCGAAAGCTCCGGAAACTTGTCAGGCAAGTAAAGTCATTTTTAGCTATCTGTATAAAAAAAAAAAAAAACAGAGAAGTGTACAGGCCTGAAACTTTGTATGAAGTGAACCACTGTTCATATCAAAAACATGTGATTAAATAAGCTCTGTATAAGCAGACGATTTGAGATTTTGCTATGGTTTCAGGGTGCGAAAACGTTTCGTGGCCTTCGAGAAACCCTATTTCCGGAATAAGAATAGATTGCTTTGGAATAACCCAACTGTCCGTTCGATAAAGTCCCTAATTTATATTCCAAGTATTCTGCTCAAGGAAGCGGAATACCCTGAAGAGACCGGAATAATGACGTCATTTCAAACAAAAATGGAAGTAGCCTTAATGGCGAAGGAAAAAGAGCCTTTACTAAAAAAGCAAAATATCAAGAGGTTCAAAGGTGTCCGACAGCAGATGAAAAGTACTTCGCAAAATTTGAAACAGTGTAGCTTGGTACAACTGTTTCGGCGTATCCCACGTTGTGAGCACCTTAGGGAGTTTTTGCAACTTGGACGGCAACGGCAACGAGGACGCCACAAAACAGTTGGTTTAATGAGCAAAAGAAAATCGCTCTGCAACGTGCGTTTTATAGTTTTGTACATTTCGGTGCCGTCATCTGTAAAACAACAACGTGAAATAACCAAATTCTATGTTTTCTCGAGAACGTGAGCACATGGCGGCAAAGTTTTCTTTCTTTTTCCTTACTTTAACGCCGTTCATAGTAATTTAGTTCCTGGACAATTCGTCATCATTTTCCAAGTCAAACAGAGTTCAATAATTGCATAGTAATTGCGAAAGCGTTTTCCTCGCCGTCGTCGTTGCTAAAACTCTGGGCAGATGGGACAACTCATAGACTTGCATATTTCATATATTTTATATCTACTAGAGCATATTTCCAACGTTGGCGAACTGACATATTTGCGCTGGCGAACTGATCTAGTATATTGCCGAATCGACCACATACGTTAGCGAAATGGTCGTTGGCGAATAGGGGTGTTGGCGAATCAACTGGTTAACTGAGAAGTCAGTGGAAAATCGTCCACGAAAAGCTTCTTTAAGAAATTTCTCAACAAATATCAAAATACCGGCAAAATTTCTAGATTGCTGCAGTCGGAATGTTGCTGCTGAGAGAGATTTGAACTCTTGTCCCTGGTTTACAAGACCAGCGATCTAGTCACTGAGGAGTTGCCACAATTTTTCACCTTTGTGAAAATAAAAAAGTATCCATACTAAAAAAAACACAGGCAAAATTAAAGGAAAAAAGCCCCCGAAGAGAATTGAACTCTTGACCCCTGGTTTACAAGACCAGTGCTCTAACCACTGAGCTACGGGGCCAAGTTATTAAAAACAGACGATTAAAAATAAATTTGTAGTGTGATTCGTTTGGAACAAATTGTGCAATACGCAGGTCATTCATTTTCTGTCGTTTGTGGAGTCTTGTTCCATGCACGATCTATGATAGAGAATGATCGGGGGAATATATATATATAAGACAGGTTTGCAAAATCTTCGTAGCAGCTAGCAGTCAAATACTGGAATGAGGGCCAACTTGTACTCCTGATTTCATTATCAATACAAAAGTAGAACTAGCGAGGGCATGTACTAAAGCCAGGAACACCGGAAGACCGGAACACCACAAAATACGGAAAACCGGAACACCGGAACACCCTCGGAACACCCCGGGGTGTTCCGGGGGTGTTCCGGTGTTCCTGGTTTTAGTACATGCCACTAGCGAGTAATAAAAAAGACCCCAAACTCTTGCCCCCTGATTTACGAGTTCAGTGCTCTATATAGCCACTGAGCTAAGAATAAGAAGGCATATTGACAAGAAACAAGTTAAGATAATTTGTAGCTTTAAACTGTCGGTTTTAAAGGATCTTTTAGCCATGCTTTTTATTTTCTCTTTCAGTTAAACACTTTCGCTGCGCGTCGGTCGGTCAAAGAGAAACAAAGATGGAGTGGTCATAATGTTTGACCTTGATGAAAAATCTTTAGACTCTATGAAATTTCATTATCAATATAAAAATTCTAGACCCAGCAAGTAAAAAAAGCCCCCGAAGAGATTTTAACTCTTGACCCCTGGTTTACGAGACCAGTGCTCTAACCACTGAGCTACGAAGGCTTATTGAGCAATACATTAATAACTGAAATTTTGATGAAAGCAAGTTAAAATAATTTTGTTTCTGTAATCGGTGGTTTAGAAGAATGTATACCTATGCTATTTATTTTCTCTTTCAGTTAAACGCGTTTCGCTCCGCATCGGTCAAAGAGAAACAAATATGGAGTGGTCACAGGTTTTCAGCTTTATGAAAATAAAAATAAAAAGAGGCTATAAATAAAAAAAGAACGCGGGCAAAAGGAACGAAGCCCCGAAGAGATTTGAACTCTTGAGCCATTGTTTACAAGACCAGTGCTCTAACCACTGAGCTACGAGGGCCAGCCGTTGGTTGGATTAAAAATAAATTTGTAGTATGATTCGTTTGGAGTAAATTGTGCAATACTCGCGCAGGTCATTCATTTTCTCTCGTTTGTGGAGTCTTGCTTCATGCGCGATCTCTGAGAGAGAAAAGATTGAAAAAAACTAAGTACAGTACAGTCGGGGGAATTATGAAAGTCAGTTTTGGCAAATCATTGTCGATCGCAGCAGTCGAAGAGTGTCCGAATAATTTCATCCAATCAAAAACTAGGACGAGTGTCAAATTGTACTCCGAAAACAATCGTGCAATCGGTCATGTTGCTTAGCGACTTCAGGTACGAAAACCATGGGTTCAGTCTCATCTGTGAGGCGGGATTTCGTTTTCAGCTGGAAGCGAATGAGTTTTCAGTGCTGGGTTATTGATTCTGTTGTTTGTTCTTTTGTTGATTGGTATATTTTGTCTTCCGAGGTGCATTCCGCCTCAGCTACCAATACTTTGCTCCGTGATAGAGACTGGTAAAAATATTTCGACTTTATGAAAAAATAATTCTTTAATTCAGGCGTTGGAGTTGCATGGGGAAGATACCAGTGACGTCATCCTTTGATATTAATAATGTGCCAAACGGAAAACTATTGGCTGGGGAAACAAACAGCTCTCTTGTTAACTTGTTGGAGATAAGGAAGCCTAAGCCATGTATTATACTGTCATAGAACACGACGGGCATTTGTGAACACGAGGGAAATGAAGAAAACACGACCCGCAGGCGAGTGTTTTCTACATTTCTCGAGTGTTCTCAAATGTCCGGAGTGTTTTACGGCAGTATAATACATGGCCTAGGCTTCTTCAATTGCTTTATGATATAGATTTTATACGCCGCGAGTAAAAACAACAAAACAAGCACGATCGATAAACTGAAACAATTTAATTTCGCTTCTTCTACTTTCCTCTCGAACTTAGAAGCTTCTTCGACAATCTCTCCAGCTTGACTCAGCATTTTGTCCGGAATTTCTTCATAGAAAATGTTCGCCGACATCCCTTGCGAATTTTCACTAGCTTAAAGCTGACGAAAAACAATAAAACACGCTTTCTCTATTTATACTCTGATAAAACAAGGGTTTTTGACCAATCAGAGCACGCGTAGAGTCCAATCCATATTATAAAAACAAATATAATCCATGTTCCATCATTTCATTATCAATATAAAAATTCTAGATCTAACAAGTAAAAATAAGCCCCCGAAGATATTTGAACTCTTGACCCCTGGTTTACGAGACCAGTGCTCTAACCACTGAGCTACGAAGGCTTATTGAATAACCTCATTAATAAATGAAATTTTGATGAAAGCAAGTTAAAATAATTTTGCATCCGTAAACGGTTGGTTCATAAGAATTTTTGCCCATCCTGGCCCATGCTATTTATTTTCTCTTTCAGTAAAACGTGTTGCCCTCCGAGTCGGTCAAAGAGAAACAGACATGGTGTGGTTACAGTTTTTCACCTTTATGAAATAAAAACAAAAATAATCTATAATCAAAAAAGAACACAAGAAAACGGAAAGAAGCCCCCGAAGAGATTAGAACTCTTGACCCCTGGTTGACAAGACCAGTGTTCTAACCACTGAGCTACGAGTATAAGAAAAGAATAATTAAAAATAATAAAATTTGTAGTGTGATTCCTTTGGAATCACGAATTGTACAACACGCAGGCCTTTCATTTTCTCTCATTTGTCGAGTCTCCTTCCATGAGCGATCTACAGAGTTAAGAGGTCGAAAAAATTAAGTAGAATATATTTGGAGGAATAAGTACCCGTTTTGGCAAATCTTCGTTGCGGCAGTCGAGGAGTGTCCGAATAATTTCATCCAATCAAAAACTAGAACGACTGTGAACTTCTACTCCTTAAGTAATTCGTTTCGCTCCGCGTCGGACAAAGAGAAACAGATACGAAGAGGTCACAGTTTTTTACCTTTATGAAAATGAAAATAAATAGCATCTATAATCAAAAAATAACATAGGCAAATGAAAGAAAGCCCCCGAAAAGATTTGAATTCTTGACCCCTGGTTTACAAGACCAATGCTCTAACCACTGAGCTACGAGGCCAGGTTGTTACTTAGATAATTAAAAGCCACTAAATTTGTAGTGCGATTCGTTTGGAATAAATTGTGCAATATGCAGGTCATACATTTTCTCTCGTTTGTCGATTCTTGCTCTATGCGCGATCTATGAGAGAGAAAAGATCGAAAAAATAGGTATAGTCGAGGGAATAAGAATCAGTTTTGGCAAATCGTTGTTGCAGCAGTTGAAGAGTGTCCGAATAATTTCTTCCAATCAAAAACTAGAACGAGTGTCAACTTGTACTCCGAAAAGCAATCGCACGAAAAAAAATACGTCATGTTGATTAGCAACTTCAGGGAAGACAACCAGGGGATTCAGTCTCGTCCCTGAGGCGGAATTTTTGTTCTCAGCTGGAAGCTAATCAGTTTTCAGTGCTTGGTTACTGCTTCTGTTGATTGCTCTTTTGTTGTTTGGTATATTTTGTCTTCCAAGATGCGTTCCTTCTCAGCTACTGATACTTTTGCTCCATGATGGAAACTGGTGGCAATCTTTAGAGCTTTATCGAAAAATAATTCCTTTAGCTGGAGTTTAAGTTAGGTGAATACCATCATTTCATTATCAATATAAAGATTCTAGATCAAGCAAGCAAGTAAAAAGCCCCCGAAGAGATTTGAACTCTTGGCACCTTGTTTACGAGACCATTGCTCTAACCACTGAGCTACGAAGGCATACTGTATCAGGTTATTAATAAATGATGAAATCAAATTTACCCTTAAGCACTTATTTTACAGTTATCGTTCGCCGGCGAACGAGACTTAATATGCATATATACAGCTAGGTTTTAAATAAATAATGCAGGTGTTCAAGTTGATTAAATATTCTAAACTGTTACGAGGAATAACTCTTTCATAAAACCTAATGTGCAGTGTCGTAACGAGATATATGGGATCAGGGATCAACAGACTTAAACGGGTGGGATCGGGATCACAACCCGCGGGATCGGGATCCCTTGATTTTATTAGGTCAAAAATTAAACTTTTACAGGTTAAATATTAACAGATGTGTAAATTTTAACGTCACAACTCCATTTGGAAAAAACCTATCTAAATATGGAAACAAAATTATGTGCTCTTAAAAGCCATTTATAGTTTCCCATGCTTTCCTAATTCGTTTATACGTATCATCAGACTAGTATTTATTCACTTGGTTCTCTTAAATGATTGCTGTCTACTTTTATTTAATTTGTTACTAAACAGGCTAAATATTCCATACCACATTGATCATTCTTGGAAACAATTGTTTGTGCAGGTGTCAGGTTCAAAATTATTAACACCAAATGGAATATTCTACAAGCGAATCAGAATATTCAAATTAAAATGCACCAAAATTCGCAATTAAAACACGTTAGATCATGCTTTATATACAAACCATATTCATTCTTGAAACAAATGGGCCTTGTTAGCGGGAAGGGGTTTAGTTTTCTGAAGTTCTCGGTCCTTAAATAGCGTATAATAATTACCCCTTTTGGCATTGTTCCTGATGTGATCCTAAGCCAGGGCACCTCTATAATCACGTTGGGTAAACTGCATGCTAAACGAAAAAGAAACGGTCTATTTAAACTTAACATTCATACCTTTCTTAGTTTTCCTTTTTTCCTTGAATTAAATAGGGGTCATTTTTTATCAAAATTCCGTTTTCAAGTTATCCTTAAACAGGGTCAAGGTTTAAGAACCTTCGCGGCACACACCTATCTGAACTTTAAGATAATACGCCCCGCGCCCCAGGACTTAAACACTGCTCCAAAGTGTCAAGTATCAAATTCATTTCTTTCTTTCTTTCTATATGCCCACAAGAAAACGCGACGCCATGTTATTTTATTAATGCAAAAAGTCGCTAAGATTGCAATTCAGGCCGCTTTGGACCATTACTAGTTAACGCTGGATTACGCTTATATAGATTTACCAAATTTATTCTCGAAGAGATTCCGGCTTGCTTGGAATATATGGACTGGGGTTCTGTTCACCAGCGGACAAATCAAAATGGGGTGTATAGATGTTGGTTCAATGATACAAACAACTCGCAGTTCAACCCAACGAATTACGTTCTTATTTGGCATTCCTAAGTCCTCTTTCCGTTCTAAAACGTAACTACGCGCTTTTATTTTTGCGCCGTTACATAAACACTAAGAAATTAAACGAACAACTGAGCACTAATACTCTACATTTTATTACTGAACAAGATAAAGTTTAAATGTCGATTGGAAAAGCTCTAAAGCAATTTTTACTTGAATTTTACAGTCAGTGAGCTTGAGGTATATGTTAGCTCCTCCAATTTGCATTATCTGTGTAATTATTTGGGTTTTTAGTTAAGGCCACCTTTTTTCTCGTATATACATTTTGCTTCTCAGTGGCAGATCCAGGGGGTTTGCTGGGACCCGGACCCCCTGCCCCTTCTCTAACCGAATGTTTTGTTTTTACAACTTGTTTGACGCTAAATTCTTTAATCGCCAGGATGATAATGATCGCTTTGACCCCCTGTCAAAAATCCTGGAACCGCCCCTCCGTAGGTAGCTACTGCTGTAACCAGTACATCTACTTTTCAAGTTTTTTTCCTCCTTTCTTTTACTGTATTTATTAACCGGGGGAGGACTCGAATATGAAAAGGGCGGGCATGCTCGTCGGAAATTTTCAATTGAACCCCTAAAAGAAAACCGATCTGGGCGTGGCCCAAGCTCTTTTGACCACTAAAAGATAATTAAAAACATATATATTTAATATATATATATTTATATTTCTTCGCCTACAGCCCTAAATGAGACCTTCACGTTTAAATAAAATGGCGTTTTGCAGAGAATACACTAAGTGAGACCAAAATCCGAAATTTACACAACTAAGCGAGACAACAAGCATCCCCACCCCTTTCATATGCGGGTCTCCACTCACTGCTCACCTGTGTGGGACGGTCCCAGCAATGAATTAGCTGATAAATTACAAATGCTTCGAAATCTCGCCATTAGGGTTATCACAAAATCTGATTATGACTCTATTGCTACCACTCTTTGCTCAAAACTACGGTGGGATCACCTCTATACCAGATGGAAAAAACAAAAAGCGAAACTAATGTTTAAAACCTTGAATAAGCTAACGCCGCAGTACTTAAAAGATTTTTTATACCATTCAACACAGAATACGAACTCAGGGACAAGCCTTTGGTTGCCTTTTTACAAATCTGCATTAGCAAATAAAGTTGTATGTATGTATGCTAAAATTTGAAGAACATCTGTAGTAGTTTCTGTTACTACAATTTGAAGAACATCTGTAGCAGTTTCGGTCACAAAATTGATGGAAATTTCAAGAGTTTGAAAATGATCATTCACCGCCACTGTTTGATGATATTACAAAGAGAGGATAGAAAAAATTCAGTAGGAGAAGAAGAAAATGAAGTTAGTATTCAAATAAACACGAGTAAGGTCCGTTATACATTAAACATACCAGGCCGTGAATTCAGTTATTTTATTTGCGTTCAACTCCCTTTCTTCCTCAACATTTCACGCAATCTTTTGGAAAATGCATTTGTGTTGAGTCCGTTCAGTATTCTAAACTCCCCGCCACCATTCGTAAACATTTATTCGCGGTTATGGTGAGAGAAGTAAACTGCACATGTCATTTTCTCACCGAAAACGTATTTGTGACGGAAACCACGACGTCTATGCAAAAAATACAGATGCTCTTAAAACTTTAGGATCGAAAGTAACCGATCGAGAAAAGCAAGTTTCCTGAGAGGCACCCATTTATACAACCGTAGAGAGGCACTGCGAGAGTATATTAAGTGTTTTTCTAAGATCTAACACAACTCAATTACCCCGGCCTAACAGCAGCTTTCACCCGGGCCGATCCTAAGCTTAAATGTGGTGGCAAACGAGGACACATAATATTGTTGCGGACATGTACATTGTTGCCGACACAAATGTTTCCCCGTTTTCTCGCGCGCACAACATTGTTGCGGACATAAAACTTGTGTCCGAGACACAAAAAATTGTGTCCACAAAAATTGTTTCCACGTTTGCGCGCGCAAAAAAACATTAGCTCGTCGCCTCCATTCCATTATTTACATGAGTATAGCTTCTGATATGATCAAACCTAGGACAGTTTTTTTTTCTTTTAGCTGACAACTACAGCTAATTTTTTTGTGGAACTGCTGATTGAATGGTAATAGGCCTTGCGTTCAGAATGTGATAATGTCTACGAGACGCATTAGCTCGCGAAACACCAAAACTCTCTGATCGTGTCCTTCACTGCCTGTCGCACTTCTCTCATCTTCCAACAGTACAGAAATGGATTTAGAGATGAGTTCATCAAAAAGAGAGTTACTGATAGAACGGAAACGAATTCAAAAGATCGTGTAGGTACATAAGATCCACCAATTAACCTTAAAACTGTGGTGTCTATACCAATCGGAAGATAACAAACCAGTAATGTCATTTGTATCCATAATGCACTGGAGACTGTTTTTCTATATCGTGCTATGTTCAGTGGAGTTTCTCCTCCGTTGGCCTGTTCTTGGTGAAAATTGTCATGGATCTGAGTTTGATGATGGCGTAGTGTGACATAGATTTTGGAATAACAGGATATTGAGGTTAATATGCAGAATATAAGAATCGTGACCGCGATGCCAAAACCTACACGAGGGACAAATGGAATAGCTGTGCAAAGGAGCCAAAACGAGACAAGAATGGCCTGTACCCTTTTCAAATTTACCGCCTGGTGATATTTCAAGCCCAGTATCAGAGCGAGAAGTCTGTCCACACTTATCGCGGTTAGAGTCAACAAAGATACTCCGCAGAAAATTAAACCTATTGTCATAAAAAGTACAACAGCATAAACACAAAGCAAAGAGTTTTCTGTAGACATTATATAGATAACAAAGAGAGGTTGCGTAATGAGACCCACACAGAGATCGGTGCTTGCAAGGCAGCCAAACAGAAGCTTTGATGGTGGTCGAAGCGACGAGGCCTTTTTGAGAGCAACAATGATTAGAATATTCCCCAACAAAGCAGTTATCGATAGAGGAATATTTAATGCTGTAATAAATATTTTAAGATGTACTCCATAATGACCTGTCGGGCAAAATAACTGTTGCACTGTCGTGTGGTTTTCATCTTCAGAAAAATTTGCCATTTTCTTCGCAAGGACAAGACTTATTTTTGCTGAAGTGCAGGGTAAGATGTTTCCAACACTCTTCTATGGCCGGATTCGTCGTGTGGATGATAAAACTGGGTACCAGATGTTTCCTGATGGTTAGAAAACATATTGTTAAAGCGGGAAATAATCTGGTTTCATCCTGTGGATCACAGGACAGGTTTTCAAACATACGCCCGAGCACTGATATATATTTAACTTGTATGAGCATAACTGAGATTATTTTATTTTCCGTCCCTCGAGCACTGATGGCTTAAAGCTAAGGGCCCTAGACAGTGGGGACAGCTACTATTAGACTTATTGGAGTTATTTCATTAGATTTATGACTTAGAGTTAGTTAACTACTGCCAAAATTCTGAATTCAAAATTTTAGTTAGGGTTTGAGTTAAGGATTTTGGCAGTCCAAAATCTTGAATTCAGGATTTTGGCAGTCGTTAACTCCAATTCTAAGTCACAACTCTACTGAAAAACTATATTGCTAGTCAACCTCCTGAGACAGCTTCCGCCATTTTCAATGCCATCGAAATAATGTAAATTGTATGATGAAGTTTCTTAGTGATCTCTTTCGTTTGGACATGCTCTGCGTAAAAATAAAACTGAAACTCTTGCATGATATACAAGAACAAAGGTGTGACTGACTGGGTCCCTAAGCATTATTCTTTCTTCACTCACATGAGAGTCCTATCCCAATCCTATTGCCAGCCTATTTTATGGAAAAGTGCATCATCAGTAGCTATCAGTCACCATTTCGATCAATTTTGGATCTCAGCCCGGTGTAAATCCCATTCTCCCAAGGACTATATAGGCAAATCTGGTTCTCATTTCACTGGTTTTGGTCCCTCTTCACAACAAGCTGTTGTGACTGCTATAACCTGCTGCAGGGCATTGTCAATTATAAAGAAAAAGAAAGTTAATGTACCGTATACCAAAACAGAGACAAGAGCGAAATTGTTTGTCCATTCGTTAAAGTGCACCTAATCCCAAAAATATTTTTTCGCTAGAATAAGCCTTTGCAGCGATTTGAAATGCATTGCACCTTTTTACCAAATTCTGACTATTTATAGCACTCAAAAGTTACGAGAAACTGTGCATCATTTTTTCCATGACCGAGTCAGAAGGGGCGTGGGTCTATTCCCGAGTCGACGTCACAAACTGATTTGCATGCATGTTTACAAAGACTTGATGCCATGCAAATCATTTTGTGACGTCAAATCAGGAATAGACGCACGCCCCTTCTGACTCGGTCGTGGAACAAATGACGCACAGTTTTTCATAACGTTTGAATGCTATAAATAGCCAGAATTTGGTAAAAAGGAGAAACGAAAGGTGCAATGCGTTTCAAACTGGTGCAAAGGTATATTTTAGGTGTACTTTAACCATTCGTGTCGTCCGTTCAGCGATACCATTTCCAGCCTTAACGAATGCACTTTTCCATCATAGAGAAATTAAATTTCAGATACTGAAAAGTTGATTTCTTCCAACTATCTAAATTTCTGGACAATAAATCAATCGTAAATTGAACAAACCTATCGAGCTTTTCTCGTGCAAAAGTGTTTGTTTAAAATTTAATTTACGATTGCTAGTAACAGATTTGCATGCAGCTTGCTCAATTTCTTCAAAAAGCCATACATAAAATTAAGTTTTGGGTATCGAAGGGACTTTAAAGAAATGTCTTGTAGAATATTTTCACTACCCAACTGATTAGGATTACAACTAAATTATATCCAATACAATAAAATAAGGAAAAATATGAAGTCAAATATTGATGGAATTTGCGTTTCAAAGAGCGAAATCTGTAAGCTAGCGACATCTGTTACGGAAGATGCCGCTAGCTTACAAATAAAATTTGCCGAACCAAGGTGATGAACTCAACACACAGCCTGAGCGCCGTAAACTGATTTTCGCTAATGGTTGGCCTAGATGCTCTTAGTCATTGAGTGGAAGCACACTCTTGACGCAAAGCGTGCAAATGGATTCAACTATAAAACAAGGCCTGAATTAAGATCTTATTCTAAACTTTCAATAAATATAAAGATTAATAAATTACCTGAAAGCGAATTAATCAATCCTTAGCTTGTGTTATGAAAGCTTTTAGAGACGTTATAACATAAACAAGAACTCATCCAAACCGATCTCGTGTGATCTTGTTTGCAATTAAAAGAACGATTATTTAGGGTTTTGGAATAAAGCCTTTTTAGATATGACACCATTCAATACGATCAGTGTTTATTTACTTAGTTCTATTAAATGAGTGTCATATACATCTCTTACTAATGCACTGATATGCGATACCGCATCACTCTTGCATGGGAACTATTGGTTTGTAAAGTGATCAATTGTATATTTGTGGCAATTCGGAAATATTTTAAAAGTGAACAGGGCTTTTTGAAATAAAATAAGATATCAATTATTAACGCTGGATCGGAATTAATCAGGGTTTATTAATTTATTTTCAAAACAACTGAAACTTGTTTGGCCCACACTTAAGCTGCTTATGTGTCGAGATTGAATATTTTGTGGTCTTGGGTTAAAGTCGTTAGATTCATCATACGTACCTGCTACCAATTCAATAGTTTCAATTTTACTTGCGTTGCGTTCGGTTCAGGTAATCGCAAACACCTAATTCTAATCCTGACAGAATATAAAATATACAAAATCAGCTAAAATGACGACGTCGAACAACAAATCACATTTACCTTGCTGCTGACACAAAACCACTTAAAAAATTGCTTTGCAAACTGACGTTTGTTTGCGGAAGAAGCTGCCTGGCTACACTACACGCGTCAAAAATTTACTTAGTCTATTTAGTGCTGCAATCAGATAAATCTCCAAGACATTTTCACAACTTTTCAAAAAGGTTTATAAACCTCATAAAACGTGATGTCATAAAATCCACACTGATCGAGTTAGGTCAAACGATAGCCAGAAAATGCTGTGCTCTCCAACTGTCCCATTCAGCCAAAACGATTCGTAATATTTATATACTCATGCAGAGAGTCTTCCTGTCTAATTCTTACGACTTCCCGTGTTGACATCTAACAACGACTTCCGTCCCGGAAGTCAATGTTCAGCTCTAAACAACTGCAGCCACAAATTGAGTCAATAGTAGTAGACCAATTCCGATATAATATACAGATTTAGCCAAGCCTGAAAGCGGAGCTCCGTTTTTTTGCTGGTTCTTAATAATTTGTGAAACTGCGTTCATTTTCCACAGCTAGAATAAGAATAATTTAAAACGTCAACTCCAACTGCAGAATTTCCGCTGATAATGAACAATTAAAAAATCCTGCCAGAAGCCAAAAAATCGGAACTGAGCCCGCGATCAATTAAAACAATACCCGGTCAGCGGTCAACTTCAAAAAATGTGACCTCATTGAATTCTAAATCTGGGCCCGCGATCTGGTCATGCAATATTGTTCAGCGGATACCTTCTTTTGACAGCTGTCAATTGACCATAGCATGGCAAAGATGTAAGCATATGGTAACCTTTAAAAATGTTAAATAGACGTGAAAACTGCAAAGGACCGCGAACGATTATGCTGCTAGTTTTCGTAGGATCTGCAAGAGACCTAATCAGCCAAAAATAAACTGTAACACAAACATAACTGCAAGGCTGATACTACGTGAAAACTGCTACACCGTGCTGATGAGTTCCAACAAAAACGAAACAGCTGTCCACGGTTGCAGCCTTACTTTATCGGTTTCTGTCGGGTTGTTGTCTCGCAAAGTCAATTTTTTTCACTTAGTATCAGCCTTGCAGTTATGTTTGTGTTACAAATGTGAACCAGGTCGAACTCTCTGGACTATGGCCGCCATATTGATATTTGGGGCGACGTCGCTTGTACGTTACATACTTTCAAAGCGCCCGCGAGTAATGCCGCTTGCCATTTTGACCATGAAAAATTAATGGTATGGTTCTCCTGTTTGTACTTTCCATGGGTGCTTTGTTCTCCTATTTCTATAGGTATGGGGCTCCGTTCTGCGGCCATTCGGGCCTCCGGAGCTCCGCTATCAATATTCTAACATGTCACTGAGGCTTGGGGGAATAAAAACAAAATGTTTTGCATCGAGGCTTAGGGATGAATAAATAATTTCTTTTGTTTTATTCCCCCAAGCCTCGGCGCCATGTTAGAATTTTAATATATCGGAATTGGTCTATTAATCAGGCTCGTATACTGTGGCATGCTGGGAAACAGATGGAAGATCGGAAGCCTGTTAAAATTAATTGAGAGTTGAGAATTAGTCAAAATTTTAACATTCAACATTCAAATTTTGTCATGCAAGTGAATCCTTCCCCACGTTCAGCGTTGTTTCAGAAGGTGGTTTCAGTTCTTGAAGAACAGCGTTCCTTTCATGATAACCTTAAATGTGTCTCAACAGCTTTGCCCACGATTTCTGTCATTTTTAAGTAAGTATTTAAAAAATAATTAACGTATATGACACACTTTCTATGGTGATTTAAAGTGCCTATAAAAAAATGAGCTATTGAAAAATAAGCTTATTTGAAAGGCCTTAAAAATGATGGAAAATGGCGTTTCCCGTTTTGTGATATCTCCTCTCGTTCCAGAGATATTCAAGATTTTTGTATTATGCAAATTAGGTACTGATGACGTCATAAGGTGTGATCGTGTGATCGTATGATTGTAAAAACACAAAATAGTTCATATCTCTGCAAGTAATGATGCAATGCAATTGGAACTTTGCAATCACATTGCACCCTAAGAAATACACCTTTTGATACATATTTTGATGTTACTATGGCAACAATCTTGGTTCCAGTTTCTTTCCTCTTTAAATCAAATATTACTCGTTTGTGACTGTATAGGGCAAATGACCGATCTAAGTTAAAGCGTGGACAATGCCCATATTGCACTAGCTCTCCTAATTAACCTTTAGGAAGTGGACGATGTTTGCTCACGATCAAATACAGGAATAAGCATTCCTGTATATTAGAGATCTCGGACCGGATGTGTTGCCATAGCAACACCAAAATATGCATCATCTGATGTATTTCTTAGACTATAACATGCTCACCAACTTTCAATTTCATTGCATCATTACGTGCAGAGATATGCTATATTTTGTGTTTTACACCCATTTGATCACACATTATGACGTCATCAGTACCTAATTTGCATAATTCGAAAATCTTGAATATCTCTGGAACGAGAAGGGATATCACAAAAAGGAAAACGCCATTCTTCTTCATTTTTTAAGGTCTTTCAAATAAGCTTGTTTTTCAATAGCTCATTTTTTTATTCATAGGCACTTTAAACGGGTAGGGAAAGGTCCATCAGCAAAAGGTATGACCAATCTCTCGTGCCAGAAACGTTTGAAGCAAATCCCTAGCCGTTATGAGATTCATTTACAAGCTCTTTTTGGTGTCGTCCCGACATCCCAAGAGATGTAGAAAATCCATAAAAAGTTTGATCAATCGTTTCTAGTATTTTTTTTTTTCAATTTCGTGATCAAGTTGCTTCCAGTCGCGTACACATTGGATCGATGACGCACATTTAGGTGTAACCAATCACAGTTGAGGGTGAATAACATTCAAACTCCACCGATTTTCAGAGACAATATAAACTTACGCTATCAACATCATAAAATGACAAAGGTAAAGGATATCGTTCGTTAAATAAGGCAGAAAATATATATCTCTGGAACTACTACAGATATTTTAAAACGGAAAACGGCATTTTTAATCTCACATGAAGCGCTGCACAATTCCCTTCAAAAAGCAAGGTGTAAAAACTTAATTGCAGTAGCACTTTAAAGTAATGGCACTTTTCAAAATCCGTTAAGGGCCTCGCAAGCCTCATATAAATATCCATTATCATCACTGCCTCGATCTTCGTCGTCAAATTTGTCTCATTGTTTGCAGTGGTATCTGAAGCTCTCCTACCTCATTACACTCTGTGTCTCTTGTATCACTCTTCTTGCCAGGTTCTTGCAGCTACTCTTCGGCAGCTAAAGCTTTCATTTTCTCGCTGTACAACATCAACGGGTATGATCATGTCAAACTGTCCCAGTACCAGTACCACCACAAGGCTATGTACAGTTGTTCCACTTACGGACGTACATTCGGAGGGAACCTTGGTCAACATGACATCTACATACCAAACTTTGCAGTCAACAGCCAAAATGCCTTCACTTATTGTGGCTCTACCTATTCAGTACCACACGAATATGTGTTTAATAATAATAATAATAATAATAATAATAATAATAATAATAATAATAACAACAACAACAACAACAACAACAATGATAATAATAATAATAATAATATTTAAAGAGGAAGCCCAGCTCGCAAGGCGGTTTTCAGTGGGGCCCTCAAAATTAACAATGTATCAAATAAATAATCACGTAAATAATAAGTAAAACAAGCTCACAGTGAGAAATTATAAAATATCTAAAGCACGACATTAAAAACAGAGGATAAAAATAGATGAGCAAGAAGCGAACCTATTAAGATTTAAAATGTTCAATATATACACACACGTAAAAATCCTTCTTACACAAAGAAACTAATTACAATATCAACATTTGTAAAGTAACAACATCTAAAGCACTAACATAACTTGAAAAGAAAACTGCGTTACTTGTATTATTTCAAAGTACAGACACTACGAATTTTAATCGTTTATATTAAAGTTGTGCTAGTAAAGGAAAGTAAGAATATATAGCAAACATGGCAAAGTAATAAGTAGACTTGCTCCAAGTCGCTCGTTTGATTCGTTTAGCGGAGGGCGCAAGAGGGAGGTCGCGCTGGGAAACTGAGCGCTAGATATGGAGGGCGCGCGCTGGCTTGAAAATCAAATTGGAAGCGCGGAACAAGCTCGTTCCGAGACATTCGTGCGTTCCGCAATGTTCTCGCGCTTGATTTCCAAGTGATTTTGTCTTATCGCGCGCTATTTCAAAACGATCTTTTTCAAATAACTATAACGTGTCTATAGATACAAAGAATAAACGAGCAACTTGGGACAAGTCTAAGTAATATGCAACAACATCTGAATAATTTCAGAGGTGATTATAAGAAATCGGGCATTCTTATTGATCGAGAAACTCGGCTTATTTCGATAAATTTCGGACAGTTGCAAAATGAAATTTAACAAATTGACGCCATTTTTAAGCGTGTGTCACTGCGCCAAATGAAAAATATTCTAAAGTATTCTAGCCTCGAATATGTCAGTGAGATGCCATAGAATCCTAGGGTATTCTAGAGTATTCAAGGCGTACACCTGGAGTATTCAAGAGTATTCGATTTCAATACGTGAAGTGCCCCTGGTGTATTCACGAGTATTCAATATTGAATACGTGATGCACACCCGGAGTGTTCAATTTGAATATGGAAAAACAGGCCGGATTCTAATAAGATATCCCATGTGTATTTCGAATCAGGCGTACTAGAATACGTCGGAAAATTTCAGTATACGAGGCGTGTGCCGAGTCGTATTCGAGCGAGTCTGGCCCGAATATTTGGCTTTTCGCGCAGTGTTGCAATACATTCATGGAGTGTCGATTTTTTTTTAACTCTTTTTTTCCAGGGTATTAGAGAGTCAGAGTTGTGAATTTCACCGGACACCCCTCTGTAACAGACCCACTGAAACCCTACCCAGTGGATTATTTTCCCATGCATACCCAGCGGAAATTTAGTCTCCCCAGTACCCAGTGAATATTTTGATTTTACCCAGCGAACCCTGTGGGAAATCAGCCAACACGGTGACCTTTTTCCCGAAAACCCAGGGAGGATAAAGATTCCAAAGGGTCTGTTACAGAGGGGTGTCACTGGGATCTGAAAATGAGTTCGTACATGAAACATTGTGACGTATTATTTTAGCGCGTAAAGTTCCAGGCTTCACTCAGTCAGACAAGTTGAAACGTGACTTTCAGTCGGCTGCTATTTTCTGACTTCCTGTAAATTAACCGCCTGGTGGTGAACCGACATCATTAAGTCCTGAAACCCGCAAGGGGTTATTGTTTATGGTACCCAAACCCAATCCCTTACTGTAACTGTACTGCTGACCTGTACTATAGATTGCAACACTGCATACACCTTATTCCGAAATGGCTACCATCTTAATATTCTTTTGCTGGTTTTCAATTGGCTTTCTTACCTCCTTTTTGAAAGAGTTGGGTAACGAATGACACAGTTTGAAAAGTCTAGCCTAAATTACAAATCTTTTCAATATGTTTTTCTCATTCAAAGCCATCCCTGATTCTTCTTAGTTTATTGGTGCATCTTTGGTGTTTTTCTACCTTAGTAAACTACTATTTCAAGGTTTCCTTTGATTTGAAGGCAATTTTGTACATTGCCAAAGTTGACTTTATTCATGGCGATAGTGCCCTTTTGAGCTCAAAATTCAGAAGAATATTTTGAATGCAAACAAAATAATATTAAAAATGGAAGCCATTTCGGAATGAGGTGTGTTAAATCTGAAAACGAATTTTGCGTTTCTTTATTGAACAGATTAATCCAAGATCACTCGGATCATGGTGCATCAGAGGAACCAAAGAGTCCTTTCCCAGAGTGTATTCTTCGGTTCCTTTGATGCACCATGATCCAAGTGATCTTGGATTAATCTGTTCATTAAAGAAACGCAAAATCCGTTTTTGGATTTAAGAAGCCAGTCTTGGATTTTTTAAAAGAAACGCACCCTTAGCATCATGTGTCAACATTGTTTATTTATTCAAGAAATTGTTGGTTTATACAGGTTTACCCAGCGAATGACCAAGAGTCCAAGTCTGGCTACAGTCAACCTCGCGAGTCAAATTAAGACTATATTTCTAAAGAAAAATGAATAATAAATGAATAATAAAAAGAATAATGTCTGTCATTATTGACGCTGTGATGGCAGCTTAGTGCAGTTTTGAGTTTACCAGTGTTTTCGGAGAAGAGGCTGTCGTCGTGATTTGATATCTTATCTTTGATGGCTTGAAGCTTAAGCTTGATTTCTCGCATACTGGCAACGAAGGAAATAGTTCCAATGACAGTGACACAGAACTCCTATCCAGTGATTCCGAATACGACTCTGATTCTCACACAAGTACTTCCGAAAACAACTCTGATTTGGATTCAGATGACTCCGAAACGGATGGCTTGTTGAACATTCATATGAGGTACTATTTGTTCCAGACGACGACATCCAACAAGTAAGCGTACGCTTACAGTAGCATGGCAATGCACAAGGTACTTACTTAAATGGTGACGGTGAGGGGCTGGTGTGTGAGTGTGGGTAGGTGGGTGGTGGGAGGGGGGTGCGACGTTATTTTTAACATAACAGAGGGGGTTAGAACTAATTGTTTTTTGTTTTGGAAGGGGAGTACTGTCTAAATTTTTGCTAGATAACTCTAGTTTTTCAGCCCCCCCCCCCCCCTCCCCTCCCCCTCCCGATAATTATTGCACAGTCCCTTAGGTTAAACCTATTCACGAAGAGTATCATCAATACAGTTGAAGATAATGCTTCTAAAGATTTAATTTAAATTTTGAATTAGCCGCAGCTTTTGATACGGTTGAGAAAAACCTTGATTTTTTTTTCTGTTATTACTTCGAACTAATAAAGAACAAATCATTTTAACTCAAAACCGAACCCGATTTTGTTTCTAATAGCGCTTTTAAAAGTGCTACGTGACCGACAGTAAATTAACAAAGACAAGCGCAAAGATAAGAGCTTTCGACTGCAGCTGATAAATATAAAGCAAAAACATTTGCAATCACCAGAATAAAATTAAACAAGTCAAACAAATATTTTGCCGCTGGTACCGTAAGCATACATTATGCTTGAACCACAAAATAGCAAATATCGCCTACAATTACCAAAGCTATTAATGGTAATACTAGTGGGAATTGTTTGTATAGCGCACTTACTACACAGTTTACATATTCAAATGAGCGTTTAAGGGCGCGTTCGTTTGGGATATTCCGGAATAAGAATAGCCAGAATCCAGGTATGAGAATAGTAATATATCGGAATTGGTCTTTTGTGCTACTAAGTTAAAATATGATGGATATTTCACTGAAAGAGGTAATTAAATTAGCCTAATGATGTAATCCTTTAGATCTGTAAGGGCAACAAAACTCAGTTAACTCTGACTTTTTTAAACTAGTAGTTTAGTCTAACATAACTCGATCTTCACTCAAAACTTAATTGTGAAACTGAACGTTAAAATTACAGCAAGAGAGCATATACATCGTTTTATTTTATGTTTTAAAATAAGTTGGGAAAAGGAACCTGTTGGGGAATGGGTCATTATTTTGAGAAGAACGCTAAATAGAAACATTACGGAGCCATCACCGGCTCGCAGATCTATCGCCTCGCTCGTTTTCTATGTGAGAGTTATTTTGAACAATTTAAAAAACATGCCAGCTTCATTGATCATGAGGCATAATAATATTATACCAAATATCGACAATTGAGCTATAGCGATATTTTTTGTTTACAAACATTAACGTCCAATTTCTTTTGATATTCAAATTTGCCTACCACGGACCAAAGAGGTCATTGTTTCAACAGCCAATCAGGTTCTGGTTTGCATATAAATAACAATGGGTAACGTCACGAGAATCATCGGTGTAGGATAGACACATATGTTTCTTGGCAAGTAACCCGATGTCATCTTAGTTATCTTATAGGACAGATTTCGAATTTGAGATTTCGCGTGCGATTTCACGAAAAAGACATAATTACGTGCGCTAGCACGTGCATAAACTTCCGCGTTCGTTAGCTTAATGTGAGTTAATAATAAATAAGCTAAGCTTGTGCAAAAATGCAGTGAATTGTTATATTTCAAAATTGTGCTAATGGTTGACGAAGTGGATGTCACATATCGAACCACAAACCATCAATAAAAGAGGGAAATATCATCCATATTATTTACACCTGTACACATATGAACTGCTGTTTCGCTAGTAACTACTCGCTTCTGGTCCATCAGGAGTTGTTCACAGGAAGGCGAATCACACTAGTGAAAAAAAAAATTCCTAGGTTAACTGACAATATCATTAAATTATACTGCGAGGTAAGCCAAATTGCACAACAAAGTTCGTGGTTTAATACCACTTCGTTTGCAAATGTTAAATGTTGACCACCTATATATATTTATAGCCAACACTATGAGCTGGAAAAATACCACAGTAATGACTTGTCTGAACTTGCAGGGATGAATATTTATTCTACATTAGCTTGACAACTTTTATTTCTGAGGAGATACCTTAAAAACATCGTTAAAATCGATTACTTCCTTCAGTTCTTAAGTTTACTCATTACAAAAACACAGTTCATTTTTGCAGAATGCTTTTGGAGCAACATAATTCTGGTTTTGATGGCGAGACTTAAAAAATATAATGTAAAATTTCAATCAAGGCTGCATGGATGATTTTAGTGTTATTTATGAGTTCATCTATTAAGTCTTCTTTCAAAAGAGAAATATTAATTATCACTAATGGAATCCGCTTAATGACAAGCACACTGTTGACTTAATAACATGTTTAACAGTCACTAAGGGGTCCGGCAAAATATTCAAATGTAATTAAGCAATAGAGGACTTTTTCCGTATTTAGGTGAGGCAGAATATGAGGGGGTTTTAAAAGAAAATTCGAGACAGTTACCCGAGACGCAGTCGAGGGTCTGCTGAACAGTCTCGAATTCTCTCAAACCCCGGAGTCCCTCGCTCTTTTCGCTAATTTTTGTATTCTATTCATATCTGGAGAGAAAATCATAAGGATTTGGTGAGGAGAGGTTTTCCTAATTTGTTTTTATCGTTTTTCAAACCTACTACTAGACCAACCCATATTCTTGCATATTCTTGAATTTGAAAGCAAAAGATGAAAGCATTTCTATCCTCCTGATAAACTGTTTATTTGTTGCCGCTTGGAGCAAGTTTATTCTTTTCGTTATGAAATATAGCAGTGTATTTTTAATTCAAATTTAACTCAAGCTTATTTCTTTGTATTGTGTATTCCGTTAGTAAAGAAATTTGTGAATTTTTGATACAGGAAAGCACGTAGAAAACGTATTTATTTTGGCTTTTGAATGTTTGCATAGCTAAAATCCCTAAAGCACACACAAAAAAGCATACAAAAGCACACAGAAAAGAAAGCATAAAACTCATTTATTTTTCTTTGAATTTCCCGACTGATTGCCAGAATCCAAACCCTTCTGCAACGTTTTTACTCAGTTACAAGATGCACTCAGAAACGCACCCACAAAATGCACTTATTTTCCTTTGAATTATTTTTTCGCCATTACAAAAAACCAATCTGGCCAGTGTTCTGCCTCAATAAATAACGAAGGATTTTTCGAAAACTAGAAAACAACTTACAAAAGAATTTTGTGGTTATTGCATTAGTTTGTTTACAAGCGTGGTCATGTCAATCCCCTTGAACGTTTCCAGCTTTAAACCATAATTACCACCAAAAAAGCTATGTAGGTTTAAAGAGGTTTAAAGAGAGCTTCTCTATATTTTCATCTTAGCCTTTTTTGGTCACACGGTAGAGACCAGATGGCGGATAAGCAACTGCCTCTCATGGCACTATCCCTACTTGCCCTGTGTCAAGTCGTGTGTGGTGCAGATGCTCAGCAATGCACGGAAGCCGAATATTCAAAATTTGGCATGATGCTACGGCGACACATCTTCAAAAGGATCACAGGGGTGTCACTTAGTGGTTTGTGCCTGCTGGATTGTTACCAAGACGTCAGATGTCAAAGTTTTAACTACATCATTTCTCAGTACATGTGTGAATTGAACAACCGCACCAAGGAAGCGAGACCTGAAGACTTCGTTCCTGACCCGGATAGACTTTATTTTAGACGAGACAAGAATAGAGGTGAGTTTACCAAAACTGTAACGTAGAAAAATATATATTTAAGAACAGAGAATAAAGTCTCTTTGCTTTCCAGTACCCCTCGGTTCCATTCCTGAGCTGCCTGCTGAGTCGTGCAAAGAAATCAAGAAGAGTGAAGGAGGACAAGCGACCAGCGGGAAATACTGGTTTGATTCTATTTTACCTGGGGAGACTGTACTCGCTTACTGCGACATGAAGAAAGAAGGTAACTTAGAGGGACCCTTTAGTACGTATAAAATTCGCTATGCAGTAGAGAGTCCGCAGAGCAAGCAACGCTCCAAACATCCAAAACAAAGGAAAGCCACACTGGTCAAAGTAATTTTAATTTCTCGCCATCTGGGCGACTGACCTTCAAGCTGCACTCTCCCAGATAATTTTTCAGTCTTCCAGTCTCTCCATACACAATAAAAAACGTTTGAGTAGTTAGACAGAATAAGGAATTTGCGACTAAGCACTTGGATGAGATTTCAAAACAGTAGCAATGTAAGCAGTGTAAATTATTTTATTTTAAGGTGGAAAGCACACTAAGGTATACTGATTTTGAAAATATACATGCATTCTGGGCGAGCTACAACCAGTTGCAAAAATGTTGAGACAGTTAGTGCCAAAAAAGGCTTTTCTTACTTCTATGGTTCGCAAATTGCCAGTTTGTCAGAGAAGAACATTTTGCACCCCTTTCCCCGTTTCAATGTTGTCCATCGAAGTTTTGTACGTCATATTGCATAGCTAGCAACATTGGGAAGGGGAGGAGGGGAGAGAGATTACGCGCAATAGCGCGGTGAAGAGTCTTCTCTCGTTAAGGTAGGATGTCTCAACTACTTATGCAACTGGTTGTAGCTGTGATTTGTAGTCGCCCGATAGTTTTGGCATGCCTGGGCGAGTGGGCGAGGCCTAATTCACAACACTGAACGCTTGGATGTCCCAGTGCGTTATTGGGCTGCAGAAATGCAAAGTGACATTTTGTGCCATGACATATTAAAGATTTTTACAGGACATTTCGCCATTTCAGGACGACTTCCAAAGTTCAAACAAAAATTTTCGTTTAAAATCCTTATCATAATCCGAAAATTCTCAAGCCCGAATGACGTAGCTAGGATATTAATTTTAGAAGGGTTTTTTTGGTAAAATCCAACTAGCTCCCATAATGTTTCACAAGCTTGCTTCCCTTCGAGGGAACAATAAAACTAGTCTCCAAAACAATTACAGCAACTGTTACGCTACAGGGCCAATAGAATAACAGCCTGTAATTTTATTGAGAATATTTTGAATTTACGCTGTAGACGTGGATGAATGCAGTGCTTCCATTGCACTCTGTGACATCAGTGCCAATTGTCAGAATACTCGCGGATCTTACGCTTGTTCCTGTAAAGCTGGATTTACTGGAGATGGAAAAACGTGCGCTGGTGAGAGAGTAGTCTAAAGCAATACATAGTTCGGTTAAGGGATTATCTGAGGACATTCTCCGATTGGAAGAAGCGCATTATGTTTTATTAACGACTAATAATCGCCTCAACTTGATGGCTAGTCGGATAAGTTATTGTCCGTAATTATTTTGGATAATGATAAGCAATAAAATAGGTAATTATAATGATAGTTCGACTGAAGTCTTGCGTTTTCAAAATGGCTTTTCTTTGCCTTGTTTTAGACGTTGATGAATGTAGCTCTTCCATTCCGGTCTGTGACGTCAATGCCAATTGTCAGAATACTCGCGGCTCCTATCACTGTTCCTGTAAAGCTGGATTTACTGGAGATGGAAAAACTTGCACAGGTTGGTATATAGTTCTGAAATAATTTCCTTTGGTTACAAATTATGTATCGCTATTTCTATTCTCTTGATTTTTTATAGACCTTGATGAATGTAGTTCTTCTATTCGGGTCTGTGACGTCAATGCCAATTGTCAGAATACTCGCGGATCTTATATTTGTTCCTGTAAAGCTGGATTTACTGGAGATGGAAAAACTTGCACAGGTTGGTATATAGTTCTGAAATATTTTCCTTTGGTTACAAATTATGTATCGCTATTTCTATTCTCTTGATTTTTGCCCCCGCAGGGTTTTGGCCCAGACGGCCAAAACCCGAGGAGGCCACTATTGAAGTCCCCGCGTATAGAGTATCGGATTTCGGTGTGATGCAGAAAAAATCTCGATTTTTGAGGAAAAAGTTCGCAAAGGATTGCCCAAAAGCGCGCAAAGGACTAAAAAAACGACGCTGGGGGTCGAAAGGATTCATATAAAAGAGCGAAGGATGCTGGGAACGGAGTGTTCGCTACGAGGTTTTGCCAGTGCTGAAGGTAAGGTTGTAGCTTTATAGATCGATTTATAGCTAAGTGGGCAATCGCATCAACAAATAATATAAGTAAAATCAAAAACGTTCCCATTAAAAGTAAATTAAAAAAAAAAATCACGTGTCTCACTTGACTACAGTTAATTAGGAAAATAGAACTTGAAATAGCGGGGGCAGCTTTAGTGAGAACTATTACTAGTTTATAGACCTTGATGAATGTAGTTCTTCTATTCGGGTCTGTGACGTCAATGCCAATTGTCAGAATACTCGCGGATCTTATATTTGTTCCTGTAAAGCTGGATTCACTGGAGATGGAAAAACTTGTACAGGTTAGTGTATAGTTCTGAAATAATTTCCTTTGGTTGCAAATTATGTATCGCTATTTCTATCCTCTTGATTTTGTTATAGACCTTGATGAATGTAGCTCTTCCATTCGGCTCTGTGACGTCAATGCCAATTGTAGGAATACGCGCGGATCTTATGTTTGTTCCTGTATTCTGGATTTACTGGAGACGGTAAAACTTGTGCTGGTGAGAGAAAAAAAAATTATACATAGTTTTCAATGATTTCTGGGGCATTTGAAGCTCAGAGGAGCTACACGATTGTATAACTGGGCTCAATGACTGTCGCACCGTCAGGACGCGAGAAACTGACGTGAGGCTATGTATGATTTTTGGATTATCTTAGTTTTTTTTTATTATCTTGATCATAGTGTCGTATTTTTTGCGTATCAATAACGGTTATTATTTACTTTAATGTAGACATGAATGCAGCTCATCCATTCGTGTCTGTGACATCAATGCAAACTGTCAGAATACGCGCGGGTCTTATAAGTGTTCCTGCAAGGCAACCTCGTTCCCAGGGTCTTTTCCCTGGGAACGAGGTTGCCTGCAAGGCTGGATACACTGCAGACGGGAAAACTTGTAACAGCAAGGAAATGTAGTCATGTTTACCCATGCAATGGCGGTTGTACATTTGACTGTTCTTTTCTTCTTCAGTTGTTATAGGCCGGTGTGCTGAAATCAAGGCCAGTAAAGGAGGGAAAGCGGTCAATGGTATATACTGGTTAATTCCTGAGGATTCAAACAAGTTTGCAGTAAGGTTTTCAATTCCTTGATAATTTAATATTTAGTAAATTCTAAGAGATCTGCAAACAAACTACTTGTTGCAAACCTGCATGAAAGTACGACGGTGCTTCAATCAGTTTATGCATTTCTTGAAAAATATAATCAGGTTTTCGTTTTTTTTTTTTATGGGAAATTATTTTAAAGTACGAAAACTTAGGATAACAATAAACACGAGCACGCCAAGCCACGCCAACCTGGCAACCCATCAAATATAGAAGAAGATCAAGACTCGACTTATCCTATGATTTTATCAAATATTCTCCAGGAAAAGAAGTAAAGTTAAGAACTACTTGATATCTGTCGATAACTAACATAACAGTAGCAAGCCCGTGGTATACGTTTTTGATTAAAGGAAAACGCAGTTTATCAATCTTAAGGATGCAGGTTGTGAAAATAATAAAACAATTATCTTAAGTTACTCAATCTCACAAAAAAGTCTTTTAATTTAAGTCAACTTGGCCCATGGCCTCGTCGGCTTAGTACCAGGCGATACACTACCAGGTTGTTCCGCTAAAACCCGCAAAATTTAATTATAAAAGATTACTCTCTTAATCAATTTTACTTGTAGTATTGTCCTAACCAACAAAATAATAAAAGCCAACCGCAAGCAGACCAGTGTGAAAGTGAACAATTAAGCATTTGGTGTGTATGTGTTAGTCTATCGCCAAATTATAACCAGTTTCCACCTAGTCAGGGCCTGAGCTATAACAGGTATAGAGTCGTCCATCCCGAAAAGCTTGGTTACCAATTATGGCATCTAACGTTTAAATAGGCCCTTTGCACGACCCAGTCACATGGTACAAACTAACACCTTGCTGGTGAGCAAGCTACGCTCTGGGACATGAAGTGGCTTTGTTTTGGATGTCCCAGCGCGAGGCTTGCTCACTATGTGGCTGGGTCGTGCAAAGGGCCTATTGGCATGGACCGTTTACGAAAGAGAAATCAGCTTCGGCGCCATTTTAATTTACAACTTTGTCATTGTGCGACTGGGGTGTTATTGTGTTATTTTTATCAGGTTTATTGTGACATGACGTCAGACAGCCAAGGCTGGACTCTCATCGCTCGGTTCTCTAACAAAGATGCCAAACACTGGATGAATGAGTCTGGGTACTGGTGGTATAACAAGACTGAAGCTGCTGGAAAAACTACTGATCCATTGAACAACATTGATATGATATCGCCAGCGTTTTGGATGGACAGCGGTAAAGAGTTTAAGATCACCCGCAGTGATGACTCCCAGCACGCACCATTGCTGCAGACCACTAGTGGCTGTCTGGGTGGACAGACATTCCGCGCTAAAGTCACAAGCTATGGTGACTTCCGAAATGGTAAAGTTTGGGCAAGTGACCAGTGTCTGGGGAATTGCACGGTTCAATATGGCGGGCAGTACAACACAACGAACGGGTTTGAACAGGTGTCATGCAGCGGAGACATCCAAGGTAACCAGGCCATCGGCTTTTGGTGTGACTGGAGCACTGGAGATGGAGCAGTACTTATGATTGGTGGAGGAGGAGCCAGTTGTTCACGTGCTGATCACGGGATTGGAATAACCGAAACCAACGAGGCTTCTTTTATTGAAATATCACCTAAATATGAGTTTGACTTTGGTTTCAATGCCAACAACCCCCAAACTGAGTTTTACTCTTTGAACCTGTGGGTACGCTAAAGGTATAAATGACGGCCTGGATGAGGGGTCTGTCTCGCATAAAAAAGCTTAGGTCATTTAACAGCTAAGAGTTAAACTTTTGCTATAACAGTAAATATATTACACGTCCATTGTTAGCTGTTACCTTGGGTTTAAAAAGGGAGAAGTGAATCAAGGAACATCCAGAGTCTGTTAATTTCACTATGGAATTTACTTGACTTAAAGGATACCTCCACTCTCACGAATGCCTGAATTTTAAATTTCGTCGGAAAAGCGAGAAATATCATTTAATAACACAAAAGATGGAAAATATTATCCCTTTTTGAATATTCCCGCGCGCCGCCATTTTGGATTTGATGACGTGTTGCGGTTGCCCCATTGTTTTACACAAAAGATGATCTTCTTCATAACAATAGCAGCAACCACAACACGTCGTCAAATCCAAAATGGCGGCGAGGGGGAAATTTAAAAGCGATAATCTCTTCCATTTTTTGTTGCTATTAAATCATATTTATCCTTTCTCCGGTAAAATTTGAAATTTGGGCATTATTTCAAACAATTTAAAGTCAATTACGTTCTAATTCGCTTCGCTCAGACGAACGTAAATTATTTTACTAGTCTTAAATTCACATAATACAAATAGATCAGACAAGGAATATGACAGGATGCAAAAGCGGATCCAAAACCATGTGAATTCACAAAGTAACAAGCAGGCGCTAGTTCTTACCACGAAAAAGCTGATTGTCAGCATCCATAGAAACCCGCGGTTTCTTGCCACGGTCGCTAGCGAGTTGATCCTTCTGACGCCTCTTTCTACTTGCCGCTTCCCTGGCCTTCTTGAAGAGCTTTTCATCTTCTGAGCCAGACGCCAACTCATCCGATTCATATTCTGCTACGACTTGCCAGCCGTCCTTGCTCTTGTCGGCAATTTTTTATTAGTTTTTGCCGTTTGCGGATAAGCTGCCTTGCTTCTTGGGTGTACATCTTAATAAGCGCTAGATTTGGTTCGCAGCGGCCCGATTTGGTTTCTATGTTCTCGATGATGGAATCTAATTCTGCATTTAGCTCGAACTTTGTCTGGTTGTCTTTGTATTTCAGTTGAACAACTTCTTTATCTATCTTGCTCTTTTGTTCAATCTGCTTCCCTTTATCCTCCAATTTCTTCTCGAGGTAATCTTTGAACATTGAAAAAACCTGGCCAACAGCTGCCGAATTTCCACTTCCATCAACCGGTTGTGGCGTATCTGTTGGATGAGAAGAACCTTCGGTTCGCTCCTGTTCGTTGGACATTGATACTACAGGCTTGACAACATGCGAAAGACCGGAATAGGTTTAAACTGTGTAGCAGGAACCTCAAGCGCGAATCATATGCAGTAAACGGCAGATAATATAAATCAAAGGCTCCTAAGAGCTAACTCATTCGTATATAACAAAAATCATGGCAAAAATGTGATTACTTGTAGGGGATATTTCGACACATACGCCACCCTCATCTCTATCTATAATTATGCCTTATTATCAGGAAGAAAATATGGAGGAATTTTTGAGTTGTTGACATGAATTTGTTGAAGCAGAAACAAAACAGTACATTCACAGCTAGAGTACTTGTAGTTGGTCTTTTCTCTAAGGGTTGGAGGAGTTGTATCAGGAACTGGGCGAACCACCAGGCGGTTTGGACGGGAGGGGCTTGGGGCGAGAAGAGAATTATTGACTTCGGACTCTTTTGTAATTTTTGAGGATATGTTTGTCAACCCAGCAATGGAGAAGCTGATTGGCCAATTTAAATTGTGCGCGCGGAATGGCATCGAGGATGTCGTGATCAACTGCCGTTACATTTGCACGCGTGCTCCTAGTCTTGTTATAAATTTTGCTTCAATCCATTAAAACAATAGTGCCCGCTCTGACAAGATTAATAACAAGACGTCAAGAGGCGCTTGGTTGTGTTGGATGAATTTTCAAGCTCATTTAAAGGAACTTTGTGAAACAAAACACTGCGTTGACGTGTTGACGCAAACACATAAGATCTGTGATGGTATTGCACACGTTCAACTTTAGATTGGGCACATTGGCGAATCAGCTTCTCCGCTGCTGGGCTGATGGATATCCTCAAAAAATGCATAGAGTCTGCAGTCTGTTTTTCCTCGCGCTTGTCCTTTTCCTTTTCTTGTCTTGCCTCAATCCCCCCTCACACGTCTTAAACCTTAATTTACAGCATTCCCTTTCGAAATTTCGATAAAAAACAGACTGTAAGCAGTCTAATTCACAGCTGAAATGCCAGTGTAAGAAAATAGAATGCTTTAACTAAACACAACATATAACTTTATTTTCATTCAATTTGACAAATTTTAATGTTAACAAGGTTTATGAACAAAACGTTTCTTTCTAACTTCATTTATCGACATTAACAAGCTTAAGGCATTGAATAGAAAAATATGCAACTTTTTACACACTAAAGAATAAATAGGCATTTCCTAGCCACCTTGTGCATAGGTTTTAAAATGAGTCCTTTACAGGTTACCAACATGTTTACTCTTCACATAAATACTACAAAAATTACCAAAGTGTGAAACAAGCTCCCCACTACCCCACCCACTTTCATTCAGAAATTCCTGTGGCTCGTATATATGCATTGTTTTTGTTGGTTGCTTGAACTGCAGTGGAAACATGATATTGGCTTTGGCAGCAAAAATATAAAAATAATTATTACCAAACTTTCAAAAGTACCACTTCAATGAAATACAAAGCATTTCTTTCAACCAAAAGTTAATGCAATTTCCCTTGTAGCTACTGTTACGACATTTTATCCAACAACTATCGAAATGTTAACGGTTATATTTTGTAAAATAAAATCATGTAAATGTGCAAAGGTGATGGGTGGAATTCACTGACTAAAAGTAGGTGGGGCAGTAGAAGAAAATTGAGCGGGGCAGGAATCTAAAAATTTGGGCTTGTTTGTAGTATACGAGTTTCAAATAATTGTTTTTTCTTGTGGCAAACAATAATAAAACAAAATCTGCAAGATTCTTGTATGTGTCTCATCTTATGTGTTACAGAACTGAAACAAAATGACTAGACGATAATCTACAACGGATAGTGGAAATGAACAAAAGCAAATGCAATCTGTATGCAGTTTTTACAACCTTCAGATTGAGGTGGTTGTGATCAAAGTCTAAGTAACAACAACAAAACATTTTTTTAACAAAAGTCCAGTAACGTCTATCATGCACAATTTGCAGAAGCAAATGCAATCTGTATGCAGTTTTTACAACCTTCAGATTGAGGGGGTTGTGATCAAAGTCTAAGTAACAACAACAAAACATTTTTTTTAACAAAAGTCCAGTAACTTCTATCATGCACAATTTGCAAAAGCAAATGCAATCTCTATGCAGTTTTTACAATCTTCAGATTGAGGCGGTTGTGATAAAAGTCTAAGTAACAACAAAACATTTTGTAACAAAAGCCCAGTAACTTCTAATCATTGTCATGGACAATTTGCATGGACAAAATGATTTTGTCTGTTTTGGAAATATTAAATTTAATCTTCTTTATGTGCAGAAGTGTTGCATATATCATGCTTGTATTTAATTTTGTGACATCTGATTTAATGTTGTATCCCTCGGTTGATGATAGTTCAGCAAACAGGGCTTTAAGAGGGGCACTTGGTGAGTAGTAACGCCCTATTTTCTCACCTTGGTCATCACCTAGTAAGAAGTTAGCAGACAATGTTGCTGACAAAAATGATACGAGCATCATCTGCCCACAAGAAGTGCACTTTACCATTTAAGGATCATTGTCGTCCTCTGCTGGGATTCTGCCATTGCAATTCACACAAACATACAGCTTGCTGATATCGGCTGTCAGGATTCTACCTACAATCTCTTCACTTTCTGTTTCTTTAGGCTTAAGTTTCTCAGCCTCCAATAACATGGCTTCGGAGATCTTGATTTCTTCAATACATGGCGAAATGGTTGAAGACTGAGCGCACTGGAGATATGTCTTATTAAAATAGCCCACTCTCACATCTCCAAATACATACGCCTGCCCTTCTTTGACTGTCTCTATCACGTCCTCCCAAATGGTAGCAGCGATGACAGCAGTTCCATCACTGACAACGAGCTCGCACTTCTTCACATCTTTGCCTGTGGAACGTGAAGTTGGAACTAATTTGAAAGTATGTTTTCGCACTGACTGTCTGACTTTTCTACTCCTTTGCAAAATGCGTTTTAACTGCATTGCAGGTATCCTCGAGACTGCTCTGTCTCTTGACTTGTAAATGTCACGTCGCTGGCTTGAATTAATAAATAGGTCAAAGCGAGACCTTCTTGTTATTTGTTTATTTACCTGGATCGTTTCCTTGACTTGTGTATCGGCGTGTTCGTCGCCGCGTATGCATTCTTGTGGCAGAGTTTTCACTCCACTATCATCAACTTGACTTTGTGATTCATCGTTCTGGCACCAACAAAGGGAAACAAAGGAGCGTACTTTTAAAACGACTGAGTTAAATTTCTCCTGTCTGTAGCGGATAAGGCTTTGCATTACACTATAAAACTGCATATTTACAGTTTGTAAGGCAACTATGTTTGGCAGTTTGATAGCTGGGCCTTGTACGGCAATTGTATCGCAGGGCCTTGTACGGCAACTGTATCACAAATATACAGGCGCGACCGTCGAACCAGATCGAAATTGCGCTCTAAAAACAGCTTTAGTGAGATTCTAGGTCGCTTCACTTTTTTTGTATGTGTTAGAGCAAATGAAATAATGGCAGAAAGAGCGATTTTTACTTACCGAAATGACGTGTGAAACCCTGCCAAAAAACATGGCTGCCTTCCTGCAAAAAACTTGCGGCTAAATACAGGAATCGATCCGACCTCCGAATGCACCGGGAACTAGTATGGTTAGCTCCCAGCTCTTTCCCAGCTCTATTGTTTTAGGGCTAGGGTCCATTGTTGCTGTTGTTTATTTATATATTTCAGCCAATATTGTACACCCCCCTCCGGTTAGCCTACTATAGCACTATAAATTTTTAAAATTTTAGGGTTTGGTTGGCTGGGCCTTGGTGGTGTAGCGGTACTGCGAAGCGCTTGTAATCTGAACGACCCGGGTTCGAATCCACACCTCGATGCTTTTAAAATTCACCTGGTCTTTTTCTCTTTGTTAGACCAAAATATCAAAGTTTAAAAATTTCTAAGTCTCCGGATCGATTCCTGTATTTAGCCGCACGTCTGCAAAAAGATATGGCTGCCAAGCCTCGTGACGACCGACAAAAATAGCCCCAGGATGGGAGGCATGGGAGGTAGGTACGCGGGCTCATTTTAGGAGAAGAAACAAATTTATACTTTTGCATTTTGACTAATTTTATTTACTAAAGAATTGCATACGTACTACTACATTACCTCGAGGTATTTTGAAATTTACCGGTAAGAAGTGCTAATTAGCTTGTTTTTGCTATTCATGGCAAGTTACTTTTCGGCTTGCTACATGGTCAGCGGTTGTTTCCATTTTCTTACGTCACTTCCGCTATTTCTGCCAACTAAACGCGGCCATTTCCGTCCACGCAGATTTCTGCTAACGCCGTTTTCTCGCTATCCACAATAACTCATCCATTGCTTCGCAACGAATGAGTTAAAAAGGTAAGTCTGCAGTCGGGCCTAGTGGCCCATCAGGCCGGAGCTTATCCCGGTTTCTGTAGCATGAAGCGACAGAGAGTATTTCTACTCCCCCTGGATGGGATGCTAGTCCATTGCAGGGTTACCCCCTAGCAGTAAATTCGCCGGTACCCATTTATACACCTGGGTGAAGAGAGGCACTGTGAGAGTAAAGTGTCTTGCCCAAGAACACAACGCAGTGCCCCGGCTAGATAATATAAGTACTAGAAACTGACCAATAACAGGATAGAAGATACAATAAAGGGCGCGGCAGGTGTTAAAGCGAAACAAACACTACCAATTACTTCGAATACCAGCGGAAAATAAATTTTTTCAAAAGTTTGGAGGTTACCTTTAAACAATAGAGATTTTTGGAATGTTTTGTTAATGCAATTTTATCATCAATTTTACTTTTCAATTTGTATTGCTTTATTTAGTATTTAAGACATTTTGAGCTTCATAAAACACTTAACAATAAAAATATCGGGCCCATTACACTTAGCAGTTACCTGATCCAGGTCCCCATTAATCGATGCAAATCAACCCGGAGACCTACGAACGAAAACGTCTTTACGAAAGGACACACTCTATAACTTCATCTGTATAAAAAAATGTATTTTAAGGAAACCAATGACATAAGTAGAATTATGAAGTGCACATGTTAATTCATAGTTAGAATAAGCTGGAATGTATGTCCTTCAACTTCTATGTTCAAGTCATTCAAGTCTTATATTTCTCAAAGGCCGTCATCAAGTTATATTCGACTTGGACTTCAACTAACACTGAACTTCGTATTCTTCATAATTATAGCCTGTAAAACATGTGCATTCTAAAATTGTCTTAAGTTACTTTTATAAGCTTTCAGAGAACAATAGACTGTTTAAAGTCGTTCCGTGTTTCAACGGGAAAGAACGCAAAAGAGAAAACCAAACGAAGCGATCGCGAACAAAGCGCGAACTGTTTGAAAAGAAGAGCGAGTGACGGAGTGGAACTTTAAGTTTTTTCGCGGTTGTTTTATCACGTACAACGATCGGAGAAAAATACCATAGAACAGCTAGGGGGCTGTAAACGCTATAGATTTACAACTGCCTATATACCTCGTTAAAAAACTCTGACTAGATAAAGATAATTCTTCGTTACAGCATGGCTTGGATAAATTATCGTCAAGGATTCTGTTCGATAGAGGATGTTTTACGATATCTTCATACGTGAAGATAATTAACGTGCTATCTTCACACGTGTAGATGTATATGTTATTTGCCGGCTGGGAGGTCCGTATAGTGAAAAACTGTGACCGAGGTCTTGAAAGCATATCATGAATAAGCGTTAATAGCGAATCGTGAGAAAAATACTTCTTAATCGTTCTAATAATAATGTAGGAAATAAAAGGCAGCATTACAGATTTTAGTTACATGTGTTGACATTGACAACTCATTATCGAACCATGCACCAAGATTTCTAAGACACGAACTAGGATAAATTTCATATTCACCCACAGAGATATTGCATACATCATTTATCTTACCTAATTAGTGTCTAGTTCCTATTAATATCAACTCAGTTTTATCATCATTTATCATTAACCTATCCCTAATCATCCAATTCCTTACGTCACTCCTACATCTATTCATAGCACTAATAACTTCATCCAGACTGGACGTATCATCAGCCTTAAACTACAATAGATACAATTGTCAGCAAAACAATTGTATCGTCAGCAAAACAATGTACGTTAGGAAGATGTTTCCCTGTGATGGCATGATAGTTCAGACAAATAAACTACAAATAATAAAGGCCCAAGGCAGGAGCCCTGTGGAACACCACAGTCCAAGGCAAAATAATTTGACAGAGTCCCATGTATAGAGACTCGCTGACGTCTTAGAGAAAGATAGGAGTAGAACCAATTGAGAGCAGTCCCACGAAAACCAACTTCATTATGCAAACGATCGAGCAACACATCATGGGTCACTGTATCAAATGCTGCACTAAGATCCAACATAACCAGTAACGTTATATGCCGAGAGTTCATCTTTAGTCTCAGTTCTGTGATGTTGTCTATATGCAGACTGGAACAAGGGATAAATGTCATTTGCCATCATATGTTCGTGAACCCGATTAAAGACAGCTCTTTCAGTTAGTTTTGACACAAACTGTAGGTTACTAACTGGCCTATAGTTCTTGAATACCAGATCCAGACGAGTCTTCTTAAATAACGGATTAACCAGTGCACATTTCCAGTTTGATGCAAACGAACCAGACTCCAAGGACAGATTAATGATTTTAGTAATAACTGTAAGAACGTCAATACAGTTAATCACCAAAGACATTGGCAAGGGATCCATAATAAAACTTTTCTTAGGAATCCCGCCTTAACAATCTGTCCTTTCAGCTACGCAAAATTTACTGTGAAACGATAAAATAGCGCGCGTGATTAGCATAAATGGGGTAAGATTGGCCCATCCTATCTCTTTTGCGAACACGGTGACCTATCTTTTTATTGCATTTTCGAAACAGTGCTTGGAAGGGAACATTCAGGGAAAGTTTCAAAAAAATTGTTGGATAACTTTTATTTCTGAGGAATCACCTTAAGCGTGTTCTGATTGGTTGAAAACCAGTTGTTTACTAGTACTTCAACCACGGTAAACTCCCTGAAGCTACACCCATTAAACGACGGGGTACAAAAAATGGTAGAAAGGTATTCACTTCGCATCCATAATCACAGAAATCAAATATTTCGAAACAAACAATATAGGAGTGTTAAACAAATTTGGAATGCACACGCCCTTAAAGAAATCCAAACAATATTTATTAAACATTAATAGTTTTATCTATATTTCATAAGCCCCGGACTTACTTCGTTAAACTTAGTTTCTACTACAGTGACATGCTAGAGTGATCTTTTCCTCAGTTCAAAAATATTCTGTATAATGTCCTCACACTCCCACACGACAAACATGTAAACGAGTTATTATTAAATCTATGTATGTCTACTGATGTTTCTACCGTGTGCAAATAAAGTTGATGTGGAGAGGGGCGGATACTCGCGGGGCGGATACTCGAGGGGCGGATAAGTCGTCGAACATATGGATAGGCTGCGCCCAAAATGCTTCTATTTATTAATATAGATGGATTCCTACTACACTTGCCCACTAACATAACAAGGCAAGGTCTGTTGAGGCACGACTCGAGGAAAACTACTCTGTTACTTTCTCTTCTTGAAAGATTTTCCACGGTTGCTAAGATACATCGCGGCCTCTGCTTGGCCATGACGTTGTGCAATCATGCGTGGTGTCAAGCCATCCTTATCTCTTGATTCAATGTCAACTCCGTGAGACAGTATCTTCTCAATAGCTGCAGCGTTTCCACCCCATGAGGCCCAATGCAACGCATTCCATCCGCTGTTGTCTTCCAAAGACGGATTTGCGCCCTTTTCAAGGAGAAACTTGATAGCCTGTAGCTTGCCAAGACGAACAGCAGTCATCAGTGGCGTGATACATACCCCGGATATTTCCAGAGTCAAGGCTTGGCACATGACCTAGTATCAGCTCAATTATGACAGGGTTGTCACCCCGTGAGGCACAATGCAGCATATTCCATCCTTCGTTGTCCTTCAAAGACGGATCTGCACCATTTTCAATTAGATACTTTAAAGCCGGTATCCTGTCACTTTCAACAGCGACCATCAATGGGGTTTTTCCTACACTAGTTCTCGAGTCAATGGAAAATCCAGGACTAGATAGCAAGGATTCGTTTTTGGCAACATCACCGTTCCTTGCAGCAGAATGAAGAGCATCCATTTGTTCTTGCCTTTGTCCACAAAAGTGCTGACTAAAACAATTGATAAAAAAATTAAAAAATTATTCGAGACGATTCATGCTACAAATTAAAGTCATTTTCATTTGCAATTGAATGGTTTAGCAAGCATACCGCTTGAGGCAAAATTCAACTTGGAAATCGTTTATTGATAGCTGGGTCCTGAAACAAACTGGAAACAAACAAACTAGAACAAAAATTTATTTTTCAAATCGGCACTCTTAATCCTCACGGTATCAACGAACGCTTTTCATTCAACTAATTTATTCCGTTGTTTTCACGTTAGCAGGCACCAACCAATAGCGAAGCAGCATCTTTCTGCATATAAACGACACACGACCCACAATTCATTGATTCGCTCCGACGAAGGGCTAACGCTCGAAACGTCGGCTCTCGAATCTCTTTACGGTGGCCAATTCACATTATCAACCCAGTTGATAAAACCAAATTGTATTGTTATACTTCCCACCGACGCAACACCACAGTTTCTTTAGAAACTTACCCCATCTAGAAAAATACCCAGCTGTTTACGTTTAAATTTATACAAATTCCCACTTTTTAATCAACTGACAACAAGCCAGATTTTCAAGGTATGGTACTGAATTTACAATTAAATAAGACCACACTTTTATTTATTTTTTTCAGCTTCTTTCTTTCAAATAGCTTAGAGAATCCAATTTGACCTACAGCTAAGGTTAATTTCGGGTTTAAGGTTCGTGTCGTGCTGCAGACCTGTTGCTGACTCTTCTTCATTGTCAGCGTTTGCTTCTGTGTATTCTGAAAAGGTTTGTGGAGAATTATTTTCTGTAGGTAACTTTACTAAATAAAAAAAATAAGTACGTGGTAAAACTGGTTCGAATAAGGTAGCTAATAACGCTTTTCTGTTGTTGATGCGTTTGCAACAAACGCAAATCGACTTTATATTATTTCCGTGCATAAACGGCAAACCACAGAAGTTGAATTTTTTCCATTCGCAGGAAAAACAGACGCCATATTTAATTAACAACCTACAGCAAAGCCAAGTGAACCTGAAATTGGGGTGTAAGAAGCAATGTCATTTTTCTTTTCCTGTTTAATATTGTTTTGCGTATTTAGTTGTATTGGTCGTTCTTTTTTTTACGTCACTGTTGAGTTGCACACCGAGGATGATCTCGGAATTGGACTGCTTGAAGATTTCATTTACCATTGGTAATGTTCAAAAATTGGGCTTGTAGCTTTGGAAAAAAAATATCTACAGAGTAACATTAAATACCAACCTCTCAAAAGACAACTTTAGGTGACACCTTCACATGATGTGTTCACTAACTCATGTATCTTCTGTTCAAATCTCTCGCATTCCTTCTTCCAGGAATAACTTTTTCCGTACTGTTCTCTTAGATACAGAGCACTCTCACGTCTGTTTTTTGGTTTTTGATCAGACAGCTGTTTGATTCTTCGTGCCCACTCCAGTGGCATCTCTGAATTCACTACCATAGACATCCCCCCTGCAACGACCTCTAATGCTTTAGCTATCCCAGATTCACTGGGAACAAGAACAGGGACACCAGCTGAGATTGCTTCCAGGGCAATTAAATCAAAGCCTTCGGTGCGGGATGCCATGAAAATCAAATCAGCTTCACGAATTCCAATTCTGCATAGTTGCAGAATTTTTGTTTCGTTGAGAAACCACTCCTCGATTTTTCGATGCTTATCCTGTGGAGACCCAACAAATGTCAGCTCAAAATTCCTTTCAATAGCCCCTGAGTTTAAAATCCTCAAAGCTTCCACGACCAAACATAAAAACACGGAAGTTCTGCATCTGATGAATTTCGTCTAGTTCTCCCTGAATACTGGAGAACTTTTCGAAAAGCCCAGGAGTGACAACTTTTGTATTTGGGATACGTCTTATGTATCTTTGTTGAAGGTCAATTCCGACGGCAATAACTAGATGGGCTGCTTCGCAAAGCTCTAACTCTCGCTTAGTCTTCTCTTCGTTGTCTGCAATCGCATCTCTTGTGGCATCTCCTTCACGTTTGTGCCTTCCCAGGTTTTCGAATTCGCAGAACACATGAACGAAATGTATCCACTTACAGTTTGCCCTGTCGGAAATGAAATATGCAGCAAGTCCGAATTTTCTCCCGTGGCCCACTACAACATCGAGGTGTTGAAGCTCTGGCGAAGGCATTTTCAGCCACTCTTTGGGATCATTAGATTCTGGAATTCGACGTGCTTTCATCAAATTCACCCCCTGTTTACTCGCATCTTCTCTGTCCTCTTCGCTGCCGCTGGAGACAGACTTTTTTTTTTCGGAGAGTTTTAATCGCATGATTTTTTGTTTTTACAGCGCAAGTACTTTTTGCGGAAAGTATAGGGCCTGCATGAATTGTTTTTCTTTTTTTTTCCTTTCCTTGCCCTGTAACCATCCTCCCCGGGCAACCCCGGGACAAGTCCAGCCCTTTAGGCCCGGGGATGGAGAATTGTTTTTTAAAAGCGGTCTAGATCTTGTCCCGCGGGGTGGGGGGTGGGGCAAATCTAAAGTACTTTCTCGATGTTCTTCTTACAACGTCACGTTGACACGATTGTGGCATACCGCGCGAAGGAGATTGCCTATTTCCAGGGAAAATCTGTAAAAATTGTAGCCGTCTGGTTAGAGCAGAATAATATTATAAAGTTTAAATATGCTTTTGAAGGTTTTTTGCTTTCCCTTTATCGTTCTGTTCGCTGTTTGCAAGCTCCTTTCCTATTCTTTCGAGGAAGTGGCGAGACGAATGGGTTAGATTTTTCCTTCTGTTTTCTTTATAAAATACCGTCTTCATGAATTTGTACGCTGTATATATAGTCTCAGTTGTTTATGATATATTTACAGTCTAGAAAAGCGTTCAAATTCATGAGCAGACGGGCAACAATTGCAAGTCGGCCCTTATAACTTTATTAAGGACGAGGTTGCGATAACAAGTGGCCAAGTCGCGAGAAGCCAGGGTCTTTGCGGGTGCTTTCAGAAAAGTGTAGTTCTTGAAAAACTTCTTCATGTACTTCTTTTGCTATTTTTACAGAAATCAGTATAACTATTTTTAACTCGAATTTGTACACAAAATTACGTACTTGTGGTCGACGAGGAGTCCCGGAGGGTGGGGAATTGTCTTTTTCTGTGTGCCCGGGGTAAGAAATAGACCGAAAAATAGTTAAAAAATGGCAAATCCTCGGGAGTGTGCCCGAGGGGGGGGGGGGTAGTAACACGTAGAATTGAACCACGCATAACCCAGAAACATGCCGATGTCACGCATTAATTCAAGCTGTTCTATTTTCAAAACAAAGCCGTATACCGAGCTGAAAACAGGCCGGCAGATATATGTTTAAAAATAACTTTTACCTGATGAAGTTGAAAACTCAAAATTTTTAATTTCAGTTTTTGCCACGCCACGTGAAAACCAAGAATTAAATATCGAAATCGGTCTATTTATTGTTTTCATTTTCTCTGTAAAACAATTCAGGAAAATGCCACTAAAATGCTCGAATAATGCTCAATGCTTTCGCTTCACCAAAATACTCGAAAAATGCTACCATAATGTACAAAAGCCTATACCCGAAACCTTGGGTCAGATTGTGGGTTCTGGTTGTTGGCTTTGAGGGCTGGGCAAGGCCATGTATGCCTATATATGGAGATGCATGACCTGATTGGCTAATCATGTGTCTCCAGAGGGCCCTCGGAGCCAATTATACCATTGTACCTATGGCCCAGGCCCAGCCGGCAAAGAGGGACAGGGCGCTCTGGAGACGAGAATGAAAAAAGATGCCTTGAGCCCAATAAGAAAACGGATTCTTAGGGATAAATACATGATCATGGCCTGATCATGATTTCTCGTGTTTTATTTCCCCAAACCTCAGCTCCATGTTAGAATTTTAATATATCTAAATTGGCAAATTGTTACATACAAAAGAGTTGCTACCCTGACCCCGGCCTTTTTTCTAAAGTGAGGAAAGCCGTTGTGGCAGTCAAAGCTAGCGAAAGGAAAAAACCTTTGGTAGCGGCGGGTTTGAATCTCCCGGTCGTCGCTTCGCGAATTCGTTTCCGCCGGTTCGCGGCTCTTCGATTGAGAAATATAAAAATAGAAGACCTCTGAAACCAGCTCGAACAGGAGAAGTAGAAGTTGTCGTACGGTCTCACATGAATGGCTCGATACCCTGCGTAAAAAGATTCTGAATAAAACAAACAACAAGAACAATGCCCCTAGCCAAGAAAACAATAGCAACTGCTACTTCAGTGGCGGATACAGACTTCTTTTAAGATGGGGGCCCGAAAAATTTTCCGCCCCCTCGGGTTTTAAATGAAGGTGGGGCCAAAGAAATTCCCCCTTTGAGCCTTAAAATTTTCGCCCATAAGGCGGCCCCGGGCCCCCTCCCCAAGATCCGCCACAATACTGGTAGAGTACAAGCTTACGATAGCTGCTACACTACCGAGAGAGCTGGCCGTAATCCCTTTGATTTCTTTGCGTCTTATGTAATCCCGTTTTATAAACCAACTTTTTTATTTGTTGCATCGGGGCGATGGCAATACAAATTGATGTTATAGTTAGAAAAATACTGTGTTTTCATGAAGAAAACTATTGTGTTTGGACAATTACCAATGCACACTTTGGTTGATTACAGCACGTTTTATAAGAGATACTAGGGAGCTTAAGCAAACCACTACGGCAACGGCAACGAGAACGTCGCAAAACAAAAGATTTGATGAGCAGTACAATAGCTCCGCACGTGCGTAATTTTTTGTACATTTCTCTGTCGTCCTCTGCAAAACAGCAACGTGAAATGACCAAATTCTGAGTACTTTGGAGAACGTGAACCTCAACGGCTAAATTGTCGTTTTTCTGTTTGAAAATAAACGCCCTCCTTATATTTTCTACAAGACGTGCGTTTGAAAACGATAGATGCACCATGTATCAAAGCAATTGCGAGATTCGTGCGTAAAAGATAAATACATTTTTAAGCAGGCGTCGTCCTAGACGTCGCCGTCGTCATTGCTTAAGCTCCCTACTCTTGCAGGCAGATAACTCAAATCTAGCCTAGCGTCGCTCTCGTATGCAAACGGTGAACCGACTCACAGGCTAGAGTAAATGAGAAAAGCCTCTAGATATCAGGGATTTGAGTTATTGAGGGTAAAATTGGTAAGAAATGACCGGTACGAAATTCAAAAAAGGCTTGAGTTAGGGATTCAACTCTTAAAATAAAATAAATACCCACACATCCAAAGAGAGATAGAAAACAAGAAATATTCACTCTACAAGTGCAAAATGGTTGTCTTGCAGTTGTAACACAAGAGATGTTTGCAATAAATGGTATACCCTGCGCCAATAAATTATTTTAGAAGTTGCCGCTATTTGCGATGGGTTATAATTTAGGAATTGCACTGATAATACAAGTCAAGGCGAAAGATCTCGAATTTCCCACTTTCAGATTAAGCCTTATAATCTAAAGATTCACATAAACATTCGGTCAGCGTTACTTTGTCACTTTGTAACTTTGTCACGGTCCGTCACGCTCAAAACGGTGAAACTTTCGTGGTCACATTTTCTACAAGAATTTTAATAACACTGTATTTCTCCAGCTAAATAGTGGTTGGAATAAGCTCTCCGTTAAATAATGTCTTGAGTGGCAAAATAATATAGATTTTCGAGATCCAAGCAATGCGGAGCTTTGTTGAAATGTCCACGCAGTAACTCTGACCAAGTTTGTCACGCGGTGTCACGCAACGTCTCGCCTTGTACGGCAAGAAATCTTTGCGGCTTTCATCAAAGCCATTTCATTCGGTTTTCAGCTGACCAGTGGCACGCTCTGCGGAGAATGGGCACTAGCTACTGCCAGCAGTAAGGGCACGTCATTATCATCCACACTAAAAACATAGAAGAAAAAAAACGATTATTATAACTTCCAAAATGTTAACCTCAAGTTTCATTCACAACGGGGGAATCATGCACTTTGGCGATAGGGAGTCGAGTGTCACAGACCTACGCGATAGGGGAACGAGGTACAAAGACCCTCCTAATATCCCCTTGCCCTCTTTTAATGACCCCTCGGCATGGAAATGCCGTGGACAAATAAAGTTACCGTAAACTGCTGCTTATAAACCCCCTACTATCTTTTCTTGTTTTGACTTGTATTAATTGTATTTATTTAATGCAAAATCTATCATTTTCCTTGCTGCTTAATGCTACTGAAACCGGGATAAGCTTCGGCAGTTTGGACCACTATAAGCTCGAGGCTTGAACCCCCCTATCATTTTCATCAGCACTGCTGTAGCTCTTTTCAAAGCTGTTTTTCTATTCTGGTTATAAGCCCCTCTATAAACCCTCCTAAAAAAACCTTACCAAGTTGTAAACCCGGGGCTTATAAGCGGCGGGAGGGGCAGTGGTCTAATGGTTAGTGCGCTGGACTTTACTAGCATCCCATCCAGGGAGAAGTAGAGATAGTCGCTTCATGCTAAGGAAACCGGGATAAGCTCCGGCGGTATGGGCCACTAGGCTCGACGCAGACTTTGCCAAATAAGACGGGGAATCTGCAGAGGTGCTACGGGGTAGGGAGCGTGATGGAGGTAAAAATGTTGGCAATCGTTCGCTTACGACACCTTCATAAATTTCATACACAGAAATTCACCTGAGCATTTTCGTTAGATCGTCGCGAGTCAACACCCTCCTTCTGTCTCTCAATCTTTCTGTTACAACCTGCGAAAACGAAATTTCAACAAAATTGGTCGTGACGCGATCCAAATGAGTGCGTGACATTCGAATTGTTTGCAAAAGAAATATCTCATTTTTATTGTAAAGCAATTGCAAGTGTACATTGACATGCGAAACAACACGAAATCATTGCAACATTTTTTTCTCACTAAAACGTTGACAAGAATGCTGCACATTGTTATACGGTAGTTTGGTCTTCACGCCGTAATTTTTTTTCAAAAGCTATTCCTCGTTCAGACTTCACTTGTTACCTTCATTGATTTCTGTTACACGCCATCTTACCTTGCTTTTCAGGTAGATTTCTTTCAGTTTATCTTCCAAGTGCATTAGGCACTGAAAACGTTAAAGAGAAAAACAGAAATTAACACACTGTGTGCAGCAATAAGTGTATTCAAATCATTTATTTATAAATTTCAAAGCATATGGGCACTCAAAAGGGGATAGTTCGCAGCTCTCTTAGTCTAGAACCTCTAATTTCATTGGATCTTAATAACACGCAGCTCTATTGTGTAAGGGCTAGGGTCCATTGTTACTGTTGTTTGTTTATCATTTTTTCAGCCAATACTGTGGGACCTTGTAAAGAGCTACGTACCGCCCCCTCAAAAGAGGCGCTGTGGTCTAATGGTTAGCGCACTGGAATCTGGGTTTGAGCCCTGGCGGGGAAACTGCGTTATGTTCTTGGGCAAGACACTTCACTCACTCAGTGTGTCTCACCCAGGTGTGTAAATGGGTTCCGGCGAATTTAATGCTGGAGGGGGGGAGGCAGCGATGAACAAGCATACCATGCAGGGAGGAGTAGGAATTCCCCAAGTTGCTTCGTACTACAGAAACCGGGAGATGCTCCGACCCTTATCTTTCACTTTGTTCACTCCAAGAGGCTACCAAGCCATTAACCAACACAATATTCAACATAGAAGAACAGCACTTACAAACTCAGCGGACATTTTTATATCCCAGAGGCCGCTCAGTGAAGACAGCATGGAAAAAACTAAGTTGGACACCTCAATTTGTTGTACATGAACAGGATCGCTAAAAACAGCAAAGACAAAAGAAATAACAAAACATGGTTACACGCCTTCAGCTATAAGTGACCAAAGACCTACTTCTCTATAAATTACCAATGGCAATTCGTGTAGATATCACGCGGAGCAAAACAAAACAAAATCATTGTTAAGTTAAAACAAAGAAAATCATAACCGTCAAGGAGGTTTGGATACCCGATCTGAATTTGCGTAGATTTTGACGATTTTATTTTCTGTGTACTCATTAGTTTTTGATTCGATTGAGAAGATATATCAAACACTCGAGACAGTGTTTCGTCGGCAATCCAAAAACCTCGAAGTTCGTTTAAGTTCTATTTTCAACTCTCTTCTCGGTGTTTGGATATCCCGATGAAACACTGTCTCTCGTGTTTGTTATAATTAATGAGCAACGTTTGGTTTTCGTTTTACTCCTGATTGGTTCAAAAAGTCACGCGAGTTTTTATTTAACCAATTACGTAACACCTTGCTTTTGACACCGGCCAAGCAGGATAGCGAAAGCCAAAACTGAAGAACACAAACTAAAGAGAGCAAACGTCATTGAAAAGAAACACAACTGACTTAAACACAACGTTTATTCTGGATTAGCTTTCAGGATTAACTTGATGCTTTCAGTGCCAGCCCAAGGCTTAAAATACTCTATTGCCAGTCTTTAATTAAGGTGTCGTTGTGGAAGACTGTCAACAGCATAGAGTTCTATTTTTTTTTTCGTTGCAACAGAACGTGAAGGAAAGAGCGAACGAAGCTAGCGCGAAGGCAAAGCAAAGAGCTCTATTTCAATTTTAGAAAACAGAGCGCTATGAACCGTTTATTGCTATGATAAGATGCTGAATAACAAAATAATTAACACTTTATTTAGCTTGAAAGGTAAAGCTTTCCTTTACGACTTAACTAAGATTTTCACCCCATCCATGAATTAACCCAGAGATCCCAACATAAAAAATTGGAAGACCGCTTATTTTGCGCTAAGATGCATCCCGTCTGTCCTCCAAACGGAGTTAAAAATAGAGTGCTCACTGCCAATTCATCCACAAAAAATGCGTCAAATATTGCAAAAGTTCTTCACAAAATCGGCCAAAGTTTCCTGAGTATCCGGGAGATTTTGATGAAAAACGAGCAACAAAGCCAAAGTTTGTTGCTCAAAGCCGGGATATTCATTCTGGCATGAATCTAAACCATGATACAGCAGCCGCCTTTTACCTTAAAGATTGCTTCCTGTTCTTCTTTGCAGAGACAACCTCACAAGTCCTACAAAAAACACACCAAACAGCCACATTACTTCAATACTATATACAGTAGAGTCCCGTTAATCCAGTGAGGAATGGGCCGCAAAAGTCTGGCCGTTACATCGGGATGACGTTAATGGGAAGCAATAAAAAAAAGCAATGTCAACTTACCACTTGTCTGTGTTCGCAATGATGCAGACGGCTTCGGATACCGGGTCATCAACAACTGAATGCTGTGCAACAAATTATAAAATTATATGGTTACATACCACATCTTGTGGTTGAATGGTGATGTACATGTAACACACACCCCAACTGAAATGCAAACAAGTCTTGCTTTAATACCATGCTACCACTTCTGTTCAACGTCTTGATAAAATATACCTTTTCGTTTACAAACTATAGCGCCCAATCTGAGATTATTTAAGTTTATTTAAGTTCTCTCTCTACATTTGCCTCTTCCATTTTCGTGAAATGATATGCAAGTTCCTGCAAACGTAAGTAACTACTTATACTAATTCAATTCGTTTACCTGCAATGCAAGTTTTAGGTCAGCAGACAGGCTTGCACGAAAGTTGTTTTCTTGGACCCCTTGGAGAACCAGGTCTGGCAAATAACTGTCAACAATTCTGCATATAAAAGACATTGCAAAAGATTAGAAGCTTTACCAATAAAGGTGATGGACACATTCTCAATATAAACTATTTTTTGTATGACAGCCGCAATCAAACTGTTTGTAGAGGCGGTCAGACCTAGTCGTTAGTGCCCTGGACGTGAGGTCCCACATTCAAGTTAACCTCTTTGCCACTCAACGAATCTGTGATCCGGCGGCTTAACATCACTTGGGATGTTTAATATATTTTTGTTTATTTACAATATTTATTTGCTTATTATTGAAGGGGAACCATGCAAACCCTGTAAAGTTATTTTTTGTTAACTTACCCAGCAAACATGGATCGTCCAAAATTGTTGAAGCTTCTCCATTCATCTGATTTGCTGCAAATAGAGTAAAAATTTTTGGATTATTATAAAAAACGTACACAACAGTACACTATCTCAAATGAACTAAAGCACAATGTGAGCCATATGTATTTAGAACATAGCCCTGTATACTCACCATGGAATTTTAGCGGGCTTTATTTTTAATAGAACATGGGCAAAAACTATAGAAGCCTGGTACCCCGGATGTAGTTTATGTTGCGTTGCGAACTGATCTTTTAATGCTATTATAAACCAGCTAGAAGATGGGTTTCCCAATGTCCTGTAAGAAAATAATGCCCTTTTGAGGTCTAGAAAAGCAGCTGAATGCCCTCGCCTAACAGCTCGGGCATCCACTGGCAGCTTTTCTAGACCTCAAGCCCATCTTCTAGTAGGTCAATATATGATGCATGTACAGTATGGCGAAAAATTCAGTCAGTGTCATGTCTCGATCCATGAAATAGTTGTTTCCATAAGGTTTGATCAAGCCAGTTTGAGTACAGCTCACTGCACAGAAGTTAATTCTACCAGTTGTACACTGTACAATGTAACATAATAAATTATGCAGTTTTCTAATATTGCAAAAAGAATTTGAGAAACTCTCACCTGTTGGGGTCTGGACAACAGTTCACAGCCTCAATCCTAAAAAATAACAATTATATTTGAATTAGCAACTTTAAAAAGGAATTGAACATTGAATGAAGCATTACACAAGTGCCCTAGCACTTCAAGTTTTAGGCTCTTCTGCAAGCGAACAAGAAAATTATATATTATAGCTACAAGTCCCCAAACCCATCCAACTTTTCCACATTGCCATGCTAATGCAGAAGACACCTTTAAGAAAGGGTTCAGCAACTGGTAAATCTGCATGTAGACTGTTCTGAATACATGTAGATCGAAAAAACTAATCACTTGACCTCTTAGATATGTTACCGAACAGTTTCAACATGCGAGTCATGTCTTGATGTCAAGATGCCACAAGCTTGTGCAATTTGACACTGATCTTTCCACCAAATTCACTGTTAAACTTTTGTTATTGTGGTACATAAAACAAATCCGCCACATCTTTGTCTTGTCTGCAATCTTATAATGAGACTATAGAAACCACTCGCTTAATGGCTCGCAGTTCCACTTGAGTTTGAATATTTCATGATTTCACTTCTACGTGGTCTTAGAAAAGATTGGAGACCATACATGCAGATAAATGTGGTCGATTTGGTAATAAGCTCATTTCTAAACCATCATTTTCGTTGTCACTTATAAGCCCCAGCACGTGAGCACTCCCACCTGAGGATATACAATGTAAGCTATTCTATGTATGGGTCCACCCTAAATCCCTTGCTCACAGGGTTCGTACCCCTTTTCAAAGACAAATTTCCAGGACTTTTCCAGGCCTTTTCCAGGACTCACATCAAATTTTCCAGGACTCCAAAATTCACACTAAACCCTTTTTCGTCCAAGATCCCAATATAAATTCTCCCAACTGTAAGCCTCGCATTCCTTATAAAGTTAGTTCAGAAAAATTCATTTCTTGAGTTTAACAGGTTTCCAGGACTTTCCAGGACCTGTAATCTTTTACCAGGACTTTCCAGTCCTGGAAAATGCCATAATAAATTTCCAGGACTTTCCAGGTTTTCCAGGACCCGTACGAACCCTGTGCTCATTTCCCAGGGCTTAAAGGCACAGAACAGTATACTCAGTGTTACATACTGTACCTTGGAAGAGGGAGCTCTTCCGGGATCTGGTTGTCATCTCCTTGAAAGGAATTAACATTTGGAAAATCCACTGGTCGTTGGGCACTGGGTGAATTTAATGGACTTTGATGAATGCCTGAGTCCGCTGAGCCACTTCGTCCATAAGACGCAATAGTATCTTCAATATCTGCACATTTTTCTAGCAAGCTACTTTTAACTGATGCTGTATCAGTGTCGTCAGAAACACAACTGTCTGTCTCAGAGATGCGATTGTCTGTGTGTCCATTACAGTCACCTAAAATATCTTGGCTTTGAATAACATGTGAAATTGCTGCAATTCTTGACAGGGAGTCATTTGTCTCAGTCTGGTTGCCATCCTTGCATTTCTGCAAAGATAGAAGAAGTTTCTCGAGACAGTTAGTGCAAAGGCGTTCCTTGCAAAACTGTCTTGAAGAATCCTTTTCAGAATCACATTCCGACTCACAGTAACATTTAAACCTTGTTCCATTGCCAGACAAGATCTGATCAACATCAGTTGAATCCTTGCAGCAATAGCATTGAAATGAGTTACAATGGTGGCTAGCCATAGCTAACAAATTTGCATCCTTAATAAAATGTTTCAATTCTTTTCGAACTCCACCATTAGATATCTTGTTACAAGTGCAATTGGTCTGTAACATTTCAAAACTGTCAACCTTCTCCAGGGAATTGCTATTGATTCTTCCATTACACTTCAAGCATTTCATTACCCCATGTGTGACTTGCAACTGTGTTAACATCTGTTCACGTGAAAATTCCTTGTCCTTTTTGTTGTTTAGATCATGCTGTACTGTGCATTTCCCATCACAATTCTGTTTGCATTTTAAACAAATTCCAGCCTCACTGGTGAAACTGACGGTTTGGCCAGAGATGTCACTTTCAGCAAGAGACCTCTTTTCGCACTGTGTTGAAACACTATCTTCTCCAAAATTAGAGACTTTGTCTTGTGCTCCATCTCTGCTGTCCTCCTCTTTTTTCTGCACATGTTCAAACACTTCTGTACATCTAATAAAATAACTTAGAATATTTAACACTTGTCCAACAAGCTTGGAGTCCTTTCCAATGACAACAGTTCTTGCCACTCGGAGGGGAAATCCAATTGCACCATACAAGTCTCTAGGGAATCAACATCGAAAGCAGATAAATGTATTAGACAAAGTAATTTTGGAGAACAATATAATTTGGTTTCATCAACTGACTTGATAATGTGAATTGGCCACCATAAAGAGATTCGAGAGCTGACGTTTCGAGCATTAGCCCTTTGTCGTAGCGAATCAAGGAATTTGCTCCGAAACTCCAGCTCTCGCTCTTGCAGCAATAGCATTGAAATGCTACAAACAAACAAACTCGAAAAGTTTGTAAATCACTTGGTTGCGGCTGGTGATTTACAAACTTTTCTTGTGTTCTCCCAAACATCCCGCGTGGGTTATTACCCCTATAAACCCATAGAAAGTGTGGTCTATTGCTTAAGTAAACCTTCTAATAAAACTAAATCAGTATTCAAGAATAATTATCTTACCCTAGCTGTGCCCAGAGTGGATTGTAAGGGTGTGACTGAGCTAGACGATCCAGCTACAACATAACGATGAAAAAATGTATTCAGCAAAGTGAACAACATCCTAAATTATCATAATTAGAATTATACATAATTATTTACACAGGAATACTACAGTAACTTACAGTTTTGGATGAATGTTTATCCAAGTAAGCTCGACTAGGAGCTGCACCAGCAGGCATAACAGTTGACACCCAAGCAAGGTGGTACTGCAAAACCGCAGTCAGTACTGCAGCCATGAAACTGTAAAACAAGGATAAAATATTGTTTTTTTCAAAATAATACTTAAACATAGATCTACATAATAATAGCAAAATAAGAAGTCAGAGTTATTCCAAAAAATTAAAATTATTTGTGCTATTCATTTTTTAATACTCTTGAAATTATCTATATTCAGTACTGCAGTTCACATGTGTTGTGGGAAGATGGTTCTTTTGCTCTTCACCAAGGAGGAGCTTAGCCTCATTTCCTGAACAGCGGTTGGTAATAGAGGCTACTGTGGTCATGATCACACATACAGGTAATATAGTTCATAGTATGTCATACATGAAGTAGATGTCCAACACAAGATGGCCGACGAAGTTGCACGATAAACACTGCTGTGCGACTGAATGAGCCATGTGGGCCTGTGAGCCCAGGATGTAGACCGCTGAGCACTAACCGTTGATCGCTTCCGCTCTTTGTTGTTAACTTTGTTAAAATACATGTATGCATTTTAACCGCATTTAATTAATTGTCATTATGTTTTATTGTTGGTCTGAAAAGCCAAGTCAAAGGAGACTAACAAATAAGTTGATTAATTTACTTTACAAGGATGTACCATTGTGATATTAATTTTCTTTTTCTAACTAACTGCTCTTTCCTTAAAGTGACTGCTTATATCTTACAAGTTAGTTTCTCGGCTGTTTGCAATTCTGAGACATTCCACCAATTGAACCATAAATTTCTCACAAAGATGAGAGCGATGTGAAGAATGCGTCATCATGTTCAACCACACTGGTTCCTGGAAGAGAGCATTGCAGTAAAATAAAAGAAGGATTGATCAATAAATATGACGTTATATAGTGTATGTACCGTGATTATCATATTAAGGTCATTTTAATTGTTAAGAGTTATTTTCTACTGGCACTAAATTAGTGGAAAATGTTTTTCTCATACCGTCACCATTGGGACCTGGGAAAGGGTCATGTGACCTTTGGCGGGCAGTTGTTTTTGTTGCATCCACCATTACTGACCTTTTCCACCCACCCGCCCAAGAGTTTTTAGCTGGCACTGTGTAATTTTCCCTTTGATGTGTATGTACATGTATGGTTCGTTGAGTTTGTAATAAAGGTCAGGTTGTGGTGGCCAACCTGGCATGGTTACCAGTGTGTGATAAGGGATGTTATCAAGGCTAATAGTTCCTCAGCCTGTTTTTAGTGCATGCACTAATTGAAATAAACACATGTTGTGTAGAAACTTCAAGTTTTAACGAGCGTGCACCACTTCCAACATTTTCTTCACAGTGCAACATTGTTTCTTAGGGTACATGTTGTAAGTCATTTAACTTGCAACAATTGCACACTTATAGCCAGATGTAAAAATGTAGTTTAGTTTTAAATAATGCACCAATCATGTAAAGAAAAACAAATCTCCTGTCCCAAAAACTGTAAATCGCCACAGTGTATACTATAGAGATCATTTTTATGATGAAAACTGTCAATGAATAACCTCAATCAAGTTCTCACTTAACCCTACCTTAAGTCTTGGTGCTGCAAGAAGGTCATGTATGCTCTGTCGGAAGGCTTGCACTGCCTATTGGTAAAACAAGTTTAAACATAAAGCTCAAAAATACTAATTTTACAGCTAAAAGGTAAAACTTATTGATGAACAAGGTAATACACTCAAAATAAAATTCTATTTTAAAAAGATTTAAAAATACTCCATGTACCACCTCCTATCTTTTTCCTCACAAGGCCATTTCATTTGTCTTGCTTCTCTCAAGAGTTGTTCAATCACTTAAAAGTGTAGTACACGTAAGCTGACAAGACCAAAGTTTCCAAACAGAAAAGTTCAATCGGCGAAAGCAACATAATTATTTAGAACTTCTGCTTGATTTTTCATTGCAAATTGTGAGAGGAAACTCTCAAAATGTTAACTCAAAAGATCAACATTTTTAAGTCTTACCTCTATCACCTGACTTGAAAATAACTTTCTTTTCAAGAAGCAAGCATTCTCCACAGCCAGTTTTAATCGCTTAACATGCAACTCAAACAATGGAAAATGGGCAAAAAAGAAACCTTGAAGTGCTCTGAAAAAACAAAAAGTAAATGCAGAATTTAGCAAGCCTGTTTGAAATCCAGGGCAAATAAGTGAAGCGATTATGAAAAGAACCGGTGAGATCACCTTGCATCTCTAAGATTTACCTGCTTCTTTCTTCAGTATCACCAAGGGCAAAAATAATTCCAATGCCCAACTTCGGCCTTCGTCTAATGCGTGGGGAAATCTATCAAAACCAAATTGATACCAAAAGGTTATAACTATAGTAATCTAGGCTACAAGGTTAATCTTACCAAGTCATTTCCTTGAACCTGTGAAGCGAAAAATCTTTTATATGTGCAACAAATCTAACAACGGTGCTATTAAGTTTCATTCTAAGAATTTTAACTAGTGAATGCTGCCCGCACCAACTGCAGTACTGCTTAAATGTAAGTTACCACCATCTCGCGAGATGCATCTCGTTCCTCTTGATATAATGTCTCGTTTCTTTCGAGAAGTTTCTCGTTTCTCTCGAGAAGTTTCTCATTTCTCGTGAGTACACTGTAAGTACCAGTGCTTCACCTTCTGTGGCAAGTACAAAATACTGGTGCTTGTATTCAGTTCGGAAACAATTGTGCAGATGAAGGACACCACGTGTGTGCGTACGACGTAGCACATCGATCATTCGAACGACTCGAGCTATCCGTTGGAAAAATATTGTCAGCTGTTCAAACAGCTAGAGCTAACTGTTCAAAATAGATTTCCAGTCATTCAAAAATTCAGAGACTTAAAATAATTTGTAGACAATATTTTTAAAGCTCACTTCTTCAGATGATTCTTCACTCTTCCTTCCAAAACTGTGGTCTATACTGGTAACATGGCTGCGATAAAGACGTCTGTGATAACTACCACAAGATGATGATGCCGACATCAAAAGTAAATTTTCATCCAAACAATTACCTGAAGTAGAATAAAGGGTAGAAATAATTAAAAGAAAATCTTTTTTTGTTGAAGTTATAACTTTGCTTTAGCAGCACGTCTGCAGAACATCTAGTAATAGGCCAATTCCGAGTTCCCTTGAGCCTCTATTTCAAAGCAAGTCTAAGTGCAAAAGTTTTGTGATGGTAATTAGTTTTGCTTTGCATATGAATGAAAACTCATTTTCATTATAAAGACTTTGCACTTAGACTTGCCTTGAAATAGAGGCACAAGCGAACTCGGAAATGGCCTATTGCTGTTACTGGGTGAGTAAATTCTAATTAATTTTAAGGTTGAGGGTTTAACACGACTGTTTTATTGAATTTAAAATAATAAATTATGTGTATGCACTGTGGCTGAGTGAGCACATGTTACAAAATATTTATAACTATGTTTAGCAAAGAGGTTATATTTCACCCCAAACAATATATATACATGCACAATCATGTATACTTGTTGTTAAGAACATACAGCCTTATAGATATTTTCTAAAAATGAATAAAAAATACATGCATGTATACTAAAACAGCAGATAGTGTTATTGGCACCCTCTGATTGGCTACTCAATAGGCCATTTCTGAGTTCAAAATGACTCTAATTGCAAAACTATTCGTATGGAAATGAGCTTGTTTTGCATGAGAATGAAGATGCATTCATATGAATGGTTTTGTACTTAGATTCCTTTTCACACTGAGGCAAAAGAGAACTCAGAAATTATCGCTCATTGATTGGTTAATCACCTACTTTTGAGCAACTCCCGAACGCACACAAACAAACTATTAACTTACTGTCAACAGATGCTGTAAGGCCGCTGTCTTCATCAACATCAATAACAACTACAGGCGAGGATCCTGGGACAGCCATTGGCTTGGATGAGGTTCCTGAAAGAAAGCAACGTCGGCAATCAAAAGCGAATGAGTGGACTGACAATGTCAAAAGTCTTTCGTCCAGCAAGAGATGTCTATACTAGCTGATAGCTGACAAAAACTGCCACCTTCACAGCTGAGAAATCCTCCGATTTGTTTGTAAAAACGGCAAAATCATAATAATAAGAGAGCCAGCCAATTCGAAACTTTCTGGCTTGCAACCATGCAATGACTGTAAAAATATAGCACTTCACTCCAATGATAAACGACCACACTAAAGACATTTGATTAATATATTATTTTTAATGAATAGTTATAATTTATCACTCAATTCCCAGAACTACTGTAACACTGAATATTAATTCAGAAAATTAATATTCAATTTCCTTGCAGTGTACAGCGAAGCTGTAAATAATTATAATTTATGCATGGACATGGACCAGTGCAACTGCATTCACTGAACTCACCAAGAACAGAATCTTCTTTGGAAAAACTACTCTGTGACGACAGCGATGCACAATCTGGATCTGTTCTTGTACTTTCGTCCAGCACTGAGTCCACTTGACTACTCGTACTTAAGTACTCACTGCCATCGCTGAAACAAAAGAGGAAACAAAAATAAATTAGCATTCTCTTGTTGCATCTCATTTGACTGTAACAAGAAAGTCCTTTCACATTATAGTGAAAGTGTGTGCAGTTTGGTGCTGCATTTTCGTCATGTGCACTGTATTGTATTTGAAATGAACGTCAAGTTTTCAAGAACCAATAGGTTTGGCCATCTTTTTGACAGGTTTTCAGTCTAGCCAACAAAATGTGGTTCAGTCTAGCAGTGCTTTCAATAACCACCGACGGCCGACGGAAAGCGTCAGCTACTTCGCTATACTTTGCTTAGACACGTCGGCTACTTTTTTCCTTCATTTGACAAAATTAAGGAAAGATTAAAACAAACAGTCGATTACTCTTGTCTACTCAGACTGACTGCCTACTCCAACATTTATTGAAACCCCTGGTCTAGCCCAGAGGTCGTTACTAAATGGATCGCAGCCTCTGAGGACAAGATAAATCACTTACCAGCAGTTAGGCATGACAATTCTTGGTTTAACAGCAAACACATTGGTCATCAGAAGCTGATGAGGAGTTCTTGAACAAAATAAATTAACACAGCTATCAGTCTAGTTGAACAACATTTTTCTTCTTTCATGATTGTTAATTAGACAAATGAAGAGGTTACTTTGATGAGCAAAGCATTCTCAAGTCAATAGTTAATGTTGGTAGCTCAGGAACAATAGTGATTTTTATTGAGGATATAAACTTCAATAATTTACAGAGGGGTCTAAAACTATTCAACGGTGTCTATTACACAAAGAGGCGGCACCCCTAAGTGATAAATAAAGGGAATTCCACTCATTTGCAGCAAAGTCACTACTCAGTTCTGATGCCGACACCACCTTCCTTTGGCAGCAGATTACCTGGATTATGTACATGTATTATAATCATGGAAGTCACATGTAATGGAAACTATACCGAGAGACGCTATGTTAAGACAAACTGCACCTTGAGTGATTGTGAGGTATATTTATTAGACTTTACACTTGAAATGAACAGTAAGGTCAGGGCTCAATAACCAAACATGCGTGTTTGTACCTGATTTCGTGGACTTTGACTGTCTGCCCTTTGTAAGTCATCGCCACGGAGCCGAAGATCATTTCTCCAAGCATTTTGGCATCATGACTTGGGCGTGGATGCTAAAAGACAGCAAAAAATATTTGAATCACTTTGCTTTTTCTTGTCAGTAACTGTGCTCACATCATGGGTGGCTCCACCTGAAATGGTAGACTGTAATTCGTATGATTTAATGGAGCCAAATATTGTGGAATTACAAACATTTTAGGCATCCTACTGATGAATGGTAATGGAAATAGATATTTTTGAATTGATACATTAATCCACTAGTAAGCCTGCTGGCACAAAAATCTGCTGATCCAAATAAACGGGACAGTAATTTCTTCTTTATTTTCTTTTAACTGACTGAAAATTATACTTGGCAGTAGCTACATGACACAGGCATGTACCATTTCCCCTACCTGTAATTTGGATTTGCTTCCTTTTGAGTCTATCTTTGAACCCCCAGATAGCCTCTTGAATCCTTGCTCTGCTTCAGTGCATCTGTTCTGACCTGCATCCTAGAGATAAAGAAAAGAACACAGTTGGCATTAGAATACAGCTATGATGATACAAGCCTATCCGACAGCATTATTGGTTCCTAGCTATTTGATAAAATGTTATACGCAAGACAGTATTAATTTTAGTAAGACAAGTCTAAGTTTATATATGAGCCCACTAGCTCAAAGCATTCGGCACTCGAGTCTTGTTTCTGAAACATGAGGTGGTGAAGGTTACTCCCAAACAAATCATCAGCACCCATTTATACTACTAAAAGGAGACAAGATGCATTTCGAGAGTAAAGTATCTTGCCCAAGAACACAGCACAGTGACCCTGCCCAGATCTTAAACTCGACCACTCAACCCAAAATCCAGTGCACTAACAATGAGGTCATGTTGCCTCCTTAAGGCATCTGGACGACTCCCCCTCCCGACAACATGCCCTGGATTACATTGGTACTTGCCACCAATCTTGGGACTATTGGCCCCCAGTCTCTGGCCGATTATTCCCCTACCAACCAACTGAGATGTAAAGACACTGAAACTTGCATTTTTCATCAAGAAGCAGTGACTTTGTATTAACAACATGCAAATTAATTATTCAGAATGTGAAGCAACGCTTTGAACAGGAAGCCTTGATCAACTTGGTATTTGGTTCTATTATTCGCATTTCAAACACTCAACATTATTTGGCTTGCCTGCTGATTGAGATCCTTTGGAGCAGCCTTGGAGTCAAACAGCAAGGTCTTCCCCTTGCGATCACAATCCCTAAACACCAAAACTCTAATCTCATCTTGCGCCAAGCTAGGGAAGGGCCTGACAAAAATGATAATACATACATGAACATGCGTACACACATAAAAGGTCAGTGAGAATGTCCAACCCGTTTCACGTTCTTTGGGGAGTGAGGTGGCGCAGTGATGAGAGCGCTCGTCTCCCACCAATGTCGCCCAGGTTCGATTCCGGCCCGGTGCCATTATGAGAGTTGTGTTTGTTGTTGGTTCTCTCCTCGCTTTGAAGGTTTTTCTCTGGGTTCTCCAGTTTCCCTCCCTCCTGAAAAGCCAACCTTTATAATTTCCAATTCCACCTGAAAAAAAGAGGACCCCCACGGAAACCAGCTGAGGCAGAATGGCCACTCTAAACACTGTGCTATTATTCCTCCCACTACGCACCTTTGGTTGACTTGTTTCGAGAGTTACCATTTACACTGTTCTGAAAAATTAGCCACCCCCTCTTCCCAACCCAAAAATGTGGAATCAAGAGGTTTTTTTTATATCAACAATATTGATTGTAGTATCTACATGTGTTGCCAGTATTGATTTCAGCTAGAAAACTTTTCGCTACTACAGGTATACTGCTTCTGTCAAATCAACCTTGTTCCCAGGATCTCTCTCTCACCGCAGGGGACGGGAAGGAGAGGACCCTGGGAACCAGGTTGCTGTCAAATTAGTTTTATTGCTTTTTGTATGTACACATGTGAGTTCTGAGAACTTTTCAAGCATCTCCTTGGAAAATAGCATTTGATGCAAGTGGAAACTAATCAAACCAAATTGAAAGCAATTTAATTTTCAAAATTGCACTTAAGAAATCCAGCTGATCTTCATGGAACAAAACCTCAGGGTGATCCTCTTTCAGTGATGTTTTAATTATTATGTATGCAGTATACATTCTTAAAAGATTATATCAAAATCCAATTATTTCTCTATTTGATGCAATACGAAAAGTCCTTTGCCTATACAGGAATAAAATTTTCATGATAGGAAAGCAAACTGCAGGTAATGTTTGCATGTTAAACGAGACAAACTGGAGTTAAAAGTTACACAATACCCTAACAATGATTGCATAACAGACCATAAGCGTACAGTGTTTCTCTTGCTCTGACCTAAATCAAGGCCTTATCTTATCTACCATTAACAACTTGCATTAAAATAATTATTTGAAAGATAAAATTAGGGAAAATGAAACTTTGGTCTGTGTCTGTTCACAACCTTTTACCTATTGATAATATACGATAAGCATTAACTTGTTTTGTGTTTATTTAAATATTTAGCCTTTCTAACTTTGTTTTTGAGTAGGTTATTCAAAAGAAATTTTACTCTTAAGCCAGGTTAGTGAGGCTAATTTAAATACATAAAAAAGAATTTAAAATTGACAGCTATTTATGCAGAGGGTCTGTATGCCTTTACAACTTGAATTACTCAGTTAAAGTATGTAAAGACATACCCACCACCTTGCCCATGACTAGTGAATCCATGTATGACATAATTGTTCTTTCTATCCAAGATCTACATGTGCTACTGGTCTTCAATGTTATATTTCCGTACAGATTTTATTGCCAAATTTGATAAGATATTTTCAAACCTGCCTTACATGATATAATTTACTGATGTCTTCCATAGATTTCTAACTGACTTGCTATAGAGTAATATAATTTGTTAATATCTTATTACACTATAATTGTTGATGCCTATATTTATTTTATAATTTGTATCTTGATTTGGTTTGATTTTCTTTTTGATACAAAATATTCTGACAAATATTAAAAATATTAAAACTCAAGAACAAAAATTTATTTTTCAAATCGGCACCCATAATTCCTTGATTCGCTCCGACGAAGGGCTAACGCTCGAAACGTCAGCTCTCGAATCTGTTTACAGTGGCCAATCCACATTATCAACCCAGTTGATAAAACCAAATTATAATACGCAGTAATAAAATAGTTTGGTTGCTTCCAACAATACAGTCAATACTGGATGTTTTAGATATCACAGAATTTATTTGGATAGTGATTCAAAACGAAACAAAATACAGGGTGATTATGACAACATACAGTACTCAGACACTTCATGCTCATCAGACACCATTGCAATAATTTGCAGATTAATCGACCTTTGTCCCAGACTGACCGTGCAATATAATAGATACGCGAAGGCATAACAAAGGACAAGTATGTCAAAAATTTACATTATGGAGATTGGGGCCAGGCAAAAAATTTTTGCTTGTTAAGACATCTGTATGGTTTCTCTAGCATACTGATAGTCACGGCTATTTGGGTCTAGGCCGAGCTGTTGTAGCTCAAAACCTACACTCGTTAGTGAATTTATTTGATAATTAACCCTTACCAAAACCGATATTGCACGGAAAAAATACAGTTCATATTTGTTATGTGTGCAAGGGGTAAAATGATAACCCCAAAAAAATCCAAGTGCTGATTCGATAAGAGTTTTTGCTTACAATGTTCTCTACAATGACGAAGTAAAAATTTGCATAAACATATAGATTTCTATGGCTCATTGATGAACGCTTCCAGAACGGTCTTTACGGTTCGCCGCACTGTCGCACAAAACACAAAAGAAAATTACACGCACTTGTGCTTAAAGGCACAGGAAAATTTTATGAACTTCGAAGCCTTCTCTAGTGTTCTTGAATGTTCAAATATGAAACCTGCTTTCGTTGGCAAAATCAACAGTAGCACGTACATGCATGAATGTCTATTGCAAATCAATTGCACCAAAATGGTGTTATCGAGTCACGAACTCGACCCGCAATAAAACACTTTATAAATACTTAAATTCAAACAAGTTAAGCCCGTTAAGACAGATATTTTAACTGACGGACGACTGATACTGACTAACAAATTTATGCTGTACATAAATCTCGTTATAACATAGATGTACCTTTTCGTCGCGTTAATTTCGTCTGTAGTTTCACTGTGAAGTACAACACAAAACAACATTAGCGATCGTTACACGACGATCCTTACACTACAAATCGGAGTGTTGAAGGCACATAACTTACGCTTCGATATCGCTCTGCTTTTTCCCAGTTTTCCGAGAGCCAAAAGAGAATATTTTCGACAACATTGGCAGTATTTTTCACTCCAAAACACATTTCCCACACAACACGTACACATGCAAAACGACACAAGAGAGAACGGAGAAGACGGTATTCGAGTCACATGACGTTCCAAAACATCTTTTAGGCGTATGTGATTGGTGAAAACTTGGCGGGAAAAAATTTACTGCCATCTGATTGGTTGCAAAATCTACTGGCTTTCGGTCCAGTGACTAGCGCGTGATTAAGAGTGTTTCCCTAAAATCTTTCCAAACTTGGACATTTCTAATTACAGATTTCTCGTTGGACCTCGTTACTATTACTCAGGAATCTCGCTAGCGTAAAGAATCATGTTAAAAGAGCACAGCCACGCACGTGCCTGTCAGCTGCGGCATTGCAATGCAGCCGAGATCGATTCTTGCTCGATCCCCAAGAACGAAATGTAAAATAACGACAAACATATGAAAAATGCCGCATATTTTTTAGACGAGGAAAAGAAAAGTGAAAATTTCGGGAATTTTAGAATTATTCAGTTAGTATTTTCGTTTTTTTTTTGTATCTGAAATCATTTATGGTTTGCTGTGCCGCAAATGAATTTCAGTAAGAATTCGTCCTCTCATGAAATCCCACCTCTCCACCCCTGACAAGTGCTACGGTCCCACCTCACCCACACCTACCCAGCACCATACCCAGACCACTCCCACTGTCCAGTAGCGAGGGCCCCGGACACGAACGACATGAACTCGTCTCCAGTGCCATCTCGGTGCTGAGATTCAAGATGGCGGGTGCTGAGGACACGGTAGTTCCTTGAAGCCGGTATTTTGTTTGTTTCTTTCTTTTATCGTGTTAGGTGTACTGTATAGTATATATACTTATTCAAATTTACTGGGAATATGTCCTTGATCGAGAAACTATGCTCACACTGGCAAATCGGGCTTTTCTATGTAGTTTAATAAATGGACATGCACCGTCGTTTTTTGGGAGTTCATTTTAAAATACTGGGACAGTATATGTTCCCCTATTTCCGGACACTTCGACTTAAAGATTCCGTATTTCGTTGAAACAGTAAAACAAATCCGATCGATATGTTCCAAAGACTTATCGACTAGTCAGCTTTCGTTTGATACTTTCGTGGCTAAGCCACACTCCGTTTAGGCGCGAACATTAAAGTTTTCAGTCGAGGTAGGTAAAATTTGTTTTTCTAAAATGCGATTTTTAGCGCGCGTCGAATTACCTATTTACAGTTAAGCGGTCTGTTGTCGCAAAATGCGATACAGATTAAACTTTTTTTTGGACATATGTAAAGCTTAAAGGACTAGGTTTGTCAGCATATAAGAATTTTGTCTGTTTTCAGTTTCGTATCTTTGAACTTAACCACAAAAGAGTTTATTTGCATTTTTGGTGAGGTGTTCCTATTTCCGGACACCTAACGATAGCAAACTAGTTTCTGTTTTAAATGCAATCTTATCGAAGAGTTCTTGAAAGACGAGCGTTTTTATCACTCCCTTTCAAAATTTCAACTCACCTGAAATAATTATTTGGAAAAAAAACTACTTGCGTGTTGTTTTCCAAGTCCAGTCCAGTATCTAATAAATCAGTCACCAGTCTTCCTCGTCTTGCCGTGATACAAATCAAATATGTTGGCTTGAGTGGTTTCAAAACATTGATGCCTTCTTCGATAAATAATCGAAAGAAAAAGCTTTCAATTTTGGATAAAAAGTAATCTTTTAAATGAATGTTTCTTTATTCAACTTTTATAATATATATTTTTCCACAAAGGAGAAGAATGTTGCCAAGAAAAGCGCAGTATTTATCTTGTAACGATCGTCCGGAAATAGGGCAACCTGTCCGTGTGCCTGTCCTGTTCGAGTAACTCTTTCCAAAATTACAAAGAATCGAAAGAGATTCAGGCGATGAAACTTTACGACCTACTTACCAGAAATGTAAGCTAACTTGTGGCTGAATTTCAGCTTGTTTACGTTGTTTTGAGGTAAGATGTTACGGTTTATGTATGCAAAAAGTGTCTAGAAATAGGGCAACATACTGGATATGTTCTGGCATCAATGGAAACCCAAAACTAATGGTGTAGTTTTGTTACCTAGGGCTATGTCAACACACTAAAACCGTTTATTGTTGCCTATCACTTAGGATGGCAAGGATTGAAGTGGATTTCAAATTCTAAAGCTATTCCTTGCCATTCCTTGTACCAGGTAATGATTTCAGCAAATGAATGAAGCTGAAAACACCAAAATCCCTGTGACAGTGCCCCTTTAAAGAAATGTTGCCTGGCAAATTAAAGGCCATTTCCAGTCCGTATTGCGCAATTTCCGCCTGTAATGTTTATACTCACACGATGAAAAGTAAACAAACCAAAATGAAAATTACGGGTAAAAACTTACCTTTTCCTTCCTTATTAACATCTGATATCCTTGCAAAACAATAATACACTCTAGAGTAAACGAACCTCGACGATATTCCAAACCGACGTTTCAGCTCATTGCGAACTCCCAAACAAAATGACCCGCAATGGCGGACTCAAAGACTTCATGTACGCAGTTACCGAAGTGTAACATATCAACGAATTCAAAACAGAAATGTAAACAAATCCCGAGACTGTGCAGTACGGACTGGAAATGGCGTTTAAGTCTTAAATTATTTGCTAGATGACACTTTAACTACATAGAAAAATCCATAATAAGTTTAATTTGCATGCAAATTGTTAAACTTAGAACAGCAAGGACATAGTTAATACCCACAAGCTGCTTCAGAAAGACAATTATGCTCGTCATTATGTACTTTATGATTTTTTTTAGCACAGTCGTTCAAGGTTATGGACAAAACAAATGTAAGAAATTCTCTGCCACAAACTGGAGTAATACTGTACAACACTTTATATCGCTGTGGACTGCGGGGTGAGGGGGCATATATTTCTACATGTAAATTTATTTAAATCCGAAACTTCTTGCCCCATGTTTGGGTATAGGGGTGTCGCCGGAGGTTTGAAACCCTGACCTGTTTAGGACAAAAAAAAAACGTCAAACTCTTGTAGACCCTGTTTGGGACCATGTTTTTGCGCTGCAGTGCTAATATCTGCAGTCCTAAGGTTGACCAATGACCAACTACATGTAAGTGAATATTGATGAACGTTTCTGATTTTGGATATGCTTAAAACTTGACGAAAATCTTGAAACCATACCCTGTCTAGGACAATTCAAATCTACATGTACCTACATGTATTCTCGGAGACCCAGGGGCCACGGGTTAAATACGCATACCCCATCCAGCAGCATTTCCCAGTATTGCACATATTGTTAATAGAGCATTTTCACAGGATGTTATCAAATTCTAAAATCCAAAACTAAAGCTCTAGCCACTAAACTTTTTATACTCGTCACTGACGGACTCAGGCATAAGAGGTGCTACATTAATTATATCTTGTCTTGTAATGTTTCAGCTCAACAGCATCCTCCAGTAGTATGCTGTCACAATGATGAGGATGGAAATGGATTGTAATTTAAAAAACTTTGCCAATTTTTTCAAAGTTTTCAGGGGTTTCAAAACAAGCCGGTGACTGCCGGAGTTCCACGGGTTACTTGACTATTATGTCACCGGCTACTCTGGTTGTAGCAGCCAGTTTGCGACAATAAAGCTCACTTAGAACAGTCGCCTGCACTTTTAGTCGCTGACACCTACTTCATGTTTGAAACCTCTGAGTTTTAGGCTATGCATTAAAAAAAATCACCCAAAAAATTTTATGGTCTGCTTTTAATTCCCTGCTAACATTTCATCTGAAGGCATCTTGGTGAGTTTGTTTGAGCATTTTCTGGACAATAATAGCCTCAAAACAGTGATTTTGGCGGAATTGACCCCAAAAACAGCAAAAGTCCCTATGAGAATAGGGTATTAACAGGACTTTTTGAGGGATTATTGTTGACACTACAAGGGTGCCAATGAACAATATTCCCGATATGTTCTGAACAGGTGCATACTTCCCTTTATGACAAGTATACCAATTTTTCTCTCTGAAAACTATGCGTTTTTGTGAAACTGAACTTCTAAGCTTGCTGTTCGCTCGTACACACCTAGACGGTTATCCAGCTTCAAACCGTCTGAACGTAATTGGTTTAAATTCATCGCATGAACCAATCAGCTTCAGGGCCATTGCGGCCCGCACAGCATGTGTTTTGACAAGGCCAAACTTCAATTTGAAGTTCGTATATCATAATGCCCCTTTAATTTTGTACTGGAATTTCAATAAATGTTAAACGAATGAAATGCAGCCAGTATTGATCTAATTCATTTATATATGTTTTTTCTTTGTTTTTGTTTTAGAAACTGACTGGAATCGCTAATATAGAAAAGTGGAGTGTGATAAACATACTGCTACCTGTCAGATTTTTGTCCTGTTACACATAATGGTTTCAACTATCCTAACCTTGATTCAACCTTTGATAGTGATCTTTGGTGCTTTTATAATCACGGCGGTTACTGCATTCCTGATTTTTGTCCTTTTTGTGTGGAATGAACATAGGAGGTATAGCCATATTCCTGGGCCAAAGAGAAAGAGCTTTTTCGGTGGAAACATCTCAGACCTTGAAGACAAGGGAAAGCTGCATTGTGAAATATTGCTTGATTATGCGCTTGTGTATGGGCCTGTTTTTGTCTGGTGGTATCTTTTCACGCCAATTGTGGTAGTCTCAAGTCCAGAGTTGATAAAATATGGGCTTATTACTCTTAATCTTCCCAAAGCCCATACAACGTATGACCAAGTAGCATATTTATTTGGAAGGCATAGATTTCTTGGATCTGGCTTGTTTACTCAGCTAAACCACAACAAATGGAAGGAAAAGCGGCGTTTGATAAATCCAGCCTTTCACCGGGGCTACTTGAAAGATCTTGTACCACAGTTCAACTCTGTTGCAGATGCTTTCGTCGCCAAGTTATTAAAGGTTGCCGATGATAAAACTGTCGTTGACATGGCTGATGAATTTCAAAAAGTGACTTTAGATGTCATTGGTAAGGTAAGCATGCGGCCTCGCAACATTTCATTAATTTTAAAGTCTAAGGGAGTACTTCTATTTGCTATATAGTCATGTGTGATGTCTCAAAAGGAGTGGTTGTCATGACTGGTGTTTGACATAATTATTAAGTCCACTAATTAAGATCTGTATGTAGTCAGTACCGGTAAATGTAAAGCACATCAAATGGCAATGTTGGTTAAATTGTTTCAATTTCACCGAACTACAATTTCTGTACATGGCAGGTCTGATGACTAAAGTCTCAAGTCTCAAAAGCCTCTTCAGCTTCAATACTTCCCTGGTTTTTCTAAGACTATTAAAGTTGAAGTTTTTGTTTACAATTTCCCAGGAAGGCCAAGTGGTTAGAGCATTGGACTTAAAATACATAACTTGTGGGTTCAAGTCTATTCTGACCACTATCTGGTGTTGTTCTCGGTAGCCCTGAGTTCAACTCCTCTGCTAGCTTGTAAATAGCCAACTGGTTTGCCTCCTGCAAGCTGGGATTCTTGACCCTGTTATGTTCATTTACAATATTTGTTTGTTTGTTTACATTGACCCTGAAAAGCAGAAGTGGGGAGTGGTCAGTTAAGTAATTATTATACTATATTATTATTTAGTTATGTGTTTCTTAATTTCCTCCTAGGCAGCTTTCAGCATGGATTTAAGGTGCTTAGACAATCCAAATAGTGAAGTCCATAATTGCCTTTTAAAGTGTTTGGAGGGTTATGAGGAGAGCTACAATCAGCCTCTTCTACGCCTGCCATTTTACAAGCATTCATACCAAAACACTGTTTCTCAATCAGCGTTCATTTTACGCAAACTCGCCAAGGAATGGATACAAAATCGACAGCAAGCCATGAAAAATGGCCAGCATTCGCCAAATGATATACTAGGAATGATTCTAGCAGCTGATATGCAGACTGGACAGACTGTCGACATGGAGGATTTAGTTGATGAAGTGCTCACATTTTTCTTAGCAGGTATCGTTGATATCAAAGTTATTGTTGCTGGAGTTATGAGGGAGCCATTCTAAGCATGTTTCATTGACGGAGATGTGCACATTTCCTGATGTCCAGATCGATTTCTGGACATCTGCATCACACTCACAGTATCAAGGACAGCATTGAATAATTGTGCTGCATAATTGAATAATTTTTTTATCTTTACAATCAATTTTTTGACAATCTCTGCCGGTGGTGATCTTAACAGCTGGGACTTTGACGATTTGTGAACAAACGATCAACAAGTTATTGTTTTACTGTCTTTTACTTTCTTTTGACTGGGTTATTTTCCGTTTTCATAAATAAATATACTTCATATTTGACTGCATTATGTGTTTTCTTTTATCGATGAGGACACTTAGTGATGCTTGTTAGAAAGAGTTTGTATCTCATTAGCAGTCAATCCTGGACATATCTCTGCATGTCCATGTTTGTTTCAAGTTTTCTCCAACTCTGTCCCCAAGGAATCCTTCCACTTAATTTCCACAAATTAGGCAACAAATGCTGTTGTTTTCTGCAAGTACCCACTTGGGTGGGACATATTATCTCCTGCTTCTTACAATACTTCAGTCTTTCCTCCCAGATTCCTTAACCTTTGTTGCTCTTCGTAGTAACTCTCTCAATTATTATGTTTTGCAGGTCAAGACACAACAGCCAATCAACTTAGCTTTGCTTTTCTAGAAACTCTTTTAAACGAAAAAATTGAGAACAGGTTGGTCTTCAGGATGATTAAACAGATTACTACAAATTGTAATTGTTATACCCCCGGTAATTATAACTGTTACATTTAAAATTTATAAATAGGCCATTTCCGAGTTCCCTTGAGCCTCTACTTCAAAGCGAGTCTAAGTGCGAAAGTTTTGTGATGGTAATTAGTTTTGCTTTCCATATGAATGAAAACTCATTTTCATTACAAAGACTTCGCACTTAGACTCGCCTTGAAATAGAGGCACAAGCGAACTCGGAAATGGCCTATTACTTTTCACACTGTCAATCCATTTTAGGGCATATGTACATATTACAATTCTTAATTCAGTCCCAAGTTCAAATTAATTGATTGTGCATAGTGATTGTCAAAATATTAACCAGGGCTTATTTGAAATGTGAAAAAGTCCTATCCAGCAATTAATGACTAATTGGGTCATTTCTCTGAAAATGGTCACTGTGCTACTAAAATCGCTGAGATCTTGCTGCAGATCGATGAGGTTCAAGATCTCGCCAAAATCTTCGTAAAAATTTTGTATGGGTATGCTTGCAGCCATATAGTTACCAACAGGAGATAACATCACTTAATTATTAACCAGTCAATGGTTTGCCATTGGATCACAGGCTCAAGTAATTTCACAAATTGTTAAGTTAAGGGCCTCCACAGACGAGACGATTAGTTGTCGACAACTATTTTGTTATCAACAACTAAATGTTATCGACAACTATCCGTGTCTGATGCAAGCATTCCACACACTGGGTTGTTAGTTGTCGATGTCTTAAGTCAGGCCAACGAGAGCTTGGAAACTAAAGTTTAGTACGCATGCTCAGTTGTAATAGTTGTTGACAACTAAACCAACGATTTCCACACACTGGAAAAAACGGGAAAACGGTCAAAAATGTCACTGTCGACAACTGTTAGTTGTCGACAACTAAAGCAGTTTCCCTTTTGAAAAGGGAAACTGCTTAGTTGTCAACAACTTACAATTTTTGTATTTAGTTGTCGACAACTCGTCTCACAGATGATGTTTTTTGGTTGTCGACGACATTTGGTTGTTGATAAAAAATAGTTGTCGACAGCTAATCGCCTTGTTTGTGGAGGCCCTTAGTCTGCATTCAAGCCTAGTGGTCTATTAGGCCAGATCTAGAGCTGATCCCTTTTTCTGTAGTACATGTATTAACATTAGAATGTGATTTCATTTTAGGTTACTTTCAGAAATTGGCAACGTCCTAGGAACAAAACAAACTGTTGAATTTGATAACATTACCGACCTAGAGTACCTTGGGCAGACCCTCAAGGAAAGCCTCCGCAAACATCCACCAGCTTCCGGAACAATGCGGATGACGACAAAGCCAGAGATGTTTGGACTGTTTAAAATTCCCAAAGGAACAAAAATGAACTTTTCCATCTTTGCATCCCACCATTTGCCGCAGAACTGGGACAATCCTGCGAGCTTTATTCCAGACAGGTTTTCAGCTGGTAACAAAACCAAGATCTCGAACTTTGTATACTTCCCATTTTCTTGTGGACCAAGGGTATGCATTGGCAATGTTTTCTCCTCCCTCAATGCAACAATTCTCATGGCACGCCTTTTTCAAAAATTTAAGTTCCAGTTAGTCCCTGGGCAGACTACGGTGCAGCGAGAATCAAAACTGACACTAAGACCGAAAAATGGAGTACTTTGTACTGTCCAGGAAAGATATGCATTGAACTGATCACAGTTTAATTATAGCAAGGAGCTCAAATGGTCAGGGGTGACCATTGGCCATCAACAGATGTACTTCTAATTGATTCACATTCCTTAATGCAGACAATCAATATAGGCAAGGAATCCTTCAGTCTTAAGCAAAGTAAATTAGAACCATGATCTTGGTTTGGAAATCTGATTTTCATTAACATTAGATTTTAAGTACAATTTATTTCTGAGAGTGTTTCATCACATTTCCAAACACCGTAAAGTGAAGACTTTACCTATTTGTTTTAGATTCATTCATTATACGTAATTTGTTTTCTAGAAGTGGGCATTGCTTTGACCTGCTATCTAGCTGTTGTTTTTAGTGCCAACAACATGACTTTTTTCGGTGAGGTAGTGGGTGACTGGCACAATGATTTTGTTAATTTTAGTGCTTGAATCAAGATCAATTAACTGGAAAACCATTTGGTGGATGAAGTCAAGAAATTGCAATATTGTAGAAGATAATTAAAGAAGTCACCTCTCCAAGTTTTAGGTTCGTGCGTTGTTCCAAACTTCGGATATTCGCCTAAATGTTGTGCAAAAAGTTTATAGATCCCAGTATGGAACTGCCATGTTGGTGTACAACTTTGGTACACCAATATGGCGGTTGGGAAATGGTGTAAACATCTGGAACTTACTTTGGTTATCTAAGCAACTGATTATTTGTACTGAACATACAAACATTTACATAAACACGCTTTTACTTCTCAAATGGCTAAAAATCCCAAGATAATTATATATTTTTTGACAAACACGATCATAAGTCTATGTCATGCACTGCCATAACTCTGAAATTCAAAATGCACTGGTTTCCAAACGAAGCATGCTATTGAGCTGAAAAATTGTAAACATGTAAAATTGGCACCTCTTCTGCCTGATGACGATAAAAACTTTGGTGGCTCTTTAATTTTGGATTTTAGAATTTCATGACGTCACGTGCAGGCCAAGAATTGTGAAGAAGAGCTTCCCGTAACCGACTGTGGGTCGTCTGTCAGCCGACAGGTTATCGACAGCCAAATCTGAATCCAGATTTCAAAATTCAAACCCCGAGAAGTAGTTCACAGCAAGAATCTAGCTGCCTTACCCCCTCTGGACAGCATTCATAAGTACTGAAAACATAAAAATCAGTTCACTCCTGTTTTTGACTTTTGTAAAGCTCTATATGTTAAAATAGAGCAAGAAAATAAAAGTGCAATGTACGCTTCAGTTGACAGATTGACAGAGAGCACATCTTGAAAAAGTCGGCAAACTATTTCAAGCTTGTTGCTCATAAGCTGTTCCAGTCTCAGCTTCTTCAACTGTAATTACCATAACACGTATTTCAGGTACTTTTGAGGGGTGGCTTAAATGATGGGTGTGGCTTATTAGATAATAACAGGATATGGTAACTTAAAGGAGCTACGTCACAGAAACTCATTTTGTTGTTGTCATTCGAAACAATCCTTGTATAATTTCAGCATTTTATTATCCCATTGGTGTTTATCGGCATTAGATTTCCTTCAATTTGAAAGTAAATGGGAAAATGACTTCAAATGCCGTGACACAACTCCTTTAATTTCAGCAATTCTCTAATTTCTGCATACAGTATAGTAGTGTCATTCATTTACGCAACCAATGACATAAGTGTAATAACATTTCAAACTAAACTTTCAAAATTTAGATAAAGCCTTTAATTTAAAAAACAGGAAGGCTGATTTAATGGTATTAAACAAAGGGAATATTGTGCTGCGTAGAAAGCACTTTATTCTGATGGGGGATGGGTGGGGAAGACTACCCCCCACCCCACCCCATCGTTTAAAAAAAGACAGGCTGGCTTAATGGTAATGGGATTTATGGTACCCTTGTTTTATTTTTGGTTTAATGTTACTTGGCTTTCTTGTCATTGTTGTTTTATAACTCTGCAAAAGGACTTCAGGCATTGTGACACTAAGCCCCTTTTAATAAACTAAGAATCCCTGCTGTAGACAACACTATTATAATTTAAAAATAGTACAATTATCATGAACTAACTTATTTTGTGAACTATGTTACATGATACCGCAGCATTCTATATACCACACAAAAAGTCCAGTCGTAACAAAAAGCGATATATGAAATTTCATATTTTGGTCTTCTGCCAATCAGAAAGGTGGGATTATTTGTCACACTGTTATCAGGATAAACCATCTAATTAATTCTCTTTCACTTTCAAGGTTAAGATTTCGTTAATTAATGGTTTAAAAATATATGCCCTTGCTTTGAAGTGTGCACACTGGAAAGAAAATGCCACGCAAGTGAAAGTTGTTGGAGTTTTATCAATAATTTGAGCCTATACATCTTCAAGGGGAAGAGATTGCCCACCACTAAATCTGTGGTTTTGAAAAACATTCCCCGCTGAAGCTTTAGCTGAGAAGCTTTTCTTTGAATATTACATGACAAGAATATTAATTATAAGCCTGCATAACGTCCCAAAGAGCAGGCATAGATACGATTTTGTCGTCAGAAATATAATCCATTGGAAACTACTTGTTCAGTGTTAGCGAAATCTCAACATCATCTGGGAAAAAATCAAACAAATCGTGTATTTATCTCGAGAAATCTTGCATATTTATGCACCGACAACTGTTATCAAAGTCGGCACCGCAAGCGCCATTCCAAGGGGTTATAAAGGTTTCCTTGTGCGAGGCCACGCGGGTTGAATATTTTCAACTTTACTTCTTGACTAAGAAAAGTTGAGTTTCGATAAAGGCCTATTTTAAGGCAAACACTTCAGAGGCAAAGAATTTGGGAAAAAACAGTGAAGACAATTGTAATAAAGCAGACAAACCGAACATCCTGTCAATCTAAATTAATCACAGCTGCGCCGAAATTACTCGCTCTTCGCGCTTGAACAATATATGTACAGTTGTAAAAGTTGTTCCATGTTGCTCACTACTGAAATGTGTCGTAGAGTCGTTTCGGTGACGTCCGCTGCCATCCTAGCCTGTCTTTCAACCCAACAGAACGGCGAAAAGCCGCAAGACATTCGACCGCCTTTTTCATTCCGCTGCGGAACGAGCTTTCGCTTCAGACAACCTTGTGCTAATTTAAAGGGCTGCATACACCACTTAACAACATGCATAATGTCGAGTCAAGTAGCACTGAGAATGTTTAAAAATTACCTCAAAGGCTTATTTATTACAAAAAAACGGGCCAACTTTGCCAGCCTCCTTCACATCCAGTGCGTTTTCGAAAACGAGAGCGTTAACATTGTGAATAATTGAATGCCCGAAGGCACAAATTATTGATGGTATTCTAACGTAAAAAAATCCGCTACATTAACCCTATAAATACCTCCCAGTTGCCCTGTTTTCTTTCTTGGAGTTACAATAAAACTTCAGAAAGATTATCGATTCTAAACCTGTCAACTAACTTTAGAAAATTACCCTACATTTCTTATTTCGAACACAAAAAATCCTTATTGAAGGTGGACGTGAACAAGAAACTTACATAGCAACTTGCACTGTGTTTCTTAAAAATCGTAACTTAAATTTTTGCATGTATATATATATACTTGTATTATACAGTCATGTCTTTAAAATGATATATCGACACTCTTACAGTAAAAATAACATAGCTTAAAAAATCATACGTCTTTCATATCATGTACAAAAAAACCTGCAAAATTGTTATGGGGCAAATTTACCATGAGTCGAAGATATGATTACATTAACCGCTAGTCATAACCTCAAAATATACGAAAATAAATTTGTCGCAGCGGATTTCGCTTCTACACAAAACCGCAAAACTACCAAATCACGAGAAAAGGCCTTCGTTTAACCTTTTGATTACGAGAAAACTAATTTCGGGCGCGATTTTCTCCAAGCAGGACCGATGACCCGAGTTTTTAATCGATATGACGCTAGAGTAAAATCTTGCTTTTTTTTCTGGCCTAATCTCGATCGCGTACTCTATTTCCATGCCTCTTTCAAGGCACGTATTATAATACCTCGGTAGAAAAAGTCGCTGATGTCGATTCGGAAAAAAGTTCAGTTTACAAAATATATAACTTCGTTCAAACGAAAGCTTCTTTCCCTGTGTCGCCTTGTAGTTTATACGTGTCTTTGTAGCCCACATCGCTTAAAGCGTAGCTTCCTTCATCTCTCTTCCGGAGACGATACACAAGGAATGCTATCAGGATAACTGCGCAAACAGCTCCAACGACAACTGCCGCAATCACTTCAGTGGTCAAAACTCTAAACACGCTCTTTTCATCGACTCGCTCTTCAGCGTTCGGGGAATCTGGCTCGTTCGGCGGATCGGTTTCCACTGAGACACCACCACCAATCATGTCTTCGCCATCTCCATCCGTTGGTTCATCTGTTGGTCCATCTGTTTCTTCTGTCGTTTCTTCTGGCGTTTCTGTGATTTCGTTGTTGATTGTAGTGGTCTTTTCAGTTGCGGTGGTTGTTTCTTCGTTGGTCGGACTTACAACAGAAACGTCGACAATAGAAGGTTCGCCACTAGCACTGCCACTTTCGTCGGACACAACAGAACCATAATCACCCTCGTCGTCTCCTTCACCATCAGAATTATCTACCGGTTTACTGCTCTCAGCGTTTTCTGAAACCTGGCCGTCACTGTCTCCATCAATGTCAATTGTGCCATCGAAGTCCGCCATAGTGCGTTCGCTCGCAAACGCAACGCCGAGGACGAAAATCGCCAACAGAAGCAATTTAGGCTTCATATTCGTTCCAAATGTTCTTTATCCTCTTTGAAATGATTTCCCTCTTTGATCGAGGTGAACTGAAGAAGAAAATCCAGCAAAAAAACGTCGAAAACTGCCACAAAACTTTCCAGCCTTGATGCAAGGAGACGAATGCTTAATGAAGCTTTTCTGACAGTGCCATCCTTGTGCATTCTTCAGGGCAAGTCTGTCAATCAAATGACATCACGTCCGGCATGTGCTATTTGCGGGTAGACCAATCATCGGAAACTTTTGCGTCAAAGGGGCACAACACCCCGCCTTGTAGAAAATAATTACCCGAAAGACAATATAGAGACAATAACCGCCCAACCAGCATTTGATGAAATTAAATCGGAGTATCTCACGAATTTCGTCACGTCGCTCCGGGAATCTCCCGATAGTTTCGACATACCATACCCCGGAAGATCATAATCCGAAAAAATATTACTGAAGGTGAAAAAATTACCAAATTTCCGGTAAAAGGAAAAAAGTAATAACATATTTATAAATTAGAATACATACACGAGTTTACAAAAATAATAATCAAAATAAATTCAAACCGCAAACAGAATATATTTGAAGAAATCGATTCCTGCCCGCTGACAAGTTTGTTTGGTCTCTAGACCTAAATTTAACGTTTGTATCGCTTATTAGCTCTACCCGTTATAAGTTTAGTTTAATGGGATCCTGATTCGATTTATAAGCATGTAAAAACACATGAGCTATGATCCATTCGGAGAGGGGAGGGGTGTTTCCTAATTCAGCGGCTTATCTCATTAAATACGTTTTCTGAATATTGTTCTGTTTTTCTTATTTTCTTTAGTTCTTCGTGGACAGTTAAAAACAGTTCATCATAATCCTGATCGTATCTTTGGGAACTTTTCCTTAATTGTACGATTTCTCAAACACCCTACCCTCCCTCCTCCCTCTGCTCAACAATCCACCCCTCCCCTGCCTACAGAAGGCGCTTTGTTCGCTCAGTATTTCTAGAACGTATCTTTTAAGTAGGAAATAGGCTACTTTCATCCTCTGCAAACCAAATTCAGCTACAATATTCGTGCGTAATCTTTACTCCTGACACACAGTTCTTTCTAATGAATATGATGAGCGTTGACATTGTCGAATCTCCCCTGCGGCGCGAAACAGTGGAAATGAATTCACCACCTCGCCAGAATGACATCGCGTGGTTTGCGTGGGGTGCGCGCGTGGGCGATTTAGTATTCGCTCCAGGTTGTTCTTGCTCTTTCTTCAGTAAACAACTCAGACTCCTTGTAGCAGACACGTTGTTGCAGAAGCGGGTATAAATTTACAGGTAATTGTGATAGAATGAGGAAGTACATGTAACATGGGCCGGGGTGTGTTTCAAGTTTCAACTATGATTTGTTTTTTAAACATTTTCTGCGTGCATTTGAGGAAGTGGGTTGCGGTTTTTCAGCCGTTCATTGAAAAAGGTTGCGACCATATAAGGGTTGCTATATATAGTTTCAAATTATTTCCGCAAACCTGGAAGTCTAAACATTTACAAAGGCTTGTATTGTACTGTCCGTTTGAATAATCTAATGTAGCCAGGTTCAGCTGCTTTTCTTTAAGGGGACCGACAATTTAACTTTTGATGGGAGGGGGGAGAGTGGGTGAGTAGGAAGATAAAAATTTGCGTGCAGCGCAAATGGAGGAAAAATGTTACAAACGGATAAAATTATCCTGCAGAGCACTGAGAAGGAAAAAAACAAAAAACCTGCGCACCAGGTTTCTAGAAAACAATTCTTACAGATCCACCACCTGCCCCAGAAAGCCCCCCTCCCGAAAGGCTATCCC